>JAJOZX010004118.1:397500-400243 GCA_023014485.1 Bathynomus jamesi
GCGGTGTACGCATGAGAGAATATGACACACCGATGCAAATGCAATATAAAAACTCATTCCAGATTTAATCTCATTAAATGACAAAAAGGACCGAGTTTTCTTTTATATATATATATATATATATATATATATATATATACTTTTTTCTCTTTATAGATTTTATAAAATGATTTAAAAATAATTCTTTTGTGATTTCAATAAAAGCATTCTGTTGACATTTCAATAACTTCTCCAATCTATAAAAGCAAAAAGCAAATAAAAACTTTGTTCTATTAGACCTATATATATATATATAGTATGTATTGTATAAGTGTACTATTAGGTGCCTATATATATGTACGCCTCCTAATACACTATCTTTGCGTATACATATATATTACTACATTCAAATCCCCTTTTTTAAAATGGGCTGGGCAGCTTGTCACCCCATTTTATCCCATTTCTCCATTAGCAGGAGAACATCTGCCCATTTATCTTAATGTCCTAAATTGGAAAATAGGTAGTAATGGGTGAGGGTCTCAAGGAACAGTTTTGGTGGAAAGTTTTGGAGTTTCAAAAATTTCTTTTATTCATGTTTGTTATATGCTGGTCTTGCGTATATATATATAGGCCTATATATAATATATATAATATATATATATATTTATTTATTTTGGTAGTTAAAAAAAAAAAAATTCTAAACTTTACACAAGTTTACCTTCGGAAATTTTAGCTTAATTTCTGTATGCAGAGTCATTGTATTTCAAATAATTATTTATGCATGACAATTCATGGTCTCTGATTTAATCTTCGTTTAGTCTCTGTGTCTTCGCTTTATCGTCTTGTTTGCGTTTTTATACAATCTATCTAGAGGCCATCTCTCTCTCTCTCTCTCTCTCTTTTTGTCTCTCTTTCTTTCTCTCTCTCTTTGTCTGTCTCCATCCTGGATGCTGAATCAGAGTATCTCTCCTCTAATTCCTTCCACTTAATGACTTCCAATTAACCGCGGGAAAATGAACGAGATTAAACATTTCCTGATTAATAATGTACAATTCTTAATCCGTGTAATTACTTTGTTCTCCGTCATTTATTATAACCATCCGAAGGGAATTATTTACATTTTTAGGTTTTATTTTGTAATATTTATTAAGCTAACCAGCACAAACAAACCATATATTATATATATATATATAATTATATATATGGGATCAATCCCAAAATAGGCACCTGAAATAATTTTTAGGTGCTTAATCTGGGATTGAGCAAAAACACAGGTGCTTAATCTGGGATTGAGGAGAAAAATATAAACAGTTTTAGAGATATAATTCATTGTTTTTATCAATATTTGAAAAAATCAACTCTACCTAACCTAACCTATATCTATACCAATTTATGTGGCAAGATAGATTTGCTTCAGATGGATTCAGAAACATTCGGGTTCATATTGCAGGAATTTATAATATCTAAAATTTTTCTTTATTCATTAAACCACTTTAAACCTTTTATAACTTTGCCTTTATTACATTTAATAAACTTTGTATAAACAATAAATTTTGTAATCATCAGGTTTTTTTATTTAATTCCTTGCAAGGTGCCTATTCTGGGATTGAGGTTGAACGCAGGTGCTTCATCTGGGATTGAGGTACATCAGGTGCCTATTCTGGGATTGACCCTATATATGAAAATTATTTCACGAAAGTAACACGTGAAAAATATTTATGATGAATAAAACCACGAAGGAAAGGAAACACAGAATGGTGCTCAAGCGCTTTCGTCTAATGACATCCTCATATATATATATATAGTAACCTTGGTTTTACTTCCGCCCGCATTGTTCATTTTAACGAAGGTCAAGCTTGTTGCCCCCACCTTAGACCTACAGCTTAACGTGGAATCCAACCATGACCCAATACAGGTGGTTAGAAATTACAAAGTCTTCGCGGACTTGATCTCACGACCTTCCAATCAGCAGCCCAGTGCCTTAACCCCGAGGCTACCCAGGGTACTCATTTATCTACCAACCAATTTTTAGTATGGAAAGATGAATAACTAGGTAAACTGAGCGCCCTTTGCCCTCGCAGGGAATGTAACTCGGGGTCTCTGGATTGGTAGTCAGCCATGTTAACCCTATACCACCTATATATATATATATATATATATATATATATATATATATATCCAAAATTTTAATTTTTAAATACTTCTAGTGAATTACATTGTACTGAAATAGCTTTTACGTTGATTATTCCAAAAATTGGAATTATTTTTTTAAGAATAAGTATAAAAATATTCAGAAAAGAACCGATTTTTTTTTCTTTTTTGAAACTGAGAATCCATAAAAAAAAAAAAAAACAATTCCAAAAACCTAAAAAATGTGAGAGGTTTTGCCTGAGTGTTTTTCTATTTAGACATATCTGAGATTAAAAAAAAAGAAAAGTTTTTTAATATTTTTACATGTCTTTTACACGGGTTTCTTTTCTTGATTTCTTTATTGTCTTTTAACCCTGATCCGCAGTTCAAAACACCTGTGTGTGTGTGTATATATATATATATAGTGTGTGTGTGTGTGTAGACTATATATATAAATGTGATATATACAGTATATCTATATGTGTGTGTATATATATATATATATATATATATAATATAATATAATAAATCTCCTGTTTGTATGTTATGTATGCTTTTGCATTGCGTGAAAATGATTGCACTACAGTATGAATGTAGGATGGATGTATGCTTAACAAAAAGAAAAAAAAAAAAT
>JAJOZX010004119.1:0-433552 GCA_023014485.1 Bathynomus jamesi
TTGAAAAATAATCCGTTCCACGCACTTCTTTCGATTTTTTTCACAATTTGCTCAATTGTGCATTTCATACTCTGAAATAGAAAATGAACTAATTTCATTTAGAAATGAAAACTTTAAAAGTTACAGCCATTTCAATTTTAAATTTTCTCGTTTGAAATTAACTAATTTTTACGTTAGGTTTTTGGAGTCTTTTCCTTTCCACGCACTTCTTTCGATTTTTTCAGAAATTCGCTGAATAGTGCAATTTCATCTCTGATTTAGAAAATGCAACTCGATTTTCTAGAAATGAAAACTTAAAAAGTTACAGCCATTTCAATTTTAAATTTTCTCGTTTGAAATTAACTAATTATTACGTTAGGTTTTTGGAGTCTTTTCCTTTCCACGCACTTCTTTCGATTTTTTCACAATTTGCTCAATAGTGCAATTTCATACTCTGATTTAGAAAATGCAACTCGATTTTTCTAGAAATGAAAACTTAAAAAGTTACAGCCATTTCAATTTTAAATTTTCTCGTTTGAAATAACTAATTATTACGTTACGTTTTTGGAGATTAATCCTTTCCACGCACTTCTTTCGATTTTTTCATAAATTTGCTCAATAGTGCAATTTCATACTCTGATTTAGAAAATGAACTCATTTTATTTAGAAATGAAAACTTAAAAAGTTACAGCCATTTCAATTTTAAATTTTCTCGTTTGAAATTAACTAATTATTATGTTAGGTTTTTGGAGTCTTTTTTTTTCCACGCACTTGTTTCGATTTTTTCACAAATTTGCTCAATAGTGCAATTTCATACTCTGATTTAGAAAATGAACTCATTTCATTTAGAAATGAAAACTTTAAAAGTTACAGCCATTTCAATTTTAAATTTTCTCGTTTGAATTTAACTAATTATTACGTTAGGTTTTTGGAGAATAATCCTTTCCACGCACTTTCGATTTTTTCACAAATTTTCTCAATAGTGCAATTTCATACTCTGAAATAGAAAATGCAACTCATTTTTTCTAGAAATGAAAACTTAAAAAGTTACAGCCATTTCAATTTTAAATTTTCTCGTTTGAAATTAACTAATTATTACGTTAGGTGTTTGGAGTCATATTCTTTCCACGCACTTCTTTCGATTTTTTCACAAATTTTCTCAATTGTGCAATTTCATACTCTGAAATAGAAAATGCAACTCATTTTTTCTAGAAATGAAAACTTAAAAAGTTACAGCCATTTCAATTTTAAATTTTCTCGTTTGAAATGAACTAATTATTACGTTAGGTTTTTGGAGTCTTTTCCTTTCCACGCACTTCTTTCGATTTTTTCACAAATTTTCTCAATAGTGCAATTTCATACTCTGAAATAGAAAATGCAACTCATTTTTTCTAGAAATGAAAACTTAAAAAGTTACAGCCATTTTAAATTTTCTCGTTTGAAATTAACTAATTATTACGTTAGGTTTTTGGTCTTTTCCTTTCCACGCACTTCTTTCGATTTTTTCATAATTTGCTCAATAGTGCAATTTCGTACTCTGATTTAGAAAATGAACTCATTTTATTTAGAAATGAAAACTTAAAAAGTTACAGCCATTTCAATTTTAAATTTTCTCGTTTGAATTTAACTAATTATTACGTTAGGTTTTTGGTCTTTTTTTTCCACGCACTTGTTTCGATTTTTTCACAAATTTGCTCAATAGTGCAATTTCATACTCTGATTTAGAAAATGCAACTCATTTTTTCTAGAAATGAAAACTTAAAAAGTTACAGCCATTTCAATTTTAAATTTTCTCGTTTGAAATTAACTAATTATTACGTTAGGTTTTTGGAGAATAATCCTTTCCACGCACTTCTTTCGATTTTTTCACAAATTTCCTAATTGTGCAATTTCATACTCTGAAATAGAAAATGCAACTCATTTTTTCTAGAAATGAAAACTTAAAAAGTTACAGCCATTTCAATTTTAAATTTTCTCGTTTGAAATTAAATAATTATTACGTTAGGTTTTTGGAGTCTTATCCTTTCCACGAATTTCATTCGATTTTTTCACAAATTTTCTCGATAGTGCAATTTCATACTCTGATTTAGAAAATGAACTAATTTCATTTAGAAATGAAAACTTTAAAAGTTACAGCCATTTCAATTTTAAATTTTCTCGTTTGAAATTAACTAATTTTTACGTTAGGTTTTTGGAGTCTTTTCCTTTCCACGCACTTCTTTCGATTTTTTCAGAAATTCGCTGAATAGTGCAATTTCATACTCTGATTTAGAAAATGCAACTCGATTTTCTAGAAATGAAAACTTAAAAAGTTACAGCCATTTCAATTTTAAATTTTCTCGTTTGAAATTAACTAATTATTACGTTAGGTTTTTGGAGTCTTTTCCTTTCCACGCACTTCTTTCGATTTTTCACAAATTCGCTCATAGTGCAATTTCATACTCTGATTTAGAAAATGCAACTCGATTTTCTAGAAATGAAAACTTAAAAAGTTACAGCCATTTCAATTTTAAATTTTCTCGTTTGAAATTAACTAATTATTACGTTACGTTTTTGGAGATTAATCCTTTCCACGCACTTCTTTCGATTTTTTCATAAATTTGCTCAATAGTGCAATTTCATACTCTGATTTAGAAAATGAACTCATTTTATTTAGAAATGAAAACTTAAAAAGTTACAGCCATTTCAATTTTAAATTTTCTCGTTTGAATTTAACTAATTATTACGTTAGGTTTTTGGTCTTTTTTTCCACGCACTTGTTTCGATTTTTTCACAAATTTGCTCAAGAGTGCAATTTCATACTCTGATTTAGAAAATGAACTCATTTCATTTAGAAATGAAAACTTAAAACGTTAGAGCCATTTCAATTTTAAATTTTCTCGTTTGAATTTAACTAATTATTACGTTACGTTTTTGGAGATTAATCCTTTCCACGCACTTCTTTCGATTTTTTCATAAATTTGCTCAATAGTGCAATTTCATACTCTGAAATAGAAAATGAACTCATTTTATTTAGAAATGAAAACTTAAAAAGTTACTGCCATTTCAATTTTAAATTTTCTCGTTTGAATTTAACTAATTATTACGTTAGGTTTTTGGAGAATAATCCTTTCCACGCACTTCTTTCGATTTTTTCACAAATTTGCTCAATTGTGCAATTTCATACTCTGAAATAGAAAATGCAACTCATTTTTTCTAGAAATGAAAACTTAAAAAGTTACAGCCATTTCAATTTTAAATTTTCTCGTTTGAAATTAACTAATTATTACGTTAGGTTTTTGGAGTCTTTTCCTTTCCACGCACTTCTTTCGATTTTTTCACAAATTTGCTCAATAGTGCAATTTCATACTCTGATTTAGAAAATGCAACTCGATTTTCTAGAAATGAAAACTTAAAAAGTTACAGCCATTTCAATTTTAAATTTTCTCGTTTGAAATTAACTAATTATTACGTTATGTTTTTGGAGTCTTATCCTTTCCACGCACTTGTTTCGATTTTTTCACAAATTTGCTCAATTGTGCAATTTCATACTCTACGGATTCACTGTTCTTTATACGCTTTCAGGTGTAAACAAAATAAACCGCCGAGTAGTTTATTCCCTTCTTATTTGAGAGAGGGGAGAGAGAGACCATTCCCCACAAGGTACAAGATATATATATATATATATATATATATATATATATATATATATATATATATATATATATATATATATATATATATATATATGATCAAAAGTTCATTGTTTACATTTTCCGAGCAACTTCAAAGGAATCTGAATATTTTATTTTTTTTTAAAGAGTAATGTTTTATGTTGTGACGAATGTTTTAAGTTTTCATATAATTAAAAGAGGTAGAGACAATAAAGGAGTTTATTAGAGTTTTGTTGATTGGAAAACAAAATACACTTCATAAAACAAAAGCGGAATACAAATATACTGACGTACATAAGAAATGAAGCTCCACACAGTTTCCATTTGTTTTTAGCTGTACCAGTTTTGAGCTCTCAATTCATGGCGTTCACAACGCCACCAAGCGTCAAGGTTGCAGACAGATATGGGGCTGAGGCCTGACTTTGACTTCGGGCATATTTTTCAGGCCTCGGCCTCGAGGCCCCCTGGAAAGTGGAAAGGCCTCGTGACTTTCGTATGGCCTTAGGGAATCATGATTTGTTTTGTTCTGTAATTTTCAACCCCCAGTAGCGTTCGTGTGGAAATTCTTCAGGTGGGCGCACTCGGGGTGGATATTCTTCAGGCGATGACGATGACCTGACAGGTGACCGTATGTGGTGGCATACTTTGATAACTATTATTCAGACAGGTGAGTAGTCAGGCGGCAGTCTTTGATAAATACTATTCAGTTAGGTGACCAACGGATTAGGTGACAGGTCACTGTGACGTTAGGTACATAAGTATTATATATGTCGCGGTATATAAATATTATTCAGTCAGTCAGCAGTAGACCAATTGACTTAATGTAGCAACGCTAGTGTAGGAAAGCAATCTATCAGTTGGTCATCAGTTGAACTGAGCTCATATAATGTGTTTGTGTTTGTGTTATTTGTGTATATAAACTATTGTACTGTATCTATGTCTATAACAAAAAATAGGCCAAACTAGAGAAGAATACCACCTGGTATACTGATAACTAGCTACTAGCATCGATAATTTTGTTTTTCACCGTCGTAAATTGTAACATATAAACTTTTAAATAATATGATTTGAAATGAATATACAGGGTGTACATAAAGTCAGGATCTATTTTTGTGAAGCACTTGGAAATTATATGGAATTAAATCATAAAATGATAAAGTGGTAACATGTGACGCCCATCAGTATCCCTGCACAGCTCAAATCGTTCCGCAGCATTTCTAAACACATTCTGGAGCATTTGCGGGGTTACGTTATCTGCAGCAGTTCGTATACGTGTACGTAAGTTTTCAAGACTCGTAATCTTCGTCTGATAGACGTGCGATTTGATAAAGCCCCATGCAAAGAAATCTAAAGGGGTTAAATCTGGTGATCTCGCTGGCCAAGGTCTGTTGCTTCCGCGTCCGATCCAGCGATTTGGAAAACGTCCATTTAGATAATCCTGAACAATTTTGGCATAGTGACAAGGAGCACCATCATGTTGATAGACGACGGGGATAGGATTGTTAGTACCGTCGTCTATCAACATGATGGTGCTCCTTGTCACTATGCCAAAATTGTTCAGGATTATCTAAATGGACGTTTTCCATATCGCTGAATCGGATGCGGAAGCAACAGACCTTGGCCAGCGAGATCACCAGATTTAACCCCTTTAGATTTCTTTGCATGGGGCTTTATCAAATCGCACGTCTATCAGACGAAGATTACGAGTCTTGAAAACTTACGTACACGTATACGAACTGCTGCAGATAACATAACCCCGCAAATGCTCCAGAATGTGTTTAGAAATGCTGCGGAACGATTTGAGCTGTGCAGGGATGCTGATGGGCGTCACGTCGAATCCTACTCTTAATTATTTAATAAATGTTACCACTTTATCATTTTATGATTGAATTCCATATAATTTCCAAGTGCTTCACAAAAATATATCCTGACTTTATGTACACCCTGTATAATATCGGATGCAAACAATAATTCTGCTAATATCGGCATTATAACTGAGGTGTAAATTCTTATATTGTTTGCAAATAATTTTTTTGGTCTTTTTCATTTACTTTAATGAAATGAAAATGAAAAGTTTTATTGGAAGACTATAGTCCATATGACAGATATTATTAATACGATAACAGTTCACATACTAAGGATAAAAATATTTACGATTAGAAATAATATAGTAATGTCAAAGTTAAGTGGAGCTTCAGACAGACGTTTTCGTACCAAGAAGTCCATAGCTTAGAGGATAAACGGCGGGACTCATGGATAGCTTGGGTAATCGGGTTGGTTGATTTTTTAATTCTTTGCATAAGACTGTATTGAGTACGTCTTGTTACCTCGGAGAAGCTCGGGGCATTGCGGGTAGCAAACATTTGCGAAGCTAAGCATCTCGGGGGTAATTTATATGAGAGTCTAAAAGACCTGTTGGACAGCAAATTTAGAGTTCTGCCAGAACCTTTTTTATAATTCACCCACAGTTGCTGTCCGTATATATTACTGCAGAAAGTACGAAAGTGTGTGTCTTCAGCTTCACTTGCACAGAACCGGAAGTTCTTTATAGTCATATTCGCTTTAGCACAAAGGCTTCGAGATTGTTTTTTTTTTTATATCCGAGTCATCACTCAAGGAGCTGGTAATAGTTTGACTCAAATACTTAAACTCTTGTACTTCCTCAATTACTTCACCTTTCATTTTAAACCTAATGTCAGCTGGCTGATTATAGGTTTTAGGATGAGATTGCATACCCTTAGTTTTTGTAACATTAAGAAGAAGAATATGTTTCTGCGAATACACTTCGCAGACTTTTAGTAGCCGATCCAGACCTTCAACAGAGTGACTTATTAACACCATATCATCGGCATAAACTAAGTTATTTATCCTTGTTTTATCTATACAACATCCCACTGTGGCCTCATTAAGTGAAGCAATTAATCCGTCAATATACACATTAAACAGCATAGGAGAGAGCAAGGAGCCTTGTCTCACCCCGCAAGAGGAGCCAAAACATTCGGATAGTACATTGCCCCACCTAACGGTAAAAAAGATTGGTGGGAATACCAAAATTTCAATAAATTTAATATGTACATGGGAACCTTCCTGTCTTCTAGTTTTTTAAACAAAATATTGTGGTTCACTCTATCATATGCCTTACTTATATCTAGGAAACAGCTATAAATAGTTGCTTTACTGTCAATGTATTTAAATATTGTTTTTTTAAGTACATAGATACACAGGTCAGTTGAGTGGGACCTTTTAAAACCAAACTGATTAGATATCCATAGGTAATCATTTAATCGGAGTAACAAGAGTTTTTCTAGTAGTTTCGAGAAGCAGGAAGCGTCAGCAATAGGCCTGTAATTATTGCTAGACAGAATGTCTTCATACTTACTTTTGACCAGGGGCAAGATATACACCCTCATGAACTCTGCAGGGATATAGCTATGAGCAAGCATGGCTGATAGGAGCAATGATATATGCACACATACTACGTTATTGGCATATTTTAAGTGCTCATTCGATAGGTCATCTACCACTGACGCAGAACCAGTTTTTAACTCTCTAATTAACCTCTTTACTTCAGGAACTGATATCAGAGTATTTTTCTTTGTTCCTCCCACAGGCGTTTCGCTGCAATCTATCTTAAGATTATCCCTACTCACACTCTTAAGAATGTTAGAATAGTGGTTTTTCCACAGCTTTGTAATTTCATCCTCCCCCGACACCTCATCGATTGTCGGAGGGAGGACACTTTTGACACCCGTTTGATTCTTAAAAATTTTCCAAAATTTGTTATCGTTATTTATGCGAGCTTCACAGGCTTTTGATGCTCGAATAGACTCTTCTTCCTGTTTACATCGCCTTATGGTCGCCTTATACTGACCCCCTACTTCTACACATATTCATGTATACTGGTCCTAATCTGGGTCTACCATGAATACACCACAAATCATAAGCGTCTTTCGATTCCTTCTTCAGGAAGGCAATAAAATAATTCCATCCAGGAATAATCTTAGTATGATAGTTGTAAGATTTAATCAGGAGGCTTCCTGCTTCTCTTAACAGGGATACTATCTTACTATAATACCTATCTATGAGTTTACAGTGAGAAGCATTTGAGCAAGGATTATTATAGGCAAGATACAAAATTTCTGTTAGACCAATCGACGCGATTATTCTTACCTATTGCGTTCTTGTTATATCGTGTTGCGTGGTTTATCTTGTAGCCGATTTTGTTGATAGAAAAATCAAAATTTTCAAAATACAAAAAAAACTAATGTGTCGCGACACACAGTTTGGAGCGCTCTGATCTACCTGGTGGTACCACTCGTTACCCCTTAATACATCTAAATCACTTACAGTATACTTAATTTGGCCGACTCGCACATGTTACCCAATTCTACAAAGAATTTCGAGTTCACATGCGCGTTAAAGTCCCCATTATTATACATTTAATATAAAGTATTATACATATAACGTTAAACATGTCTGATAATGGATAATATCAGGTGCAAATATACTCTTCAATCCAATTACATATATAACATGTTGAAGTATCAGGTGTAAATATATTCTTAATATTATCGTATATATAATTATATAGTAATGGCATAATATAAACTTCATACCGATAGGCCTACCGTACATCAGAAACATCTTTCACATACAGTACAAGCTACAATTACATTAATGATCTTTGGCAGACTTTAAGACCACAATTTCTTATTGTCAAGAATTCAGGGGTGCAGTGCTGCCGGAGCTCACCGGAGCGCCGCTCCGGCACCTCTGCAAGAGGAAGTTTGGAGGAATTACCATAACAAGCAACAAAAAAATTGTCTCCATTAATTATCAACAGTTTAGTGAGTGCAAACACGAAATACTTAGTCATCGTGTGGCATATATAGAAACAGGATAGGAAATGGCAGGCTTTTGTCAGGCCCACCAGAGCTCCGGCACCTATAAAATTGGCACTGCACCCCTGGTCAAGATACATAAAAATGCAAAACTTAAAAAAAATAAGGCATCTCCAAATGTAGCTCTCTTTGCAATGCTCGCTAGAGTCGCTAATAACACTGTTCAACAATGATTTTGTCTCGGGAAAAGTTTTATGTCATTATTATAGTTTTTAACGCTGATTACAAAAATGGTCTTATTATTTTCCTATCACGTATAGTTTTTGAAGAATTTCCATTTTTTTTGTTTTGAAAAAATGTTCAATTTTTGAAGTAAAAGCTGTTCATTTATTTTATTATCTCGTAACTCTGACCACATGTGATGTTTGTCTTATTACGTCGTGTGTATTGCTACTGTTATAGTATGTGAGATGTTCAGGGCCGCCGCTTCCATTAGGCGAGGTTATTAAATGCTAAGGGCGCCAAAGATCTGGGGGTGCGCCAGCGCCTCCCGCTTTGTGCACGTCTGATAGTATTATGTAAGAACAACATGAAAAAATAATGAAGGAATGAGAAGCATAGACAAATGATGAAAGGTTGTACGACGTATGTACACCAGTTTAGCTTGACTGATATTTACATAATTAACTTATTCATCTTATTGGGTCATTATAGAACTTTCACTATCACGACCTTTAACCCTTTAGGGACGGGAGTCGTAAATAAGCGATTTAAAAATGTTGCGCGCACAGACGGGAGTCGTCAATAAGCGACTCGGCTTATTTACGGCTTAATATGAGTTCCGGGAGTCGTCAATAAGCGAATAACTGTTTTTATGTGACATATGCCCTTCTTGCTTGGAAAAAACAGTAGATATGTCCTTTTTGCACGCATATTTTAGCACTTTTGAGCGTTCTGATTTGTTACTACATATGCCTCGCTTTACTCGCTGTTTTGATTGGTCATGACACTGTCTTGAACTGTGAAATGATTTTATAATTTTATAATAAATGTATGTATTAGCAAATTAAAATAGATCAGTGTAAGGCAAATAGTTTCTTCAATATGGTACCTTGATTACTTTGTGGGCAAACCCAATCGTGAAGTGGGAGGCGGGTGGGGGCGCCAGCTGCAGTCCTGCTAAGGGCGCCAAATAGGCTGGCGCCAGCCCTGGACTGATGTTAATATCTTTTTAATATTTTGCATAATATCTAATTAGTTATATCCAATATACAATGTTAAACATTGTATATTAATATTCTGGTATAATCACCAGACAATGATTGTAAGATGGGGTGGGGTTAATTCAGAGCCATTATCTGTGACCAATGGTGTCAGGCAAGGAGGGATATTATCCCCATACTTATTCAATGTTTATATGGATAATCTATCTGTTGTGCTGAACATCTGTAAAATAGGCTGCTATATTGGTACAATGATTGTTAATCATCTGATGTACGCAGATGATCTAGTTCTTATTTCTCCATCTGTAAAGGGGCTCAGCACACTTTTGAAGGCGTGTGAAAGGTATGGGAAGGATAAAGACATAAAATATAATCCTGCTAAAAGTCATGTTATAATTATGAGAACCAAGGCCTACAAGTATATAAAATTTCGTGAATTTCAATTGAATGGTATGGTGCTGTCAGAAGTAACCCAAACTAAGTATCTTGGCCACATACTAACTAACAGTCTTTCAGATGACTGTGTTATTCTAAGGCAATGTAGACAATTATATGCTCAGGGAAATACTTTGGTTAGAAAATTTCATGTGTACATTAGATGTTAAGTTGATTTTGTTCAAAACTTTTTGTACTCCAATGTATAAAGCTCATTTGTAATGGAACTACAACATGCATAATTTGAGAAAATTATATGTTGCATACAATAATATTTTTAGTTTATTAAGAACTCCAAGATTTATAAATGGTGCTCCTTCTAGTGTCAGTATGCTGTTTGTAGTCAACAAGGTATCTAACTGTGCCAGTGTCATTCGCAATTTTGTATTTAGATTTATCACTAGGCTTGGTGAGTCCGTCAGTAAGATAATTCACTGGGCAACACGTATTTTATTGAATGATATCTGACACTTGATTCTAGGTAATTTGGGTGCGCTGAATACGAATTTCAACTCGGTTTGGCTCTATCAGGTCCTGATTCTTGTCGACAGCCTATGTGCCATTTTCCAGATTTTTCAAATTAGGACTAAAAAATTAAGTCGTGTTAAATTTTTTTTTCAAGTTTCATGAATACAAGCAGTTCAAACTACAGTAAAATTACATTATAACGATAGAAATGACTTAAAATAAAAAACAAACAGATATGAAGCGTTCACTGTGGCAAAAATTTTCTTTTGTAAGACTTTCTAGCGTATTTGCTTGTTGATGGCAGGTCTCTTTTCAAGCACCAGCAGTAATCAGCCATCATGTGGGAATCCCAGCGGCCTTGGTACCGTTCCTCCATAATTTTTATATCTTGGTGGAATCTCTCCCTTGTTCGTCACTTACATCACCTAAATTACTTGGAAATTGGTCAAGATGGCTATTCAAAAAATGCATTTTTATGCTCATATTGCAACCTAACTCTTTGTAGTCCCTTAAAAGTTTTTTTACGATTTCTTCGTAGTTATCTGCCCTATAATTGCCTAAAAAGTTTTCTATCAAGTCCACGAATGAGAACCAGCCATTTTTTTCGCGTTCATTCATGACAGGAAAATTGCTGTCTTTAATCATTGTTCTTATTTGTGGACCGTCGAAAATTCCCGCCTTGATTTTTTCATAACTTAAACTTGGAAATTTTGAAGTTATGTATTTGAAACACTCGCCGTTCGTATCTAAAGCTTTTACATATTGTTTAATGAGGCCTAGTTTTATATGCAGAGGAGGAAATATGATTTTATCTCTGCTCACTAAAGGTGGATTAATTACGTTTTTTCTCCGACAGTAAGTGATGTTCGTGCTGGCCAGATTTGTTTGAAATAATGTTCTTCCTTGGCTCTGCTGTCCCATAAGCAAAGGAAGCAGGGATATTTAGTATACCCTCCTTGTTGTCCGAGCAGAAAATTAACCATTTTTAAGTCAACACATATGATCCACTCGTGCTCCCTATATTTGATAAGATTTAAAACCTTTTCTATATGTTCATACTTTTCTTTTAATTTTGTTGAGTGCCCAATCGGTATCGAGCCGTATAGATTGCCATTATGCAACAACACACACTTAAGACTTCTTTTCGAACTGTCTAAAAACAAGCGCCAATCATTTGCATCGTAAGACTCAACCCCCATCTTCTTTAACAAACCAACTATGTCGCAGCAATATACTAAACTATCCTCTGTTCTAAAATATTTAACAAGTTGTTCTTCTCTTTTTCTGTAAAATGAAATGTATGTGTTTGAAGTAAGCAAGTTTTTCTCTTTAAGTCTTGAAGCTAAAATTTCCGCAGCCTTTTTTGGCAAATTTAGATCCCTTACAAGATCATTCAACTCGGCCTGGTTAAACTTTTGTGGATCGTTTTGACTTTCAAATACGCTGGGGTCAAAATCGGTGTCTGACTCCTCAAAGTGCATAACAATATTTTCAGGAACACCTTCAACTAATTCTTGAGTTGGCAGACCCTTAAATTTTGGAATGGGGATCTCATTTGAATGTAGCACAGGTCGTATCGCGGTGTCGAAATTTGGGTACTCGATACAATGTTTATTTTTCTTAGTGAAGCCCGAAGTCTTGACAAAGCAAAGGTAGCAATCGGTCTCGTGGTTAGTAGGCTCTCGCCACACCTGATATGGAAAAAAAATTGTAAAGCGTTAACAAAAGCGACGAGAGACTTGTTTTTATGAATTTTATCAAAAGTTATCACCCAAACATTCTTATAAACATTTTCTGTAAATTTTTGTTTATGTACCTAAGTTACAATTACATTTAGGTAAGTTACAGTATACTAGTGATTAAATTACGTAGTTTTATGAAATCATAAACTTACCATCGGAACTCCAAAAGGTATTTTTGAATCCGAACCCTTCGTCCAATGTCGCAGTCTTTCAATGCATATAGTGCAGGCTTTATGTGGAGCCCACGATTTATCTTGGTCCCCCAGTTTTATGCCAAAATAAGCTAAGTAAGCTCTTTTTACGAAGTCAGTTATATTTGCTCGTTGATGTGGAAGTGTAAAATTTCCACATATATAACAGAAGGAATCAGGGTTGTTTTTGCATTTGAACTTTCTAGTGCTTGATGACATATTGCTTGATTGTTCTGCCAATTTGTAAAGGTATTTAAAGCCCTTAATTCATATAAATTTAAGAAAATCTGAAATATAAACACAAAAATTAGTTTAAATAGGTACTTATTATGAAATAGGTACTTACAATCTATGAAATTAAACTAGAAACACGGATGAGTAGGTACAATATAAATTACGTCTAATTAAATCAACTACATTAAATCACGATGACAAAATTACTCACTAAATCATATGCCAATTCAAAATTATGTTAATGCCCAAACTTAATTAACTAACTCAACTAACTGACTGACTGACTGACTGACTGACTGACTGACTGACTGACTGACTGACTGACTGACTGACTGACTGACTGACTGATTAACTCTGGAAACGAGTCGCTTTTATATATTTTAGTTGTCCCTCTAGAATACTCTACAGAGAACAGGAACGCTCGAGAAAATTTTAGAATTCTATGATATTTTTAGCTTAATTTACTAATATTAAAATGGGTTAAAAATGACAAAATTAAAAATATTTTTAGGGTGTTACATATAAAAATATACATAATACAACAATACCATAACAATAGGTACAAATACCTAGATAAAAACCTAGTTGCATAATGTGTAACTGCAAAAAGACAGCGAGTATTGAGAAAAAAACCTTTTTATGAATACGACGAAAGAGGAGGGGTGTTGAGCAAAATCAGGACCTGATAGAGCAAAACCGAGTAAAAATTCGTGCTCAGCGCACCCAAATTACCTAGAACTAACTGTCAAATCTAATTCAATAGACAAAAAGTTGAAATTTGTTCCCCAGTGATAATAGAAGCCATAGTTAGTAGACTGATCCCCGATATATTTTATAAATCCCAAATCTGGAAGCATTGGCGTAGGCAGTTGTATGTACATTATGCACAGTGATTCACTGGCCTACTTAGTCAGTGCTCCAGACAACTATCTCTTAATCTTCTATGGACTTCTTGTATAATGTTTGTACCTGTTGAGTCTGAAATAAAGTGTTTGTTATACATATTATATACAATATACAATAATTGCACAATATTTTTTAAGATTTCATGGAAACTATGCATGATACACCAAAATGAATAACATTTTTGGAATCAGCAGCGTCGACTTCATATAGACCAGCTTTGTTTGTTGCTGAGATCATAATAAAAGTAAAAATTTGTATTTCATTGTAATTGTAGCCATTTAGAAATTATACAATCAACACTCAATGAGTTAGTAATACAATCTTGAAATATTTTGCTAGATCATCTTCACATCATAACTTTCCATATCATAAATACTCGAAATATTGCAGATATATTAAAATGAGAAATAAGAACTGCATGAAATGAGACATAAAAAGTTATTGGGCTAATGTATGGTGCCCAGGAAATCTTGTTCTGGCAACTGTGTCTTACTGTGTGACCCGACAAGTGTAAACACACACCGTGTCGGTGTTGTGGTGTGGCTGCGTGTGATAGATGAACGTGTTTAATAATTCCCTTTTATTTGGTAAGTGAAGTGATCTATGTCTTTGTTTATTAATTTTGAGTAGAATCTTGCTTTTCCCTATAGATTTCAGAAAAGAAGAGATACAGGCTAGTGTGAGGCTACGGTAGGTTATCTTTGGAAGAGCTTTAGGCTTAGGCTAGGCTAGATTGTTGAGCCTTCCCAAAGCATGAAGGAGCTTATTCGTAAAAGATTTCGAAGTCAGTATCTGCACCCAGAGGTGCAAACAGGGCCGTTTCCTGGCATAAGCAGACTAAGCGGAGCTCAGGGCCCCGCTACTACTAGGGGGCCCCCAGATAGACTCCCAGGTCATAGCTCAGTGGGCAAGAATAGGAATACAGCTATAGTTGTTATTAATATTATTGTTATTATTATTATTATTATCGTATTAATTAAAGTTTTTGTATGAGACAAATGTGATAAAACGGAGACAAACGAAACGTTTTGGTCGTTATGTGTAAATAACTATTGTGAGATCTTATTTCTATATTTTTTAACTTTATTGTTACGATATGCTTAATTTTTCTAGTATTGTAAAACATTATTTCACTAATTGTACAACCTTTTCTGCAGCAGCTACACAGAGGTGGACAATCCTAAAGAAGCACGTGAACATAACACTCAAGTCTTGGAGTGAAACCAGGTGGGAGAGCCGGCTTAAGAGCATTGAGGTTGTGCGATACCAGAGCCACAACATCAGAGGCGCCCTGTTGGAAGTCAGAAACAATGCCACAGATGCCATAGCCAGGACTGAAGCACAAACACTTGCAGAGGAGGTAGGGTCTTATCGCTTTCAGATTTGCACACTAGTGTGGTATGACATTCTTCATGCAGTTAACCATGTGAGCAAACTTCTGCAGTCTCCTACAATGCAGTTTGATGTGGCAGTCAACCTCCTCCCAAAAACAAATGACTCGCTCACCAGCTACAGAAACACACGTTTTGTTGCAGCACAAGTCGTAGCTTGGGACATATGTGAGGAAATGAATGTGGAGGCTGTGCTGAAGGAGAAGAGGCTCAGATCCACAAAAAAGCACTTTGCTTACGAAGCTCCTGACGAACCATTTACAGAAGCCTTAAAGAGGCTGGAAGTCAAATTTTTCAATGTGGTGGTGGATTGTGCCATCGGGTCAATAAATGAGAGATTCAAAACATTAGATGATGTGAGGACATATTTGGGGTTCTCCTAAACTTCACCACAATGAACAAGGAAGACTTGTCCTGCAAGTGTGAAAAGCTCTCTAAGATACTGAGCTCTGGAGCTGACTCTGACATTGATGGAAGAGAACTGGCCCTCGAAATTAAGAACTTGCCGACTTTACCTTCACACAACATGACTGCATTGGAGCTTCTCTCCTTCATTCATCAGAAGCAACTGGAGGAACTATACCCCAATCTCTGGGTTGCACTAAGAATTGCCCGCACTCTACATGTGACAGTAGCGTCAGCCGAGAGGAGCTTCTCTAAGATGAAGCTAATTAAAAACTACAGTACCTCAGATCATCAATGGGGCAGGATCGCCTCAGTGGCCTTGGCATCATAAGCATCAACCAGGACGTTGGCAGGGAGATTTCATATGATGATGTTATTGATGATTTCGCCCAGAAAAAATCTACGAGGCAAATTTTTGAAGATACAAACTGTTCTGTATAACTGTTAGCTATTACACGATTGTATCGTAGAGTTAGTAATTGTTTGGTAGTCGATAATTGCATTATTTTTTTACACATAGTTCTGTGTCATTTATTGTAAATAATGTATAAGCTAATTTTCAGGAATTTCATGAAGAGTATTTTCTCTGTTTGTCTTCTGAAAGTACATATTTGTTGTTTTGGACATAAATGTTTCATTAAAATTGTTTCATAATTGTTTTTTATTAACACAGCCATTTTTTGTATGTGTATGCTGAGGTGATGTAGTAAGGCGTGAGTTGGTGGATGGAGGGGTGGGGCCTCAAATGGGTATACTGCTTAAGGCCCCCTAATGGCTAGAAACGGCCCTGGGTGCAAATATCGCATACGTTATTTGCATCCGAATATCACACCTCTGGGTGCAAATACCTTCAGCCTAACAATCTTAAGGCCTCGTGAGACCTCCCCTAAAAAGGCCTCGGCCTCAGCCTCGAGGCCTTTGAAAGATGTATTATCCTCGACCTCGTGGATTTCTGAAGGCTTCGGCGTCGAGGGCTGAGGCCAGGCCTCGGCGTCGAGGGCTGAGGCCAGGCCTCGTCCCCATGCCTGGTTGCAGAATTACTTTTTTTCTGCACAATCTACATAAACTACACTGCACTATCGCGACTACATTCAATAAAATATAAAATTTTATAGTTCATTCCTAATAACTGAAATAATTTACTTATGGTATAAAGGACGTTACCAGGGACAGCACAGCAACATCTTTTGCCGATGACAAAGATTAGTAAAAAAATAAGAAACCCAGAGGATGTACGATCTCTACAAACAGACATGAACTGAATATACAAGTGGTCGAAAGACAACAATATGAAATTCAATACGGAGAGAAATTTCAGATGTTAAAGTCCAGAAAAGGGAGGACCTAAAATCCATGGAATACCATACCCCAAATGGATAGGAAATTCAGAGAAATTCTAAAGCCAAAGATTTAGGAGTTGTAATGACTGATGATGCGAAATTTGAAAAAAATAAGATAGCAGTAAACAGAGCAAAGAGAATAAGTGGGCAGATACTAAAAACTTTTGACGAAGGGAGAGGAATATGATGATTCCTCTATTGAAAACACTGATCATACCCAAGTTGGAATACTGTTCGGTCCTAACATCCTCAAAAAAAAAAAGAAGATATTAGTCAGCTAGAAGGGATTCAGAGAAGCTTCACAGGCAAGATCAATGGGTACAAAGAACTAAATTACTGGGAAAGGCTTCGTGAATTAAACCTATATTCATTGGAAAGAAGAGGGAGGTACACCATTACTTACATTTAGAAAATATGGAGAAACTAGCCCCTAATCTTACTCTGAACCCTATAACCCCCCCAAACAACAGTGGAAAGTAGAAAAGGGAGACTGTGTCGCGTTCCCAAATTAAAGGCTAGACCGGGAACATCCTCAACCCCGAAAGAAAGTAGTTTCGTTGTGAGAGGACCAAGACTTTAACCAGCTGTTCAAGGAACTGAGGAACACGAGTGGTGTTTGCGGTGGACATCTTCGAAAGAAGATTAGACGCTTGGCTCAGAACAATCCCAGGTAAGCCGGGCGTACATGGCTATGCGAGGTGGAGAATACAAGAAAAAACTACTTCACCAGGCCAACTTGAGAGGAGGGGCAACAAACTTGACCTTCGTGAAAAGAAGAATCATCGCACGGAACATTTGAAATATTGAAAGGTAATATTTTTAAAAAGTAGTGAAAATGCAACGTGATTAAAACTGTAAAATAAATTATTTAAAATTAATCTTTAAACAATTATTTTGAGTTACAATCCGCCTACTAATACTATAGGCTATATAAATGTACACTGGGCTTATCTAGACTTAGCTTTGATACATTACTCTCTTACTAATCTTAAGATTGTTGAACTGAACTAACTCGTCATAAGTTTCGAAAAAGTCTTTGATAGGCCTTATTCGTATCTTTAAGTAGAGCCTAAATATTATTTCATTTATAATATTGTTATTTCAGGCTCAAGTGGGTGGTGCTTATATATATATATATATATATATATATATATATATATATATATATATATATATATAATATATATATGTATATATATATATATATATATATATATATAATATATATATATATATATATATTTTAGGGTGTGTCAATTTTGTCAACTTTTTTCAAATCAATTTAATTTTGGTAGTGAAAATATAGTCTTTTCATGTCAAAACTTGAAATTGGCCAACCAAAATGAAATAAAATAACCCTTACCTACATCAATTTTACCTTAAAGTTTCAGAAATTGACTCTTTTACTAAATAATAGGACATAAATTGATTAACTATTCATCTGTCACAGAATTATCCCACTGATCGCATATGGAGTGTTTTCAAGGTCATATAGTTGTTGTACAATGTACAAGTCACAACATGAATAGAACTGTCCCTCACTCTCTGTCCTCAGTTGCCTCTTAGATGTCATAGACGGTGGTTTGCTGTTATTGCTCTTGTACCTACTTCATAGTTATTCTACTAGACGAATACTACAGTTTAACTGTAAGTATGGATTATTGATTATTACAATTATTTATTATTATCATATTCTTCTGTCTAATCATGTAATCCCATGAAATATTTTTTATTGAATTTTAGAACATCGAATGACTAAACTTTGAAACATCGTAATTGATATAAAATACTTAAATGGTTTTCTTTCTTTTCAGATATTCCTAAGATGCCAAAATTGAAGACAAGAGGTCAGTCGTCATGCCACTTGAGCCTGTTAGTCGGTACAGGCAAGGAGCTTCCCGTATCAGAACTACCAACAGTGCGAGACATGCTGAGACTAGAGTTACTCCTTCGTGAACAAAATACAAAGGATAGAAGGAACTACACAGAGAAAGAGCTCATAAGGGACATGATTCCCCCTCTTCTGCATCAGTGAAAAAAAGCTAATGTGTTATTCAAACCACCTGTACTCAATCAGTATAGAACTATTGAGCTAAAATTAACAAAGCTGTGGCACAAAGCAGTTGAGACATCACTTGGTAAAGGAAAACTAGCAAAGAAAAATACATTTCTGCACACACTTGATACTCTTCTTGACATTTTTAACTGCCAGTGTCCCATAGAGTTGTGTTCTGAAGCCAATTGTTCTCCCTCATGCAGAAGAGAACCTCACCCTCACATTGATTGTCGCTGTCCTCGTGAGAAGAAGATCCCTGTTTTGGAGCTGGCTTTCATAAAGGCGCAGAGAACAAAGGCAGGAGGCCAAGGAAGTATGCAGATTGGTTTGGCAGATTATTCAGAAACCAAAAAACAGATTGTTATTGCTAAGAAAAAAGAGAAAATCCGAGAGAGGGAAGAAAAAGAAGAGTGAAGAAGCCACCTAAAGAGATGAAGAGCTCTATCAAGAGGTTTCTCACTTCTTTGAAAGCTCTTCAGATGAACAGAAAGAAGCAACATCAGATGATATCTCCAAAATGCCATCTAAACCTTCGCCGAAGAGAATGAAATACAACACTAAAGATATCTCAAACATTGCCCTTGCCAGTATTCGCCACCATACGGGGCTACGAGAGACTGCAGAGATTGCCACTGCCGCTTGGATAGATGCAGGCCTCATCAGCCGAGAGGATACATCCTTAGTGATAGATCATAATAACTTAATAAGATAAGAAAAGTACAAGAAAAAATAATGAAGGAAATATCTGATCAGCATGAAAAAGATTTGAAGGAGGAAGGTCTCTCTTGCCTTTTGTTTGATGGAAGAAGAGATGACACAAAAGTTCTCCTAGAGGTAGAGGGAATGGACAGAAAGTTTCCCGGTCTCATCAAAGAAAAGAACTACTCCGTGTGTTCCGAACCTGGTGGCCGCTATTTGTTTCACTTTGTTCCTGAAGCAGAAGTAGGAGGCAAGAAACATGCAGAGGCAATTGCTGATCAAATAATATGTTGGCTTCAAGAAAGAAGACGACAGTTCACTGCAGGCAGTTGGTGGAGACTCAACTGCGGTGAACACTGGATGGCAGGGCGGTGTTATGACGCATTTAGAGAAAAAACTTGGAAGAAGGCTTGTTTGGATTGTATGTGATTTGCACACAGGGGAACTACCTCTTCGTCGTCTCATCCAGGAACTTGATGGTCCTACAAAGAGCAACAACAACTGGTCAGGCCCCCTTGGCAACATGCTAGATGAAGCAACGGAATTAGAAATAAATACAAAATTTCCAAAGGTCGAAATAGGCCCTCCCCTTCCAGTGTTGTCTGAAGAAGTTATCAAAGACCTCAGCACGGATCAATCTTACGCTTATCGTATTGTTCAAGCAATCAGATCAGGAGAGTTGCCTCAAAATCTGGCTCTCTTGGAGATTGGATCCGTAAGTCACAGTCGTTGGTTAACTACAGCGATTCGTTTCTGCAGGATTTGGGTTTCCAAACATGCACTGAAGGGCAAAATGCTACAGAATTTGATGTTGATTGTTGAATTTATTATTGGGTTTTATCTTCCTCACTGGTTCAATGTAAAACTTAATCCAATGTGGATGGAGGGGCCCAACCACATCTTGTTTCAATTACAGCTACTGAGAACCCAAAGGAAAGTAGTGGTGGACATCGTGTTACCTGTGGTGAGAAGGTCCGCTTGGTATGCTAGGCCAGAGGCAGTTTTGCAAGCAATACTCTACAGCCAATGTACCAAAGAGCGAACTGAGGCTGTGGAAATCATACTAAAGCTTAGAGGAACATCACTAATGATGACCAGCTGGGAGACTGCTTTGTTCAGACAAGGAAGCTACCTCCGATAAACGTTAATGCCACGAAATTGTCAGAATTAGTTAACTTGAGTTCGGAAGTTTTGTAGCCACCACTGACAACATGTATAACAAACAAAGATTTAACACAACTTAAAGAGGCCCCAATGCAAGTGCCAAAGTGGCCTTCTCACACTTAGAGTGTGGAGAGATGTGTGAAAATGGTCACAGAAGCAGCTAGTCAAATTTACAGTCATGAGAAGCGAGAAGGCTACATCAAAGCGCAAGTAGCAAGCCAAATGCTGATGTCAAGGAACCGCAGCAAAAAGGACATGACTGCATTGGTTACTTTCAAATAAAGACTCTGAACGATATCTTATTGACACTTTAAATGTTGATAGGATGTTTGCGCACATTTGTTAGTTTGTTACGAATTTATGGAAAAATGGAATTTTTGAATTAAAATTGATGTAGGTAGGAGTATTTTTTATTGTTTTTGAAGCAAGGATATTATTTTGTATGCCAAATGATTACATTAAATTGCTACCAAATCACATGATTTTCAATTTAGTCATTTCACCCCCGAAATTGACACACCCTAATATATATATATATATATATATATATATATATATATATATATATATATATAGCACACTGCACAATTATAAACAGGGCTTCGTCGTGGCCAGTGTCGTAACACCGCTTCCCGTCGGTCAGCGAAGTTAAGCGCCACTGGGTCTGGGTAGCAGTTAGATGGGTGACCGTCCTTTGCGTTCAAATAATGTAGCGATCCGTGGTTCGGATCCCACATAGAGCCAGAGGTATTCATGTGTTGAATTTTATGGTAAAAATTTAAGATTCATGAGAATGTTTTTTTCTAAGATTTCAAGACTTGACCTTACCTGACCTAATTTAATATCGAAAAACTTAGCTAAGGTGTAAAGTTCATTGTCGTGAAACCGATTATTTAGTCAGTTTTAATATGAAAGTCGTGATTATGAACATTTACTTTAAAATGGAGTAACACGTAATTTGTATTTTAAACTTAACCAAATTATAACCGTCGCTGTTGTGAAGCATCATCCAACCAAGCAGCCAACGAATTGTAGGTCTAAGAGATCTTAAAATGGTCCGTTTATGTATTTTTTTTATGGGATTGTTAATGAGATGACATTTTCTGTTAAATTTATGTACTTTACTAATTCTCTCTGTACGATATCGTGTTAAAAAATGTGTTCATACTCGTTTTTATCCCCGATTATTATTACTGTTAATTAAACGAATTTTTAAATAGAGAAAATTTGTCTTTTAAAATTCTTCCCACTTGCATTGCAAAATGTATGAGTGCAATGCAATTGCAAATGTTGCAACTGCGCCACCCCAACCCCCTTGGTGCCAACCCCCCTTTGTTACATGGCACCCCATAGTACCAACCCCCACGCCCTTGTTGCAAGGCCCCCGAACCCCCTTGGTGGTGTCCCCAAAATAAGGTTGCAAGGGGTTATGCAACTTGGAGGCGGAGTTATCTCCCAAGCTGCAATGAACCTAACCTAAGAGAGAGAGAAAGGAGAGAGGTGGTCTTCTGACAGCTGTCAGACGCATATGAACACTTCAGCCGTGTCGCCACTCTCTTATAGGGCCCCTAATCAGCCAGTGCCTCCGGGCATCAGCCAGTTGACTTAGAAGGCTGAGTTGCCAGTTTGCGCTATTTATTTAATTAAACCATATATTATTCCGCCAGTTGGACTAGAAGGCTTCTTAGAAGACATAATTGGCTGTATATAACCTCCGAACGAATTAAAAGCGTGCATACATTCACCGACTGTACGCCCCTATTACCACACGCACAAAAAAAGCATCACCAACAATCGTATAGACTTTTAGGAGCTCCAACAGATGGTGAAATGAGGGCTACAACTTTTAGGAGCACACCCCATTAACACCACGTATCCGATATGAGTGCTACAACTAAACATCCAAACGATTGGTATGAAACCCACCATCAACCAACTCCTGGTAGACCGTCTCTAAATACGTCCAATAGACAGACCTATTAAACGATTATTGCAACGCTCGTTCATTTTGCTTATTTCCCTTTCTCAGTTGCCGTATGAGTTGCCAGTTTGCACTTATTTAACATATATTACGCCTTAGAAATCCGCTTTAAAACCAATCAAATGATATAATTAAATACCGTGTACAATCAAAAAGGAATAAATAAAACGCCAATACATCATTCTGTTTATTTACATTAATTATTGGATACACAATGGGGTGTGTGTATATATGGTCAAAAATAATAACAACAATAGCATCATGAATGGAAAATATATAATCATACCAAACGGTGCATTATCAATATATTAGTACAGGAAAAATATAGTTATATTAAATATATGTAATCAGAAATATACAAATCATAGTATCATCAAAATATTAGTACAGGAAAATATATAGTTATATTATATATATTGAAAATATACGAAACACAATCATAGTACAGGATATATACGCAATTTAAATATATATCCTTTATGTTCTACGGTGCAAAACGCTAAACTCGCACGTGATAGAGTCTACATCCACATCGCCATTACTTTGTACGGCATGGTAAAACCGTCCAAGCATCACTTCACCGTTTAACTGATACGGAGGTCTACACTCGACGTAAATGGCTTTCATATCCTTCAATACTATTTTCGTGCCTACTTTACACCCGGCGGGCAAATCATCTTTAAACACGGTTAGAATACAGTCAAAAGCACGCACAAAGAGGTCATCGTTAACCACATCATTATTATTAAATACAAGTTTATAAACACGCTTTTCCAATCGCGGGTTTTTTCTTACCGTCCCGAGCTTTTCAATCGTGAACTCTTCTTCACTCTGCATAGCGGCATTGGAAATAATCTTGCAAGTCGTAACGACACCTATCCACTATATAGAGGTACAACTCTTCAGGGTGAGCAGTGTAGGCGAGCTCAGCTCTGTATCGCTCAGGTGCTTTGTACCAAAGTTCAGGATATTTCGAAGAATCTAAACCTTTTAAATATGCATCCAGATCTAGACCATTCTCCCCCTGTTCATTCCTACATTCAATAAATCCGTCGAGCAGGGCAGTGTGTGCGTGTTCAAGAACCGTGTCAAAATAAATCATATCCGTAACACGACCGTCTAATATAGGCTTCAGCTTATGGAATCCGACGATTTCAAACATTCTGTCGAGGATGAAACTGTTTCGTGTAGGGACAAGAACGTCATTATCAGCTGTGTTCTTCCACATCAGTCGTATATCAATGCATGGTTGTTCGTTACTTATACACAATGTGCAAACAATGGTATATGGGGAGGCGTCACTAATCATCTCTTATTGTACCTACGCCAACAGGTATTCTATAACGGTCCACTGCCCACCTCTCAACTTTCACGAAGATTCTATTCATCTCCTCAACACTTAAATAAATAACGTTACGTTTGCTTGCTTGCCGGCAGATCGTTTCAAGCACATAGTTAATGGTGCCGGTTTCTCGCCTGAACACGCGCAATGACTTCGTCACGGAGACGTCGTACGAGGCGTTGAGAATGGTTCTCAAAGGGAGTTCCATCGTATTCGCACGTCCACTCGGTTCAAGCTCTGAGATGACTATGGCACATCCACTCGGTGCAAGCTCTGAGATGACTATGAGCCACAGGAGGCAGGTAGGATCAGCTCGATGGGCGGGGTGAGTCACGCTGAAGATACGTGTATGGGTTTGCTCGAATTCGTATGCACCGCGTGAGCCACAGGAGGCATGATCGGGTCGACGGGGCGGGGTGAGTCACGCTGATGAAACGTGTATGGGTTTGTTCGAACTCGTATGTTCCGTGAGGTACACGGGTGGGCGGCGCGGGAACGAGTCACACTGCTAAAGCGTGTACAGGCCTGTTCGAGCACTCTTGGACAAACAAAATTTCCCGAAACGAATTTAATGTTTTATCACTCCTAAACATCTTCACAAACCGGCGCGCTATTAGAGAAACATATGTTCATATTTGGTCTCTTTGTTTAACAAGCGATACTAGTCTCTAAAGCCTGTTAAAAACTCACACAGTCCATTTGCCACAACCTCACTACAAACCTCCTCATGATATATATATATTAACATAGTGGTAAAAATACTTAAGATTGTCCATGATGACAAGATTCACATTTTGAACCGTAGGGTACGAGTAGTCGGTATGGTGTAACGTGATATAATACCGCTTGTCACACCACTCATCCACAAGACTCACTACCCATAACTGTTGTTTATCTTCTGAATGTGTTGCTTCTTCTACCTCGCGGTATATGTGTGCCTTTATAAAGCTTAGCTCTATAACATACTTCAATGCATCGTCTGTGCTACGAAAGCCTACAACCCCCTCGCCAAAATACCCGTAGAGTATTTGATCTCGGTCCTTCGCACGGTTCAATGCAGCCTTAAAAGAGGCAAAGGAGTGGGGAATAGGGAGTTTTCAGTACCCACCACATCTATGCACTTTGCAGAATACCACTTCATAAATGTTGAACACGCAATATTAAAAGGTAGCCATTACTATTTTTCTTCTACGCGAGAATACACGTTTGAGCTCAAGGGGGGTATACAGAGGTCAACTGAGCACGCAGGGATGACTATTGTTACCGGCCTTACAGTGGGCGGGGCTTAGCCTTTTACTGTACACACACACACACACACACACACACACACACAGGAGAAAGTGAAACGCTAGTTGAAACACGATTTATTTAATAAACGAAATATTCAAGGTGTGTGTGTGTATATATTATATATATATATATATATATATTACAAATACGCGTAATAAATAAGTTAACAATAGACATATCAAAGATTAGGGTATCCAAAGGGCACGTATCATAGGTACCAGGCACCTGGTAGCGTTTCCTATAGGTGTTACGGCACACCTTTGTACCCCTAAGTTCCTTCACGCCCCCCAGCTTCTGTGCCCGAAAATTGTGAGTGCCTACAGTCAAATGCGGTAGCTGGCCACCCTCATCATCTTCCAAGCACACTAACTCCTTCAACGAATCAAAGTTAACGACCCGCCGATTCGTATGGTTAAGCGTGATACCCTTAGCCTTAACGACATACTTCGTATCATCCCCTATCCTCACCCGTATCCCATAGGTTTTTGGCCCTGTTGACACAAACGAGTCTGCGTATGCGGTCTTCATACTCATCCTTGATCTCGTCAGTTAGCTCTCCAAGGAACTCCCCAATAGCAGGCACGTATTCACCCCTCCTCGCTGTGAATATCACGCTATCTGTATCACCATACAAAACCCTCCGGCCAAGAGAATGCAATAGGCCCCAAAGTTTGATGAGTGCATAGGCTGTTGTGAAGCTGGCTACAGGAGTGTAACCCGTGAGGTATCTGTGGCCAATTCGGTATTGTTGTACTTTATTATGTAAGTATTACCTACATTCACAATCTCCATGACCTCTTTATCGGGTGCGTTGGCGTAATCCCAGACTTCGCTATAACTTTGTGCCAAATGAACGTTCCCTTTGCCGATATTCTGTGCAAATTTTCCCCAAAGACTGTTTAGACTTTAGACACAATTTTGCACTAAAGCACTTGCCAGGGTTCTTTACAATTTGGATGCGATCAAGCTGTATACCTTCACGGTCACAGTAACACTGAATATAAGACGTTTTTTAATCTTCGGTATCAACCTCTTGCGGATATCCTGAAGCCTCAACCTTATCCTTCAAAAATGCGTTTATATATGGTGTGAAAAGGTTGGGTAGCTTCTGAAACTTCCACACCTCATGTATCTTCATTATTCTATACCCATGGCGAACGGTTAGGTCCAGTTCAGGGCTTGTGTATACACCTCTGATCTTACGCTGGTGGAGTGTATGGTCACAATCACCATTGCTCTTCTGCGCACTTCACGCACAGGGGAAACATGAGCTTGTGATCTATAACGACAGGCAAGATCGGCATCCATAAATCACGAGTCTACGAAAGAGAGTCCAAAGTAGCGCTCGTTCAAGTTGGCCGAAAACTCCTCATGGTTGGTACAGCGGGACCCACCATTTTTTCATGGGCGCCTACGGGATACGGATTGTTCTTCATCATATAGGGGTATAAAGAACAGAAGTCGTAGTAATGGAGCTTCACACCCTCCGTAGGCGGAAAGTATAGCTTGAAGGGGTTTGTACGCCCACCGAAGAAGCTATCACCGCATTTGAGAGGATCCAGCACCATTGAACGTTTGATCGTGTTTCTCTCTTCACGGTACTGTCCATCTGCCACCAACCGTGCATCATACTCATGCTCCAACAAGACTTTGTGAGTGAACTGGGACCCTATAAGTTGATCGCGGGTGCGCGTCCACGCAAGACAGTCAGCAAGAGATCTACCTTGGATATCTCCTACGATTCCACACTCAGGACGGGGGTACCCGTGCCACCAGCAACCGTTAAAGGAGTACTCAGTCTTTTCACCAGTCGCGCGGTTTTCGCTTAGACCATCAACCCAAAAAACACGACCATTAACTTTAATGGGTACTTCACCCGTGTTGCGGGCATGCTTTATGTATACACCTGTCTGATGTTGTAGGTGTATGAGCCAGTAAATAGCCTTGTGCCCATAACTGCGGGGTTGTTTCTGTGGATAATGGACTAAGGTGTCTTTAGGCATGAAATTGTTCTTGAACACCGTAAAACATAATGAGGCGATGGTGGTTGCGACTTGCAACGGATCGCATTTGAAACGGCATATGTACAGTACATCCTTCTAAAGGCTTGGAAGCATACTCTAAGCACGCGCACGTCATTCACGCAATAACGCTCACATTCATCAGCTATATTATAAGGATTACATTCATTAAAACTGTTGTAGTATCGGTCAAAATCTTCACGTTCATCTGTACTCATACATTCATAGTTAAAGTAATGTTTGGGTGGAGGTAGACCTACGTAATTTAAAGTTTCGCTAGTGAGGAATGTGTAAGGGAAATATCCTTTTGAAACTTCAGCGGCTACGCCCATCACCTTGGGTAGCTTTGCTAATTTACAAGGTGTGAATAATAAAGTGTCTTTAAACTGTACATTACCTTTATTTGCATCTGTATTAGTTTGTTGCCTCTTTTCAAGGGATCACCTGTAAATATCTCAGATGACTCGTGCTCAAGCAACTCCTTATAAAGGAACGTGTGTCAAATTTCGCCCGTTATGGGCAAGAATATACAGTCATTTTTTTAACTTGTCCGCTAACTTGACAATATAGGACACAAAGTTTCACAGGGCTATCGTGGCATCGTTTTAAAAACGTTTGTCCGTTTACCACATTTGTGACACTCATCTCGATCTCCATACACTCATCACAGATAGTCTGGCTCACAAGTAAATGTGGAATAACCTCTTTGGTTTCAGCGTTCGTGTATGTTTCTATATCGTAGTACACAGTTATACAAGGTGTTTTTAGGCTTGGCGTCTTTCATATAACATACATGCTTTACTCCAACCGCCTTATATTTCTCATGGCATGTAGAACAGTGAATTTCATCACATTTATGCTGAATTTCCCCAATTATCCATCATGTGAAACATACCACATTCACAGATTCTCATTTTCCTGCACGTGCCAATTGATTTATGGAGCTCAAAACAGTTATTATTGAAAAATGTGCGTCTACACACACAATCCCTCTTCTCAGCTTCAACTACACGGCTTTCACATTTGGAGCTTTTACACTGCTCACATACCATGTGGCAATCTTTACAATGTTTCACTATATCATCCGCAAACTCGATACACCCCTTACACAAATCATGATGTCGTCCATATTTTCGACTTTTATCATAACTCGCGTAAAGGTCCCTTATATTACGGATGGGGAGATACGTTGTCCCTGACAGTCCTAAAATAAGTAGGGGTCTTGTACGATCTCTCACACAGCTTTTAAAAACATACACAGTTCTACGACGATCATCCAGTCCAAATACAACTATACGAACATTCATTTCCTGTTCTACCCTTCTCAGCTCTTCAGGACCCATATTACAGTCAAACTCAAGTTTACAGTCTACAGCTAGTTTACGGGCACGCTCCACTACCGTAGGCAACCAAATTTTTGGGTCCGTGTATTTAGTACAGTAAACATACGAGCTAAGACTACTGCTATAAAGCCGCAACCACGATCGACGTTTATATGCCGTCTAAAATAGCCTGAGAATTGAAGTTAAGAGTATAAGGTGTGGCACTATGACCCGCAACACGGAATACACGGTCAATATTTACCGTGAAGTTGTCCATATTGAAGGCTATACTACTTTGAGAGGCCTGCATTATACGGCCTAATATATACTCTATATCTTCAGCTGCCAAACGTCTGAACGGTATTACTACCCAAAAATCATCTACATCTCCGTCATCTGACCCGAATCCAAGGACAGCCTCGTCCTGACTTCACGTTCGTCGCGGTTCTGAAGGGCAAACTCTACAATACGTTCAACTATGCGCCGTAGTCCGTGTTCAACACCATTGCTATACATGGACCTAGGATCAACCCTGACTATATACCGATTTCTAGTCAAGGCCGGGGTGGGGGTAGCGGTGCGCACCAACTCGAATGTTATGCATCCTCAACAGAACGGGGAGCCGCTGTGGATGATGAATAAGGGGTATATTTGAGGAAGGTACTATTGTGGGGTTGTGTCGTAAGACGTTGAGGGTTGGGGCTCTATTACTGGGGTCTAACAACCGGAGCAATCCTGGAGCGCTTTATACCTGACGTGGAGGGTTCTTCATCACGCCTCCGCTTTGAACTGGCGCATGCTACAGGTGTCGCTGGTGAGGGCTCGTCGGCGGGGAGGATCTGTAGCTGGACGGTCAACGGGGTCGTCCGTGATATCGATGATGGGGTGCTGTACATCGTCATTCACGGTTCTGTGGAAGAAGAAAACAAAATATAAGGAGCAGCACTCAATATTTGTAATATTTTGTAAATGGCCACTTAGGGTGTGACGTGTTAGAAATGGATCTGTAGAAAAATTCAGGTTCACGAGCCCATCCACATGTATTATATCTGGACCTACAGGATGTGGTAAAACTGTGTTTATGCTTAAAATCATTAAAGAAAAGGGGAGATGTTCTCAAAATTTGTGCATAAAGTTATATGGTGCTATTCGACGTATCAATCAGTGTTCAACGAGTACCAAGATGATATTTGTTCCACAAGGGGTCTATGACGTTAATTCGTTAAAGGGAAATGAACATACAGTCATTGTAATTGACGATCTCATGTTGGAGATGGATAAAACGTTTGCCGAGACATTTACAGTGTTCTCCCACCATCTTAACATAAGCGTATTCTTCATCAACCAGAATCTATTTTTCAAAAATAGATACATGCGCGATGTGTCGCTAAATACGCAATATCTAGTCTTATTCGCGCAACGTAGAGATGTCACAAATTGGGGTATTAGCCAATCAAATGTTCCTGAATCAGCGTAAGGAGTTTTATAAAGAGGCCACAAGCCAGCGTTATGGATATTTGCTTTGTGACCTTCACCCGCGAAACACGTTTAAGGTGCTCCTAAGAACGAATATATTCCCAAGCGAACCTGAAACGGTGTAAATTCCAGAATGACAAATAGGCTAAAGAAATACCGCGAATTAATAAAAATCTATCAACGATTGCTCCGGACGCTGCAACAGATGGTTGTTAAAAATATCGACTCCGACTTTTTAAAATGCATCTGTGAAATCTGTGTTAATGTTATAAAATGTAATGTACCAATGAAACCCTCTCAGAAGACTCACTTACGTCGTTACAAGAACATAATACGAGCGCTCGCTCATAAATGTCAAACTGTGGGTAAGAAAAAGCGCATTATTTTACAAAGAGGAGGATCATTCCTGCCTATCTTATTTTCAGTTTTGGGTCCTTTACTGACTAGATTAATATAATGAAGAAGGTGGTTGTGATTCCGCACGAGGTGTATGCTTCATTGGAAAGGAATCCAGACACGGTTCTAGAACCCCGTAAAAGTAGGTTTAAAAGAATGGAAAACGAGTTGCTAGCCCTGTTAAACAGTGAAAAGTCACCTGATGAGAAAAGGATCTTGTTACCAAGAGGCTTTGCAGAAATTTCTTCATGAGTACGAAGAGCTCCCCGTGGTTATTAGGCACAGCGCGAGTAGTGCTGAGCATAGCGACACAGGACCTGACCAACCAAAGAACAACGGAATACAACACATCGAACATGTGCTAAAAAACAGCCTCCCACATACATTGAGGAATAAAGGGTTGTCTTTATAATCTATTGAGTGAGGACCCCATCATACAGTGGACCGATACAGGCAAGGTCATTGTTGAAGGAACAAGGGTGCAAGGTTCCAATATCGTTGATATTGTTCATGATCTGGTGAGAAAGTGGGACAGACCCTCACCAACAGGATGGAAGCATATTAAAGCAAGACTGCAACAAATAAATGTCCCCAAAACATTGATAGGTAATCTGAATAGGTTAAAAGACTTGGACAAGTCTCGCATGTGTCACAACTGAGTACGCCATCGCCCCCAGCAGTAGCAGTGTCTCTGAAGAGGAGAAAGAAGAACAAACGGCCAACCTACCACGTGCTCTAAAATACGCAAATGGCTAACATATTAAGTAAACGCTATTATGACATTTCTAACCCCGCCTCCTATGGTGGCGTTAATAGACTGTACAGAGGTGTTTACGGTGTAAGGAAAAAAGATGTTGAGAGATTTTTGCGGGCAGGATGCTTATACACTTCATAAACCGGTGAGAAAAAGGTTTAAAACGGCCAAGACAACAGCTGCTCGATTGACTCTATTTGGCAGGCGATTTAACAGACATGCAAAGATATTCAGTGTATAACGATGGTTACCGCTACATCCTATTCATAATAGATGTATTCTCTAGATACCTGTGGTTAATTCCCCTGAAAAATAAATCGCCTGAAACAGTTGCTAAAGCGACCAAAACGTTGATGTTGAAAGAAAACAGGATTCCTGGCTATTTTTGTACGGATATGGGGAAAGAATTTATAGGACGCGCTTTTCAGAACATGCTGGCAGAGTTTAATATCAGCTATTACACTACCAATTCTATACATAAGGCTCTTTAGCTGAAAGAGTTCAACGTACCATAAAGGAACGCATGCACCGATATTTTACACATAAAACACATATATAAACGTTCTCGTCATTGGCCTCATCCTACAACCGCTCACACCATCGTACGATTGGCACAACGCCTAACGAAGTTTTAGAAAGAGGTACGCGCCAGAGGTGAGAAGAGATGCACCACCACACACTGCGCGTTTCAAAATCAATGATTATGTAAGGCTATCACGTTCGGGAAATAATTCGCGAAGGGATTTGAGCAAGGATGGACACGTGAGATTTTTAAAGTTAGGGCTATGAGACCTAAAGGTGAGATAATGATGTATTACATTGAAGATTTGAATGGGGAAGAAATCGCAGGAGGCTTTTACCGCGAGGAGTTGCAGAAAGTGGCATTTAATTTAGGAAAAAACGTGTTTAAAATTGAGAAAATTATAGGAAGCAAAGGTTCAGGAAAGAGAAAAATGTACCTGGTGAAATGGCTGGGTTACCCAGAAAGCTTCAACACCTATATAAAAGCTGATGCAATAATGAAGCTTAAATAGTATGCAACATGGCCTGACCATTTCTACGTCACACTCCCGTCCTCCTCGTCCCTGTCTGTACACCCTAACAACACCCTCGCCAACTTTGTGACAGAACTCCAGGACCCATTGAATTGGAGCGTGATTCGTATGAGGTGGGGTTATGTGAACTCAGTTAGCCACCAAATTTTTAACTCTTGAAAATGAACAAATCATATTTCTGATCATTAGAAGAACGATGAGTGCGAAAAATTAGGCATAACCTTAGACAATACTATCGTTCAACCTGTGCGGTGAGGAACGGTACTATAGCACAAATGTATCGCTAGGAATCGGGCATTATGATACAGCCATGGACATTGTGACGGGTTTAAACAAGTCTTGAAAAGTCGTACTGACAAACGATTTACTTTTTGAAGTCGTAAACATAGACACGCCTGCATGCACATTGAAGTTAAAGTCAACGCTTAGTAGAAATATTAAAGATAAAGAGCTGTTCACAATTGTGGCTGAGGACCGATATAGCGCAGCCTCCAAAGAGATACCTTTCACGAGGCACAGCATGACTTGTCCAGCTTAATGTATCAATTGAAGATGGAGAAATTGGGTGAAAGCTCTCCAAGACATGTGCTATATTTACAGCAATATTGTAGAGCACCAATTTGTTGGGGACACCCAGGCGTCTGCTGCGCATTGCAACATCCCCAACCATAGAGGGAAAAGTTTGAGCATTACATATGACAAGCCCCATTATGTAATGTTGCGACTAATCTATTAACCAACATCTCGATATATATAAGACGATTGAGGGAAAAAATTTCCCATTCGGTGATGGGAGCTTAACAGTGAAACTACACTTTCGTCGTTTATAATGACTCGAAGACCGTTCACAGTATACCGAGGAGTGAGGTACCAGCGTGGGAGTGGTCTTGGTCCATTTTTTCATCCATACTACGCACCGCTGTCCCCTGTTGAAGAGGGGGCCAGGTACCTAGGGCGGAAGGCGTTACAAACAGGTTTTAACGCGGCAGAAGACATAATGGGGGACTAAGCCTAAAGAAGCTCTAAAAAACATTTAAAACGTACAGGGATGAAATCATCAAAGATGCAAAGAGAAAAATGCGTGGCGGCGGAAAGAAGAGATCTGCCAGGAAGAAGGGGTTACCATCACGTGGCATTAAACGTAAAAGGAAAAAAAGAAGTGCTCTAAGCGTATGAAACCTATGGCTGATCATTTTTTTAACTGATATAAGCTGAGGACACTACTCTCACGAATCATAGGTTGACTAATACTTGTCGTGGGAGGTGGTACTATTTCTGACTCGTCATGGCACGTTTCATCCATCCGTGTAGTTCACAATGCTGTAAATCGGAACTGTCCCCCTTTGACATGCCCCCACTCAGGTCTCTATTGAGCATAGTGACTTTATTACAATTAACCCATTAAACACAATTAGTTCACCCAGTGCCCCTATAGAATTCGTGATACCCAGCTCAGGCCCTTACTTTTTTGACCCGAGCTGCATGCACATGTATACTAAACTACGTATAGCCCATTCTGATGGGACGGACTGCGATGATAGTTACTCTGCCTACCCTGAAACCAACTTTTTACGCTCCATATTCAGCCAGTGTGAAGTGTATTTAAACCAGGTTAACATCTCGGCAGGCACGGGGTACTACCACCTACAAGCCTATCTGGAAAATGTCCAACTTTTCAAAATAAGCGAAGGACACTTTTTTAACAGCCGAGGGGTATTACCACGCTAAAGATGAAAATGGAATAAAGGATAAATTTAAAAATTCTTAAAAAAAAAAGATATATGAATGTTTTGTAAAAAATATTTTTGAAAATGCATTTATTGCGATCTTTTACGGTTATCACCGATTGAAAATCATAAACGGGAAACAATACAAACTATTTTTCAAAACAATTATGGCACTTAGGGTTATTCACATCTCATCAGCGTTTACGAGATATATATATAAATCAGGTACATAATATAACCTAACCTAACGTAGCCTGACCTTGCCTAGCCTAATTTATTGTTTAAGATCGCACAAAAAATGTAAAAACATATATATGTATATATATATATATATATATATATATATATATAATCACCATGGCAACAGAGAATAAAAAATATTTTTGAAAATGCATTTATCGCGATCTTTTACGGTTATCACCGATTGAAACTAATTATAAAAGGGAAACAATACAAACTATTTTTCAAAACAATTATTATGCTGTACATTATTTAAGTTGGTGCAACTAATTACTAATTTTAGCGGTCTATGATCTGGACTGAGAGAAGGAAATCATGCAAAATATGAACATTGACAATAAGATCCTTTAAATTACTGCTATTGAGATAGTGATCAATCCAGCTAGTACCACTATTTATATCTCTGACGTACGTAAAATTATTATTATTTATACCTGTAATTCCACATCGTTTATACTTAATTTATCGTAAATAATAATAACAATAATGATAATAATATTAATAACAATAATAATAATATTACTACTACTACTACCACTAATAATAATAATAATATTATTACTACTAATAATAATAATAATAAAAATAATAAATTTTAAAACGACTCATATTTTATTTGGATAAAAAATCAACCCATTTAACAGAAAATTGAGCAGTGATAGGATAAATTTTTATCTTGAGGGATCGACCGCAATAAAACTCCAGCATATATATCTATAAGTTAGGTTAGGCACTTAGGGGGTACTTACATCTCAGCAGCGTCTTGGTTGAACAGATCCGCCATTTCGTCACATTTTTCTGCAACACTCTGGCTAGAAAATAATGCATCCTGATCTGCAGCATTGAAGAGATGGAGCACCGTATGGCCATAAATGTCGCCATCCACAATCAGATCGGGGGAATTGTACAAAGACAGTTGGCTCGTGTTGTGTAAATCACCAGCGGGAAATGAACGAAACTGAGGCTCTGCGTCGAAATTCTCCCTTTATAAGGGGGCCTGTGACCAACCCACAAAGCACAGTCGCTAGCATCCTATTGGCTGGCGGTGAAATTTTGGGCGGGGCTTGACGCATAGGCCTGCATATCGGCCAACCAGGTGTCCTGGGATCCGTCCACAGGGATGTGATTGGCTGTTCTGTGAATTCTGGTGCGTTTCAGATGCCCCCATTCGTGGAGATGCGTTACGACTCGATTCTCGATCTTGTATTCGAGAGGGAGGGATGGGGGGAGGGAGAAAACATGTTATTGCCTGTACATCCTCGTTGGTCGGGGAAGGAAGGGTTTTCGTGATATTGGAAGATACATTCACGTATGGATGAGAAAAACACGGTTTATGATACCATGAAAGTGGAAGATATTTTATTACCCATGAGGGACTGACAAAAGGCTTGTGATGGATTAGGCATTATAATTTAAAATGCGTATCATAAAGTGGAAGATATTTAATTGCCCTAAGGGACAGGAAAAAAATATATATATATTATATATATACACTATCTGAGATTATCCCCATATATATATATATTATATATATATATATATATATATATATATGGGGATAATCTCAGATTAGAAGATTGTTTACGGCATGTAATTAAATTTTTTGGTAGAAAGACAAGAAAAGCTTTGGTCAGCATGGGGCTTAATTGGGAGGGAGAGAGAGAGAGAGAGAGAGCATTTTTTTCTGATCATTAGGGTATCCTAGGTAACGAGGCCCCATACATACACATTAACATCAACTTGTTAATTCGCGCATGACGTGGGCTTTACATTCCAATTTCAGAACAAAGATTAATAAATGTTTAAGTCCTTCTACGGCGGTCAGTTTTTCCCCCAATCCGCTTTGCTTCGAAGTTATCTGCACCGGGCTTCGATAATGTGAGGCAAGGTTAGAGGCGGATTTCGAGCCTTTTCGCGATGTTTTTGTAAGAAGTTAATAAAAATGTATATTATATATATATATATATATAGCGCCAAAATTTTATATTTTTTATAAGTGTGCTGTTGGCTTGTGATGGACTGTGCATTATAATTTAAAAAACAAAGACGTGTGGCTATCACCATGGTTACCAACCGCTCCGGGTCTTGAACCCAATTTTTTCCGTACGAATTGTTCTCTGGCTCCTTTTAACGCACATAAACGTACACTGTGACCGCGTGACGCACATGTACACCACCCATGGCTATCACCATGGTTACCAACATGTCTCGAACCCAATTGATCATTAGGTCATGGCTATCACCATGGTTACCACTTTGTTTCTGGCGATGGTGTTCTTTTTTCCATACGATTTGATTTACATCCCACCTTAGACCTACGGGGATCATTAGGGCACCCTGGATTTCCGTACGAATTGTTCATTTATTTTTACGTGAGACTTGCTTTACACCCCACCTTAGACCTACTTTTTTTTTCCCGTACGAATTGTTCGGTGCTTTACCCTCACCTTAGACCTACTTTTTTTTCGCACGATTTGTTTTACGTCCCACCTTAAACTTTTTCTTTTCCGTACGATTTGTTTAACGCCCCACCTTAGACCTACTTTTTTCCGTACGATTTGATCGGCGTTTTACCCCCACCTTAGACCTACTTTTTCTTTTTCCCTACGAATTGTTCGACGTTTTAACAACCGGTACGAATTGTTCGGTGCTTTACGCCCACCTTAGACCTACGGGGATCATTAGGGTACCCTGCAACCGGACGCACTGGGTATTCGAACCCGGCTCCTTTTAACGCACATAAACGTACACTGTGCCAACGCGTGACGCACGTATAGATGTACACAGTGTCAACTGATGCGCCAACTGATGCCCGGAGGCACTGGCTGATTAGGGGCCCTATAAGAGAGCGGCGGCACGGCTGAAGTATTCATATGCGTCCGACAGCTGTCAGACAACCACCTCTCCCCTTTCTCTCTCTTCGGTTAGGTTCATTGCAGCTTGGGGGATAACTCCGCCTCCAAGTTGCATACTCCTTTGGGGGGTTCAGCTTGGGCGATAATTCCAAGTTGCATAACCCCTTTCAACCCTTTTTTGGGGGCGCCACCAAGGGGAGTGGGGGCTGGCACTATGGGGTGCCTTGCAACAAGGGGGTGGGGTGGCACTCTTGCAACATTTGCAATTGCATTGCACTCATATATTTTGCGGTCATACTACTTCAGTGTTCCGCATTTTTGTCCAGTGTCCAAGTTTCAAGGTCACGTCTATCCGATTGCCGTTATCCACAGAAAGATGCAGATAACTCGGATGAAACGAAATTAAATAATAAATTAAATAAATCTTGACAGAGGTCCCATCCGTCATACGACCATAGGTGTTGTGAAGAAGGTTAAACAACCCAATCTTAAACAAAAAATGCACAAACAGCTATACCAATTGTATTTATTTATTTTATTAAAAAAATATTCTGCCAAATTTCTGTTCCCAAAATCAATATACTGTATAGTGGACAAAACTCTAACAGAAAAATAAAAAATGGTAAATTTTTGATTGACTGAACAGTGTTGCCAAACTTTCTGATCTGTGAAAAGAAATTCAAATTTTTTTTTTTTACTACGAAATTAGACTTGCCAAAATTTTTGCATATAAAATTATTGTTCTGTTTTTTATTGAAAACTTCTTCATACCAAATTTGTCTACAGAAAATCAGCTAAACATGTAATTTATTGGCCAACTAATTTTTTAAACCTCTTATTGTCTATTGTCCGGGAAAATTATATATATAATATAATATATATATATATATATATATATATATATATATATATACCAGTACTTCTAAGCGGCCAAATTCTTCCTACATTTTCGTCGGTGGTCGTTGAAGTTACATTAGCTCCAACATGTTACATCTTGTTTTTTTCAAATTTTTAATCACTTAAGCTTGCATCAAAGTACGTAGTGGGGTCATTAAAAAATTTAAAGAATTCACTCTTTTATCGTATACAACAATTAATTTTTCGAATTTCACTTGCGTTACGGTTTTTATTAAAAAACTCTCAATCAAATTACTAGCACTTCATGCTGCCTCGGGATTTTACACAGTTTTTTTTTATTTTATTTTATTTCAAGTTAGGTTACGTTAATCTAACTTTATCTAAATTGGACCAAAAAATCTACAACATAGTAGTAGCTATTTTGCACGTAAGAGGAAAGTGATATAAAAAATATCACCGAATAGGAGTGAATGTAACTCGGGTCGCCCTCGTTTTATGCGGGGGTTGTGTTATGAAAAGTCACCTAATAAAATAAAACACAATCGTCTGACATTATATAAAAAAAACATTAAAAGAAATAACGGGTATTTACTTGAATACTCATTGCACTAAATGGACAATGCGACAGAGTGAGGAAGATTGACAATGCTCTCACAACTGCCAGAGAAGTTTACCTTAGAATGGAGACGAAATTACCTTAAACTTGAAGGAATTACCTTTGATCAGAGGTTTTCAAACTGGGGTACGTATTAAGGTTTCCTGGGGGTACGGAAAGGAACGCTATATATATTTATTTCGGCATAATTCAAATGAATATTCCAAAAAAATTTGAAAACGTTTATTCCACTCATTGAGAAACTAGTTTTCACACATCAGGCACATCCCTCACACTAAAATTCAAGAATTATAGCTACCCTAATTTTCTTTACACACATAGTTTGTTTATTAATTTAATAAAGCATTTATTACTGACATTTCTGTATCTTATGCGAATTCTTACTAATGGGAGTACTAGCTGATTGATGAATCAGAGGGTATGAAGTGACAAAGTTTGAGAACCCCTGCCTTAGATAATGGCGTGTATATGCAACAGTATGTGTGTGTGTGTATATATATATATATATATATATATATATATATATATATATATATATATATATATATATATATACATATATACATATACAGGGCGTCCCAAAAAAATGTATACACACTTTAACAGCTGATAGCTCAATTGATGTTTCTTTCTTTCCAAGTTAAACCCATTAGAATTAATAATGGCAGTCAGACTAAGCTTTTGAACAAAGGAAATTCATTCTAAAATGCTACTGGAAGTGTGAAAACGCAGTTGAAGTGCAAAGACAGTTTAGGAGGGAGTTTCAAACAGATCCACCAACGCGACTTACCATCACTCGAATTAGAGATAAGTTTGAAGCCGATGGAACTGTTCAGAATGTCCACAAGAAGCGTTCCGGAAGACCACGGACATCGACAAGCCCCACAAAGCAAGAAAGAGTACTGGAAACGTATCACCAAAGTCCAAGAAAATCTGTGCGGCAAGCGAGTCGTGAGGTAGGAATTTCAGAATCGTCTGTCCAACGCATTTTGAAGCGCTGTCAATGGAAAAGTTACATTCCAAGATTAGTCCATGCTATTAATGAAGATGATCCGGACCGAAGAGTGGAGTATTGCGAGTGGTACTTGGCACGATGTGGATGTGGATTGGACGAAGGGGTTTCGTAGAATACCCTCCGCGTTCACCAGACCTCACACCACTAGACTTTTTTTTTATGGGGATACTTAAAAGACAAAAGTCTACGCTATAAAACCTGCAACAGTCGCTGAATTGAGAGCAGCCATTGAACGAGAATGCACACAAATACCAAACGAAATGTTTCGTGATGTTTGCGATTCCATTGCTTCGCGTTATCAGCAGTGCCTGGACCAGAACGGACGTCAGTTTGAAAACAGGCGTTGACAAAACAATTAAATAATGTCTGTAGATTCTATTACATTTTGAAAATGAAATGTATTTTAATAAACACTGCCTTTATAAGTATTTGAAGTGTGTATACATTTTTTTGGGACGCCCTGTATATATATATATATATATATATATATATATATATATATATATATATATATATATATATATATAAAATAATATATACACACTCTTTAAGGTTTGAAAAAGCCCTAAAACCACTTAACAATAACGATTCATTACATATTACTAAACCGGACAAATCTAATTCGATCGTCATCATGGACAACAACCAGGGCCGGCGAGAGCTACCCCGGGCCCCGGGGAAAGATTGGTATATGGGCCCCCATGTTTACTCAGTATTTTATTGTGAATGTTTTTTGTGTACATAACAAGCAAAGTGATTATATGTCCGAGTCACCATTCAAAACATACAGTATGATAATCTCTATAAAATGTATGTTCATTAATTATATTTCCTCTGTTATTTAATCAATTGCTTTATTAATATTTTATACCCCCCTCTTTCCGGGCCCCGGGATTTAATCCGGGTTCCCCGCCCTCTCGGCGGCCCTGACAACAACAGTCACATTGAAAAGATGAATACTTCATTGAGTGACCGCAATACGTACAAACTTCTAAACAGAGATCCACTGGAGGATGTCAATAAAATGGTTACAGAAAATTAAGAGAACTATTAAAAAATAACTATAATGGGCTTTCTAAGCAGTTTCTTAGTATCAATCCGTTACTATCATATCTGTACGGTTTAGTAAAAAACACAAAGTTAACAATCCCATGAGGCCTATTGTCAGATCAGTAGGCTCCGTAACTTATAAGCTATCTAAATGGATGGTTAGTTTTTTAACGCAGTTAGTTGGCTCTTTTTCCGAATCACATATTGTAAATAGCATGGCTCTTATTGACAAACTAAAGTTTCCTAATGACCCTAATTTGAAACTAGTAAGTTTTGATGTATGCCCGTTATTCTCAAAAGTCCCTCTTAAGCGTTGATAACCTACTTGATTTTTTAAAAGATAAGATCTCTGAATATTCTTTCCCTGATCAGCACAACCAGAGGCGTCATTTGAGGTGGACCGTGAGGGGCGGTGGCCTCCCCCAAGCTCACCAGGGGGGCCTTCAAGGCCCTCCAAATTATAGTTTCTTTAAAAAAGGCACCTAATATTTTGTGGATTTTGTGCCAAAAGACACTTTTCTAACAAAAGTGAAAAGTCAAAGAATCTGATTCAGTCGTATGAAGAGGTAAGACTTTTACAATAAGCTTATTCTGAAATTTTGAACATTTTGAAAATCATCATCACTCTTCCAGTAACCACTGCTAGTAATGAGCGATTGTTTTCTGTGCTGAGTTTGGTGAAACACTACGAACTACGATGAGAGATGATCGACTGAATGACTTGGTTCTGATGGCCTCTGAAAAAGAAGTGGTCAAAAACCTTAATTTTGAGGTTTTGGTTGGTGATTTTGCAAAAATGAAGTCTAGAAGATATCCTCTAATACATTGGGTGATATAAATTTCATGATTTATTGGGGTAATTTAATAATTTGATAGTTAACTGTAAATAACCAGTCTAGCTGATACCATTTAATCTTTCTTGTTTGTATTAATTTGATTATAAAGTACATTGTGAGTAGCACTTAATAAATTTTGACACTGCCTTCTTCGCCCCCCCCCCCCCCCCCCAAACCAATTTGAAATGACGCCCGTGAGCATAACACACTTACTGAGCTAATTAAGCTTTGCCTGAAAGAGTGTAAATTTCAATTTGAAAAAAGTTTTATGCTATGTCGTTTGGATTGGCGATGGGAAATCCCCTATCACCTGTATTAGCTAATTCATATATGGAATTTTTTGAAAGCAGAATTTTGCCCACTATTGTTAATTTTAACCTTGTTTGGTACCTGTATATAGATGTTTTATATGCTTTTGACCTAACAATTTGGATGTTGACATTTCTTCGTAGGCTCAACAATTTAGTCCCATCTATTAAGTTTACGGTTGAAAAAGAAAATGATGGAAGCTTATCTTTTCTGGATCTAAAAATCAGGAGATGCTTGAATCAGTTCAAATTTGAAGTTTTTCGTGTCTACTAATAATAACTCTTATGTGTATTTTTATTCCGACCATCATCCTTCGATAAAATCTTCTATTTTCTCTGCTATTTTTCTTAGAGCATTGAAAATTGTCAATCCTGAATTTTTAGATTCCGAGTTATGCAATATTATGAATATTGGGGACTAAATTATGTAATCCTATTTCAGTTGCCTTATGAAAGCTAAGAATAGGTATTATAATAGTGTTACTGTAAAGGAATTTGAGCGTAAAAATATCCTTAGCCTACCTTACCATGTTAATTTTAAATATCTTCCGACTTTATTTAAAGCAATTGGTATGAACGTAGTCTTTAAGTATAATAATACTGTTCAATCTTGCCTAATAAAGAATAGCTCGGATAATGCGGTTGGCTGTGTGTGTGTATTCGATCGGATGTGCACAATGTAACTGAGTATACTCGTATGACGGGTAAAACGTTAGATATAGGGTAAAGTAGCATAAATATGCGTGTAGAACAGCAAACAATTTAATGCATTGTTTAACCATATGTACAGATGTAATCATACTATCAAGTGGGAGAGTTCTGAAGCTCTCGTTAAAAACACAGATATAATTGAAAGGAATATTCTAGAATGTGCATCTATCCATTTTAAAAATAATTTCAATAACAGTGAGGGAATGTATAAAATTGACAATATCCTGTTAAAATGCCTTTTGCTTCTAATCAACTCTTGTTAATCATGTGCTAATCTTTTTATTTTTCTGTCCCGTTGTACATATGGATATATTTTCGTCATCTCGCCTTCTCTTTTCATTCCCTGACGAGGTGTACTTCTGAATACACGAAATATCTTGGAATAATTTTTCTTTTCACTTGTGGATTTGCATCATTCATTCATTTCACGTGTTTAATTAATGGTCCCTGGAGGTTTTTTCATGATACACACACACCGTGCATGGAACAAGGAACTCTTGTGGGAAAATTAAATCCACTATAGTCCGAGTAAGTACTGGTAAATGACAAACAAATATAGTTTTTTCTTTTTCATGATGTTAACCCGACGTGGGCAACGGGTCACTCACAAAGAGGCCCCAAAAATATAGCTTTCCTCACCAGCTATCTGCAAAGCAGATAGGATCCACCTTTGGGGCAGGATCTAAGTTTTAAAGCATCCCAGCCCAACTATATTCAGGACCTCAATGTAAGCAAAAGACTTGTTGCATTCACGTCGGATTGAATACATCAAAGAAAAAGGGGTAACTATTGTATTTTTAACCAAAAACCAAAACTTAAAACTAAACTGGTAAAATTGAGCGTCCACTTTTCAAGGCCGTGCATGGAACAAGGAACTCTTCTGGGAAAGAAGGGGCCTCTTTGCGAGTGACCCGTTGCCCACGTCGAGCTAACATCATGAAAAAGAAAAAACTATAGTTGTTTATTTACCAGTACTTACTCCGACTATAGTGGATTTAATTTTCCCACAAGAGTTCCTTGTTCCACGCACCGTCTGTGTGTATATATATATATGCGCCTCGGTGGTGTAGTGGTTAGCGTCGCTGACTACGAATCCATCGGCCCCGGGTTCGAGACCCGGTGACGGCAGCCGGCGCGCAGCAAAACCCAGCTGTTCATCCTTTCACACAATAAAGGAAGTGGTTGGTAGATAAATGGGTATCCTGGGTAGCCTAGTAGTTAAGACGCTGGGCTGCTGGTGAGGCGTGCTTCGGATTCCACGTTAAACTGTAGGTCTAAGGTGGAGTGAAAAGCTTGACCTTCGTCAGAATGAAGAACTCGGGCGGAAGCTAACGAAAGGTACCAAAAGTACCAAAAAAAAATGGAAATGAAAAACATATTTATCATGACATTTGCCCATATTTCAAAACCATTAACGATGTCGAAAATAAAAAACTGGATCGATTCGTGCATATTTAGAGGTGGTGCAACTCGAAATATTAGTATCATTATACAGTTTGGGGTGGCAAATTTCTTCAAATTTGCGCCACCCTTAAATATCAATGGATTTAGCTCAATATCCAGTCCGAGGTCTTTTTCTATATAAAGAATGAGAAAATATATCAGGAGCTCTTATTTGTGCATTTTAATATTTAACTATATACAGTATATGTGACACCCTAATAAGTATATACAATTATATATATACACGATACAACTCAGAATGGTCACCTGAGAATCTGAAACGTGAGAAATCATGCGAGTGATGTCTACCTTCCACTGCCTGAAACAATTCTCTTAATTTTCTATTAAATCGTTATCATCAGTTATGTTAGGCAAAAATACCACGAGACCCGTTATATCGGGAGACACCATGTGAAGACAAGAATAATCAGAGGAAAAGTTATTCGTTAATTTTTCACATCGACTAAGAAACTTTACAACACACTGAATTAGAGTCCACTGATGATTATTAAAGGTTGCTACAGTATGTCATAGTTCGAGGCGTATGCAACAACCGCAGTTTTTCGTTGAAGAAGTCGTCGTAGCATATAGAATGTAGAGTTCCATTGGGTGATAACGTCTCTTATAAGTTTGTTTTCGGGTAAATTATGTTTTCTTAAATTCCTTCAGTTTGTCAAAGGCTGGAGATGAATAATTAAAATGCAACAGATTGGGCGCGCAATTGCACATATCTCTGAAACAGACTTCTGGCTAAGAAGGGCTTCATCAACTGCAAGTGCTAAGGTATGATTCGCACAAGCAGCAGGAGTAATTTTGAGAAAGCTAACAGCTTTAGTAATATTACAGCCATTGTCGTGCACAACTACATGCACACGATCACTCTTTATTGACCATTCTTGCAATATAGAAGTCAATGCAGTTGCAAATTTTTCATGAGTATGGGAATCTGGCAGGTTTTTGGTGGCTAAAACACGCTGCTTTTGCTCACATTTACTCTTAATTCTATGTGCTGTCAAACTGATAAAGGCTTCAGTTTTTTATAGTGACGCCTAATAACCCAAATAAAACTAATATTCGTAATTCGGCCAAATAGTTTTGCACCGAATATTTGGTATTCGGTGAATTTTAGTATTCGGTAAATCCCTAAGATTCGTGTATATATAATGTTACACACAGACCATTCATGGAACAAGGAACTCTTCTGGGAAAATTAAATCCACTATCGTCTGAATAAATAATGGTAAATGACAAATACTAAAGTTTTCCTTTTTCGTGATGCAAGCCGAACATGAGCAACGGGTCATGACCGGGTCATGATTTAAATTTCCCAGAAGAGTTCCTTGTTCAATGCGCAGTCTGTGTAACATAGCATGGTCACGTGAGAAACTTTTGAGTTGTATCGTGTATATACGTATATAATATATATATATATATATATATATATATATATATATATATATATATATATATATCATATTAGGGTGAGCCACACATATATGGGAAGATATTAAAATGCACAAATAAGAGTGCCTGATGCATTTTCTCATTCCCTATATGGAAAAGGATGTCAGACCGGATTTTGAGCTAAATCCATTAATATTTAACTTTAAGGGTGGCGCAAGTTTGAAGAAATTTGCCACTCCAAACTGTATAATGATACTAAGGTTTCGAGTTGCACCACTTCTAAATATGCACGAATCAACCCACTTTTCCTATTTTCAATATCGGTAGTGGTTGTGGAATATGGGCAAATGTCAGGAGAAATATTTTTCATTTTCATTTTTTGGACTACCCTAAATTATATATACACACAGGGTGTTTCAGGAGGAAAGGTCAATACTTCGGGAGGTGATAGTATCGGTCATTGTGAGAAAAAAAGTTAATATGAACATGTGTCTAATTCTGAATGGTTACGGAGATAGAGCTGTTTGAATCTACAAATACAAAAGCATTGTTAATGATAATTAATCAAGAGAGAGAAACCAATTACTCTTTCCAACGTTTAATGTTTAAACATTGGCATTTTGAATGGTATCAAATACAGAAATGACAAATTTGTTACAGTTTACAATACGTTTTCGAAAATCCCACCGTCAACCTCAATGCACTTTGCAACTCGTGTGCGAAGATCGCGTGTTGTTCTTCTGAGTTGATCTTGATGTTCCTTTATGCGGGCAGCAGCATCCAAAATGCGCGCGAGCAATTCGTCTCGTGTATACACCTTTCTTTTGTAAACTTGACTTTTCATCCACTCCCAAACAATAATCAAACGGAGAGAGTTCTGGAGACCTTGGTGGCCATTGAATGGGACCATCGCGGCCGATCCATCGACCAGGGAAATTTTGATTTAGGTATTGCATCACCAGACGGGTAGAATGTGGAGGAGCTCCGTCATGCTGAAAGTACATACCAGCGCGTGTAGCCAAAGGAACATCCTCCAATAGTCGTGGCAATTCATTTTGCAGAAATTCTAGGTAACTTTGTCCTGTAAGACGATTCTCTAAAGTAACAGTGCCAATCAGCTGATCATCGATGATACCGCACCACACATTGGCAGAGAAGCGATGTTGAAAATTTGTTTCCACAGTGGCATTTGGATTTTCGTCTGACCACCGATGAGAGTTACGAGTGTTGTTGATACCGTCACGGGTGAAAGTAGCTTCATCGGTGAACAGTATTAATCGAAGCAATCGGCGATTAGCATTTACCCAATGACAAAATTCCAGTCGCATGGCAGCGTCTCCTGGTTGAAGGTGTTATACACGCTGTACATGATATGGATGCAAGCCTTCCTCACGTAATGTTCGCCATACTCTCGTGTGTAGTACACCGAGACGTGTAGAAGTTCTTAGCTAGTAGTAGCACTACGCTCTACCAACTGAAGAATGTTTTCCACTTCATCCACATCTTGTTGACCTTCACGTTCAGATGAAACATGAGCGCTGGGAAGTGTACCAATCTCACGCAGTGTGTTGAAAACCCTGGTAAACACACTTCGATCCGGAATTCTGCGGTTCGGAAACCGTCGACGGTATTCTGCAACAGCAGCTGTTGCACTTCCATCGCAAAAACCGTAGAGATACACCATATCTGCATATTCGGCATGTGTGAAGGTGTGTGGCATTCTTAACACTGCTTCAAACACCAAACAATGTCACTCACAACAGTCAGCTGTCGATTGGCTTGTTACATGCTTACATTACAGCTTACATGGTTCAAGGTTACTGGGGAGGGAAGGGGGAGGAAGAACTGCGCGCGCATCAGATTCAAACAGCTCTATCTCCTTAACCATTCAGAATTAGACACATGTTCATATGAACTTTTTTCTCACAATGACCGATACTATCACCTCCCGAAGTATTGACCTTTCCTCCTGAAACACCCTGTGTATGTATATATATATATATATATATATACAGGGTGGCCCAAAAGTAGATATATTCATATTGTTGATTTTTTAAAGTAATTTTCCTTTCAGGGTAGATAATAATGAACACCTGCGTGATTAACACATGTTATGTGTAAAGTGTCATTAAATAAATCGTCAACTATACAAACACACACACACACACACACATATATATATATTATATATATATATAATATATATAAATATATATATATATATATATATATACTATATGATCAAAAGTATTCGGACACCCCGGAAAATCCGCATTTCTGCAAATATCACCTTCGCCGAAAGGTATGCTGGGAAAAAGCGTGGCGAAACTATAATGCTGAGGTGTTCTGTTAAGTTATCAGTAACTGTTGTGAAGCCATGCCGCGCGGACGTGAACTCTCCGAGTTCCAACGTGGACTCGTCATCGGATGTTATTTAAGTAACGTTTCTATACGAAACATTGCAGCCAAACAGGATATACCAAAGCCGACTGTAGCGGATGTTATCATGAGATGGAAGCACGACGGTGCAACTAACGCGAAAAACGTTCCGGACGACCACGCAAACTGACGGAACGTGATAGAAGAAGTCTGGTACGACATGTCAAGAAGTCCCGCACGTCCTCTGCCGCTTCCATCGCTGAGGAGGTAGGAAGAGCATCCGGTACCTCCGTTAGTACTGTAACTATCCGCAGAGAGATGCACAGACTCGGTTGTTATGGTAGAGCAGCTGTACACAAGCCACTGATTACAAAAGTTAATGCCACGCGTCGTTTGGCCTGGTGTGTCTCCCGTCGTTCCTGGACCGTGGAGGACTGGAAAACTTCTTTGGAGCGACGAGTCGCGGTATTCACTCTTCCAGTCTGATGGGCGTGTTTGGGTGTGGCGACAGCCCGGAGAACGGCTTCTTCCTGACTGTGTACGTCCAACGGTGAAGTTCGGTGGAGGAGGGTCCATCATGGTATGGGGTGGGGTTTCCTGGCTAGGGCTCGGCCCGTTGGTTGTTATACCCACTACCATGAACGCTGACGTTTATCTCGACGTTCTGGACAATTCGGCCCTCCCGACACTGTGGCAATACTACGGAGATGGCCATTGTTTGTTTCAACAGGATCGAGCTCCCTGCCATACTGCAAGGCGTGTGCAGGACTGGTTTCGTGAAAATAAGGTGGATTTGTTAGACTGGCCTGCTCCGAGCCCCGATCTCAACCCAATCGAGCACATGTGGGACGAACTGGAGCGACGGATACGAAACCGCACACCACGCCCGGCTTCACTTGCATCTCTTGCATCAGCTCTGCAAGAGGAATGGCGAGCCATTCCTGCACAGACTTACCGAAAACTGGTGGAAAGTATGTCTCGACGTGTTGACGCTGTAATAAAAGCAAAGGGTGGACCTACTGGTTACTAAATGCCATAATAAAACCATTTTTCCCAAAACCATGCGGTGTCCGAATACTTTTGATCATATAGTGTATATATATATATATTAGGTGACAATCTGCAGAGTATCAATGACGTCGATACGTCGAAACGTTTCTTTCAGGAACTAATTGAGAAGCAGACAGAAAAAGACGACGACGACTCTATAGAAGCTATAAAGATTAGCTCAAAGTACTTCTATAATTTTGCAAAAAGGAAGTCGAAAAACTATGCGACAATCGGACCTCTGAAAAACGAGAACAGTGCTTTATCTGATGATCTAACAGAAGTATTTGAAATATTAAGAGCTCAGTCCGAATCATCTTTCAGTATCACAAAAACTGACAAACTGATATGCGATAGAAACGCGTTCTTTGAAGAAGAACTACAAGGGGAAAGTATGATGGACTTTGACTTTACGACAGATGATATTACACAAGCTATAGGGAGACTAAAAGCATACTCAGTAGGGGGTGTCAATTTTGTCAACTTTTTTCAAATCAATTTTGGTAGTGAAAATATAGTAACTTTTCATGTCATAACTTGAAATTGGCCAACCAAAATGAAATAAAATAACCCTTACCTACATCAATTTTACCTTAAAGTTTCAGAAATTGACTCTTTTACTAAATAATAGGAAATAAATTGATTAACTATTCATCTGTCACAGAATTATCCCACTGATCGCATATGGAGTGTTTTCTAGGTCATATAGTTGTTGTACAATGTACAAGTCACAACATGAATAGAACTGTCCCTCACTCTCAGTCCTCAGTTGCCTCTTAGATGTCATAGACGGTGGTTTGCTGTTATTGCTCTTGTACCTACTTCATAGTTATTCTACTAGACGAATACTACAGTTTAACTGTAAGTATGGATTATTGATTATTACAATTATTTATTATTATCATATTCTTCTGTCTAATCATGTTGTAATCCCATGAAATATTTTTTTATTGAATTTTAGAACATCGAATGACTAAACTTTGAAACATCGTAATTGATATAAAATACTTACATGTTTTTCTTTCTTTTCAGATATTCCTAAGATGCCAAAATTGAAGACAAGAGGTCAGTCGTCATGCCACTTGAGCCTGTTAGTCGGTACAGGCAAGGAGCTTCCCGTATCAGAACTACCAACAGTGCGAGACATGCTGAGACTAGGGTTACTCCTTCGTGAACAAAATACAAAGGATAGAAGGAACTACACAGAGAAAGAGCTCATAAGGGACATGATTCCCCCTCTTCTGCATCAGTGAAAAAAGCTAATGTGTTATTCAAACCACCTGTACTCAATCAGTATAGAACTATTGAGCTAAAATTAACAAAGCTGTGGCACAAAGCAGTTGAGACATCACTTGGTAAAGGAAAACTAGCAAAGAAAAATACATTTCTGCACACACTTGATACTCTTCTTGACATTTTTAACTGCCAGTGTCCCATAGAGTTGTGTTCTGAAGCCAATTGTTCTCCCTCATGCAGAAGAGAACCTCACCCTAACATTGATTGTCGCTGTCCTCGTGAGAAGAAGATCCCTGTTTTGGAGCTGGCTTTCATAAAGGCGCAGAGAACAAAGGCAGGAGGCCAAGGAAGTATGCAGATTGGTTTGGCAGATTATTCAGAAACCAAAAAACAGATTGTTATTGCTAAGAAAAAAGAGAAAATCCGAGAGAGGGAAGAAAAAGAAGAGTGAAGAAGCCACCTAAAGAGATGAAGAGCTCTATCAAGAGGTTTCTCACTTCTTTGAAAGCTCTTCAGATGAACAGAAAGAAGCAACATCAGATGATAGCTCCAAAATGACATCTGAACCTTCGCCGAAGAGAATGAAATACAACACTAAAGACATCTCAAACATTGCCCTTGCCAGTATTCGCCACCATACGGGGCTACGAGAGACTGCAGAGATTGCCACTGCCGCTTGGATAGATGCGGGCCTCATCAGCCGAGAGGATACATCCTTAGTGATAGATCATAATAAGATAAGAAGAGCACAAGAAAAAATAATGAAGGAAATATCTGATCAGCATGAAAAAGATTTGAAGGAGGAAGGTCTCTCCTGCCTTTTGTTTGATGGAAGAAGAGATGACACAAAAGTTCTCCTAGAGGTAGAGGGAATGGACAGAAAGTTTCCCGGTCTCATCAAAGAAGAACACTACTCTGTGTGTTCCGAACCTGGTGGCCGCTATTTGTTTCACTTTGTTCCTGAAGCAGAAGTAGAAGGCAAGAAACATGCAGAGGCAATTGCTGATCAAATAATATGTTGGCTTCAAGAAAGAAGACTTGACAGTTCACTGCAGGCCGTTGGTGGAGACTCAACTGCGGTGAACACTGGATGGCAGGGCGGTGTTATGACGCATTTAGAGAAAAAACTTGGAAGAAGGCTTGTTTGGATTGTATGTGATTTGCACACAGGGGAACTACCTCTACAAAGAGCAACAACAAGTGGTCAGGCCCCATTGGCAACATGCTAGATGAAGCAACGGAATTAGAAATAAATACAAAATTTCCAAAGGTCGAAGTAGGCCTTCCCCTTCCAGTGTTGTCTGAAGAAGTTATCAAAGACCTCAGCACGGATCAATCTTACGCTTATCGTATTGTTCAAGCAATCAGATCAGGAGAGTTGCCTCAAAATCTGGCACTCTTGGAGATTGGACCCGTAAGTCACAGTCGTTGGTTAACTACAGCGATTCGTTTCTGCAGGATTTGGGTTTCCAAACATGCATTGAAGGGCAAAATGCTACAGAATTTGAGGTTGATTGTTGAATTTATTATTGGGTTTTATCTTCCTCACTGGTTCAATGTAAAACTTAATCCAATGTGGATGGAGGGGCCCAACCACATCTTGTTTCAATTACAGCTACTGAGAACCCAAAGGAAAGTAGTGGTGGACATCGTGTTACCTGTGGTGAGAAGGTCCGCTTGGTATGCTAGGCCAGAGGCAGTTTTGTAAGCAATACTCTGCAGCCAATGTACCAAAGAGCGAATTGAGGCTGTGGAAATCATTCTAAAGCTTAGAGGAACATCACTAGATGATGACCAGCTGGGAGACTGCTCAGTTCAGACAAGGAAGGTACCTCCGATAAACGTCAATGCCACGAAATTGTCAGAATTAGTTAACTTGAGTTCGGAAGTTTTTGGAGCCACCACTGACAACATGTATAACAAACAAAGATTTAACACAACTTAAAGAGGCCCCAATGCAAGTGCCAAAGTGGCCTTCTCACACTCAGTGTGTGGAGAAATGTGTGAAAATGGTCACAGAAGCAGCTAGTCAAGTTTACAGCCACGAGAGGCGAGAAGGCTACATCAAAGCGCAAGTAGCAAGCCGAATGCTGATGTCAAGGAACCGCAGCAAAAAGGACATGACTGCATTGGTTACTTTCAGATAAAGACTCTGAATGATATCTTATTGCCACTTTAAATGTTGATAGGATGTTTGCGCACATTTGTTATTTTGTTACGAATTTATGGAAAAATGGAATTTTTCAATTAAAATTGATGTAGGTAGGAGTTATTTTTTATTGTTTTTGAAGCAAGGATATTATTTTGTATTCCAAATGATTACATTAAATTGCTACCAAATCACATGATTTTCAATTTAGTAATTTCACCCCCAAAATTGACACACCCTAATACTCAGCGGCAGGACCAGGACCAGATAAATGGAATGCCACACTGATCAAAAACTGCAAGAATGCAATCGCTGAGCCTCTATATTGGATATGGAGACGATCACTAGACACAGGAGAAATATCGTGCATCCTGAAGAGCGCGAACATAGTCCCAATATATAGAGGAGATCGATCCGAGGCCAAAAACTATAGGCCAGTGTGTCGCTTACATCTCATCTCACTAAAATATTTGAAAGAATCGTTAGACAGAAAATCTGACTTTTTGGAAACTTAGAAAAAAATCAATGATAACCAACATGGGTTTCGGTCAGGCAGATCATGCCTGTCACAACTAATGGAACACGACAACAACATTATTGGTGCACTTGAAAGTAATGAAAACTATGATGTAATATGCACAGACTTTGCCAAAGCGTTCGACAAGTATGACCATGGACTCATAATACATACTGTAAACTGAAATATATCGGAATAACAGGAAAAGTAGGGAAATGGATATATCATTTCCTTAGTAAGCGGTGGCAAGTTGTTACAGTACAAGGAGTATCTTCATCAGAATCAGAGGGCCTCAGCTCGGTACCACAAGGAACAGTATTAGCTCTACTACTATTCATAATCATGCTAACTGACATAGATGAGGACGTTACCAGAGACAGCACACTAACATCCTTTGCCGATGCCACAAAGATCAGTAGAAAAATAAGAAACCCAGAAGATAGAGAATCTCTACAAACCGACATGAACAGAATCTACAAGTGGACGGAAGACAACAATATGAAATTTAACACTGAGAAATTTCAGCTGTTACGGAACGGAAAAACAGAAGACCGAAAATCCATGGAATATTATACCCCAAATGGACAGGAAATTCAGAGAAATTCTAGAGCAAAAGATTTAGGGGTTGTAATGACTGATGATGCAAAATTTGAAACACAAAATAAGATGGCAGTAAACAGAGCAAAGAGAATAACTGGGCAGATACTGAGAACCTTTAAACGAAGGGATAGGAATATAATGATTCCTCTACTGAAAACACTGATCATACCCAAATTGGAAGACAGCTCGGTCATAACATGCCCATATAAAAAAAGAGACATTAGACAGCTGGAAGGGATCCAGAAAAGCTTCACAGCCAAAATCAATGGATGCAAAGAACTAAATTACTGGGAAAGGTTACGTGAACTAAACCTATATTCACTGGAAAGAAGAAAACACACACACACACCATTATTTACACTTGGAAAATAATGGAGAAACTAGTCCCTAATCTTACTCTGGACCCAATAATTCCCCAAACAACGGTGAAAGTAGAAAAGGAAGACTGTGTCGTGTTCCCAAATTAAAGGCTAGACAGGGAACATCCCTAACTTTGAAAGAAAATAGTTTTGTTGTGAGAGGACCAAAACTGTTTAATCAGCTGCCCAAAGACCTAAGAAGAATGGTGGTGTAGTGGACATCTTCAAATGAATATTACACGCTTGGCTCAGAAAAATTCCCGATGAGTCGGGCGTACCTGGCTATGTGAGGTGGAGAGTACAAGAAACCAATTCACTACTTCACCAGGCCAACCCGAGAGGAGGGGCGACAAGCTTGACCTTCGTGAAATGAGGAATCATCGCACGAAACCTTTGAAAGGTGTGTGTATATATATATTAGTGATGTAGCGGATGTCATTTTTTTCACATCCGCGGATGCGGATGAGGATGTTTGATTTCAACATCCGCGGATGCGGATGAGGATGTTTGATTTCAACATCCGCGGATGCGGATGCGGATGTCTACATTTTCGTTATTTTTTAGGATATATTCGAGATTTGTTGTGTTTAACGTATATAATAAGTTATTATATAGAGAGAGCTGCAGCTATAATGTAGTATAATTGATTAATTGTACAATAATTGCTGTACTTTTCTCTGAACATATAAAATAATATCAAGCATCTAACTAATATAGAAATCAATTAGTGAATTCGTCTGCAAATAAATTCGTTATATTTTGTTGTTTCAGCCACAATTAGAAACCATAATTGTGTTACCAGGATGCGGGACGTGAACCCAACTCAAATGCACCCCACCGACCTCTTTCCCCAACCTCCACCCTTATAGAAAGAGATCTTTAATTAGCTTGATAACTATTTATATTAAGTTTAAAGTTTTATTAGGCATATTTATAAATGAGTAATTAAAATAAAGTAAACTAAGATGTTCATCGTTTAATGTTCAAACTTAATTATAGGAAGGTTATGCTTAAGGAACATTAATTTTTCTGCCTTTTCTGCTGCCAGTCTGTTTCTCTTTTCATCATATATTAATCCAGCACTGCTAAATAATCTCTCGCTTGGTACGTTTGTTGGAGGACAGGCTAAATGTTTCCTCGCAAGTTTACTCAAGTATGGATAGATATTCTGCGTATTTTTCCACCAACTAATAGGATTGTCACATGCAGCCAGGCGTTTTTCTTGGTGATAGCTCTCGATCATTTTTACTACATCTTTTGACATCGCGTAGGTCTCGTCATTGCTGCTTGACTCAAGAAACTGAGACACAGATTCTGTGATAGATTTGCTTGTTGAAGGTGTTGGTTCTGTCACTGAAACTTTTATTCTTTTGGTGGGTGGCGAAGCGACAGATTCGAGAGATTGAAGCTCTTCAACTGCTTTGCCAAGTGATGATTTAACTCGTTCTAATGTACTGTACTAGGTGAAAATAACTTAGCTTTGTAACGTGGATCTAAGTAGGTTGCAAGAGAGTAACTTCATACAAGAACAGCCTCTCGTCTTGTCGCTTGCATCACTTTTGCGCACAATGAACTAGTTCTATTAATATAGTAGAATTTGATAATTTCCGCTTATTAATGACATTTTATCTCAACGGTCCACATCCGCACGACATCCGCAGTCCAAAGTGCGGATGCGGATGCGAGAAAATGTGCGGATGTTATGCGGATGCGGATGTGACCTACATCACTAATATATATATATATGATGCACTATAATGCCCGCTGCACCTTGCGCATCAAAGCCCACCGAAACACAACCTAGGGAGAGGAGACTGGGAAGTGCGAGCTTGCTACTAAAACCTTACTACGTTCTCCGTTCATGTGTATACTAAATTAGGTTTAGTTTACCCGAGCTATTTAGAGGGGGCCCATCCCATCCCAGTCCACCCTCGAGGTGGGGGGGAAGGGGGACTGGGCTGTGCCAGTGTTACTGAAACCTTTCCTGGTTCTCCTTTAGTGTGTGCATTAAATCTGGTACAGATTATCCTAGCAGTTAGGCATATATAAACGGACTGACATCATAATATCATATACAGGCTGTTCCATAAGTGCGGTCTCATAGGAAAATTTATTTTAAATTAAATTTACAAAGTAATACATTAAAACTAAAATAAATGTTCAAATTGATGTCTTGTTTTGGGACCTTTTTTTTGCAGGTATAATTACACGCAATGGCTAATATGGAAGTGAGTTACACTCCTTAGGAAAAGGCCGAGGCCTAATATGGGAGTGAGGAGGCGGAGGCCTTTTCCTCAGAAGTGTAACCCGCTTTCATATTAGCCATTGCGTGTTATTCTACCTGCAACAAAAAAAAACGTCCCAAAACAAGACCAATTTGAATACTGTTTTAGTTCTAATGTATTACTTTTGTAAATTTAATTTAAAATAAATTTTCCTATGAGACCGCACTTATGGGACACCCTGTATAGAGGGTGAGTGAGGAGTCAAAGGGTCATGATGACAAATTATACATTTTCTTTTTAGTTAAAAAAAATTGATTATAATTTTTTAGTTAAGAAAGTAATTTTTAGTTAAAAATATTGGCGGCCATAGAAAGGAAAAGATCCATTCTCTGGAGCTCCTTTGACTCCTGATTTTCAATTTTTTAATTTCCAATTTTCCATTTTCTCAGACATTTTTATCCTTTCCATTGCAAAATTCATATCTCGATTCAAACTCAGCACCAGCTGTGCCTTGTTCTCCCAGCTGGACCAGCTGTTTCAGTTATTCATATGTAGCCATTCATTTCGGAAGGCTTGAAAAGAATGTGAGACAGGTCCATGGAGGGAAATATATATCTATTAGACTGTTCCAATTTAGTAAATTGGATTTTTACCTTGAGCCACCTTAGTAGTATGACCGCAAAATGGGAGAGTGCAAATCAAATACAATGTTGATCGATTGTTGCAAAGGGGGAGGGGGTTCGCAAAATATTTGGCGTAGTGTATATATATATATACAGGGTGGGCCGTAAGTTTCCATACATAGGAAAATTTAAACGTTTGTTTTTATGTTTCAGATACCCTAAGAATATGCGTTTGTAAGATCTTGTTTACTGATGAAGCAAATTTTTACGTCAATGGAGAGGTTAATCGGCAAAACATACGTTATTGGAGTAATGCTAACCCTAACTGGCTGAGTCCGACGAAGATCTACAGATCTACAGAAGCTAAGGCTAACAAAGACCCTAAGATCCACTCTAAGGTTAGCCCGAGAGAAAGGAAAGAGTAGCGGGTTAAGAGAAGAGAAGAGAATAAGGGGTTAAGTAAGAGCAACACCTATCACTCATGGGTTAACATTCATTCAGAAAAAGAGGAAAAGTGTCTCACCATCATCATCCGCCGGCCACTGCCGACAAGTCAGAAAGATAGTCGGAGAGAATAGGAGAGGGGTGAAAGATGAAAAGAAGTAAAATAAGAACGCTTACAAACCATGCAAACACAGTCTTAACTCACTGTCATACCATGCAAACTACAAACATGCAAGAAAAGAGTTAGACACATGCAAAGTAAGGGAAAAAAAAAAAAAAGTAGGTAAAGTTAAACAAAAAGTGGGTTAGTTTACGTTATGAGCTACAACTACATTCGTGTTAGTCTAATTTTTTTTTTTTTTTTTTTAATAATTTTATTGCTGGCATCACACGCTGGCATGTCACAAGCTGGCATTCATCGTCAACAGACTCACCCTCGAGCACCACCACCAGAGCTCCTGTTATTAACTTTCTTTTTTAACTCTAAACAACGTTAATATTTTTAAAATGTCTGTCAAGACGGTTCTTAAACACATTAACGCTGGTAGAATGAACGACTGACGCGGGAAGATTATTCCATTTATCAATTACTTTAAACGTAAAGAAGTTTTTAGCGATATTAGTAATGAAACGTCTGCCACGCAACTTGAATCCGTTATTGCGAGTATTACTATTATCGAAAGTGAACAATTTGTCAAAATTTACGTTATCGATGTTATTAACGATTTTGAAAACTTCAATAAGCTCCCCCCTTAATCTCCTAGTTTCGAGTGAATACAAGTCTAACACTTTAATCCTATCTTCATAAGGCTTATTGCGCAATGCCGGAATAAGTTTCGTGGCACGACGCTGAACCCTTTCTAACCTATCAATATCCTCACGCAAGTACGGGCACCAAAACTGAACGGCATATTCCAAATGAGGCCTGACTAGGGACTTGTAAAGGGGCAATATAATATCCTTCGATTTAAATTCGAAATTACGCGCTATGAAGCCTAACATCCTATTAGCTTTTGCGCAAGACTCCAGGCACTGGTTCCTAACCTTTAAATCTTTAGTTACGCGTACGCCTAAATCTACTTCCTCGTCAACGCTCGCTAAATCCCTATCATCCATCGTGTACACGTAATTATTGTTGCGAGAACCTATATGCAAAACTTTACATTTATCTACGTTAAATTGCATCTGCCACTTATCCGTCCACTCCATAATCCTATCTACATCGTCTTGGATCCTATTTCTATCGTCCTCGTTAACAACCTTACCGCCTATTTTAGTATCGTCCGCGAATTTTGACACGTTACTAATCAATCCTACATCTATGTCGTTAATGTAAATTACGAATAACAATGGGCCTAACACTGAACCCTGTGGGACACCACTACCTACCTCTAACCACCCCGATTCACTACCATTAACTACGACCCTCTGCCTCCTAGCACGAAGCCATTCTTCTAACCAGTTAGCTACCTGACCGCGGATACCGTGCGCTTTAACCTTCGCAATTAGTCTCCTATGCGGAACTGTATCGAACGCCTTTTTAAAATCTAAATAAATAACGTCAGCTGCCCTATGCCTATCGTATTCGCGCACTATTTCGTTATAAAATTCTAACAAATTTGTTAAACAAGACCTATGGCGTCGAAACCCGTGCTGACTACTATTAATCAAACCCCTACTTTCTAAGTGATCGATAATACGATCCCTAACTACGGATTCCAAAAGTTTACCGACAATTGACGTTAAGCTAATGGGCCTATAATTGCTAGCTACCGCGCGGTCGCCTTTTTTAAAAATAGGCGTGACGTTAGCTAATTTGAAGTCTTCAGGAATAATCCCCGTTTCGAGTGACTGATTAAAAATCTTCGCTAAGGGGCCTACGATAACGTCTTTCAAATCTTTCAAATGTCTAGGATAAAAAGCGTCAGGGCCTGGAGCCTTGCTAACTTTTAGCCTATCGATATAATGCGCAATCTCAGCCTCGTAAACAGTTATTTCATCTAAAATAGTCTCGCTACTAAATGGAACGATATCGTCAACGTCGGGAACATTATTTACGTCCTCTACGGTAAAAACTGTCGCAAAAAAGTTATTGAAAATACCCGCCATCGCCTGAGCGTCAGAAGCCAAAGCGCCATTTACATCCAATAGAGGGCCTATGTTATCCTTTACCGGCTTACGATTATTTACGTATTCAAAAAACTTTTTTGGATTATGTTTACTATCCGCAGCTATAACTGCGGGATATGGGGTGACAGAATTATTGGACCAATTTTTGTCAGTGGAAATCTTAATGCCGAAAGGTATCTTAACATGTTGCAAGAAGAGATTTTCCCATCCCTGCTAAACGAGGAAGGTAACTTCCCAGTTTACTTCCAGCAAGATGGAGCTCCACCTCATTATGGTCTTCACGTGCGTCGGTATTTGGATCAGCAGCAGTTTCCGGATGCTTGGATTGGTCGGCGTGGTCCTGTGGAGTGGCCTCCCAGATCCCCAGATCTCACCCCCCCTTGATTTCTATCTTTGGGGGCACTTGAAGGCCATGGTGTATCAGGAAAAGATACGAGACATAAATCATCTAAAGGAACGTATCACCAACGCCATTACAAGCATAACGTCAACTGTGCTAATGCGTGTTCATCAACAGTGGGGAACACGTATTGAAATGTGTTTTCAAAACAATGGCAACCATGTAGAGCATATTATATAAATAAAAATGGTTGTCCATAAAAAAATGTTTATTTTTCCTATGTATGGAAACTTACGGCCCACCCTGTATATATATATATATATATATATATATATATATATATATATATATATATATATATATATATATATATATAAGTGTCGACCCTCCGGGATAATGAGAACAATATTACCTTTTACGTTACTAACTTCCATAGAGTATCGGTAATCTCTATGGGTAACGTAGACGTCTCCGTGCTCCTCAAACAGTATAATGAGGTACAAAAGTCGATAGTTGAACTGAAACACCAACACCTGGTGTCAAATCAGAAAAACGCGATTTCGCTAGAACAATTCCGGTCAGAGTTAGATGCGTTGAAAGAGACGCTCCTCCCAAAGCCCAGTTATTCGAAAGTTGTTCAGCAAGCCAGATCTCCAAGAAGCGCGTCGGGCAGCGAGGGAAACGAAATCCCCGCCTCCAACTCCTCCCCTGAAGATGGGGTGGAAACGTAGCATGCAGGGGTAGCGGTCAACCCCCCTCCCGTCCAGGAAAGGACCCCTGCTCCCGATTTCACAATGAGGAACAGGGACGGTCCAATGCCGAGAGACGAGCCATCATTGCCCTCTTCCCTGCCTCCCACTGCAGAGGAGAGGTGTTCGATTACGCCTCGCTCGGTGCGCAGTTCCCCTCCCCTCCCACCGAAGAAGGAGGGGCACGCGCGGCCGTCAGGCTATAAACACCACTAACAGACCCTCACCAAGCCACAGAGTAAGGGAGGGGCCTCATATCCCCCAAAGGTTGTGCCACCCATCCCCCAGGCAGGCAAACCCTGCCTCAGGGAGATCGAGGGAGGAGGACGACGGGTGGGTAACTGTTAACAGGCGCCCTTCCCGAAGGTTTCCTCAACCGGTCTCCGCGGCGAAGCCACCGATGGGGAATCTCACCCTCTTTGTGTCGCGAATTCAGCTTTCGAACGAGGCAAGCGATATTCGACACATAATGGAAGAAGTCATTGGTGAACACAGTATATTGATAGTTAATAAACTAAACACGAAATCGCCGTATTATAACTCATTTAAAGTAATAATTAAAGGTGTAAATGCGCATTTCAACCCCTATAATATGAGTCAATAGCCTGACGGTATTATTGTTAAGGAGTTTATTCACCTTTCCAGGAGATTTGATAACAGGCAAAATAATAATAATAATAATAATAATAATAATAATAGGCGCCCTAACGGTAATGCCTGAAAGTTGTACCGTGTAAAATAATAATCTTACTAATAATAAATTCTCTATCAGTCATGGCGGATAACTTATTGAAAATAGTCTCATATAATGTAAGGTCAGTGAGGAATTCAACTGTAGATGGTCATAAAATCTGCGACAGTGCAGATTTGATAATCCTGCAGGAGCACTGGCTACCTAAGCAAGAGCTAAAATTCCTCTCTACCATCCATGATGACTTTATGTACCATGCGTCATCAGCAATAGACTTGTCAGATGAATTAATGTACGGTAGGCCTTTTGGTGGTGTTGCTTTCTTAATAAAGAAAAAATTGTCAAAACATATAAAATTTTTAACAAGCGATAATGTAAGGTTGTTAGGCATTGAATTACAAGTGAACAATGATTGTATATTAATTGTAAACTGCTATTTACCATACAACAACGGCAGTAATCTAGATGAATACATTGATTTGCTGTACAAAATTAAGTCATCATCAGATAACCCCAAATATTCTCACTGTATAATAATGGGGGACTTTAACGTACATGTGAACTCGGAATTCTTTGTAGAATTGAGTAACGTGTGCGAGTCGGCCAATTTAAGTATAAGTGATGTAGATGTATTAGGGGTAGCCAGTGGTAATTTTACATATGTTAGCGATATGAGTGGTACCACCAGGTGGATTGATCATTGTCTCACTAGTAATAATCTAAAGGATCGAATTGTTAGAATTCATATTTTGCATGATTTCCTTCTTTCTGATCACAGACCATTAGAAATATTAATTAACGTTACCAATTTATGCGCAACACGACTTAACAAGAACTCAATAGGTAAGAATAATCGTGTCGATTGGTCCAATGTTAATATGCAGCAGAGAATAGAATACAAAGACAGAACATGTCACCTCTTTAATAATTTAGAAATTTTGCACCTTGCCTGTAATAATCCTTGCTCAAATGATTCTCACTGTAAACTCATAGATAGGTATTATAGTAAGATAATATCCCTGTTAAGAGAAGCAGGAAGCCCCTTGATTAAATCTTACAACTATCATACTAAGGTTATTCCTGGATGGAATGATTTTATTGCCCCCCTGAAGAGGGAATCGAAAGACGCCTATGATTTGTGGTGCTTTCATGGTAGACCCAGATTAGGACCAGTATACAAATATGTGTAGAAGTCGGGGTCAGTATAAGGCGGCCATAAGGCGATGTAAACAGGAAGAAGAGTCTATTCGAGCATCAAAAGCCTGTGAAGCTCGCATAAATAACGATAATAACAAATTTTGGAAATTTGTTAAGAATCAAACGGGTGTCAAAAATGTCCTCCCTCCGACAATCGATGGGGTGTCGGGGGAGGATGAAATTGCAAAGCTGTGGAAAAACCACTTCTAACATTCTTAACAGTGTGAGTAGGGATAATCTTAAGATAGATTGCAGCGAAACGATTGTGGGAGGGACAAGGGAAAATATTTTGATATCATTTTCTGAAGTAAAGAGGTTAATTAAAGAGTTAAAGACTGGTTCTGCGTCAGGGGTAGATGACTTATCGAATGAGCACTTAAAATATGCAAATGACGTAGTATGTCTGCATATATCATTGCTCCTATCAGCCATGCTTGCTCATAGCTATATCCCTGCAGAGTTCATGAGGGTATATATCTTGCCCCTGGTCAAAAATAAGTACGGAGACATTCTGTCCAGCAATAATTACAGGCCTATTGCTGTCGCTTCCTGCTTCTCGAAACTACTAGAAAAACTCTTGTTACTCCGATTAAATGATTTCCTATGGACATCTCTAATCAGTTTGGCTTTAAAAGGTCCCACTCAACTGACCTGTGTATCTATGTACTTAAAGAAACAATATCTAAATACATTGACAGTAATTCAACCATTTATAGCTGTTTCCTTGATATAAGTAAGGCATATGATAGGGTGAACCACAATATTTTATTTGCAAAACTAGAAGACAGGAAGGTTCCCATGTACATATTAAATTTATTGAAATTTTGGTATTCCCACCAATCTTTCACTGTTAGGTGGGGCAATGTACTATCCGAGTGTTTTGGCTCCTCTTGCGGGGTGAGACAAGGCTCCTTGCTCTCCCCTATGCTGTTTAATGTGTATATTGACGGATTAATTGCTTCACTTAATGAGGCAACAGTGGGATGTTGTATAGATAACACAAGGATAAATAACTTAGTTTATGCCGATGATATGGTGTTAATAAGTCCCTCTGTTAAAGGTCTGGATCGGCTACTAAAGTCTGCGAAGTGTATTCGCAGAAACATGATATTCTTTTTAATGTTACAAAAACTAAGGTTATGCAATTTCATCCTAAAAGCTGTAATCAGCCAGCTGATATAAGGTTTAAAATGAATGGTGAAGTAATTGAGGAAGTACAAGAGTTTAAGTATTTGGGTCAAACTATTACCAGCTCCTTGAGTGATGACTCGGATATAAGAAAACAATCTCGAAGCCTGTGTGCTAAAGCGAATATGACCATAAGGAACTTTCGTTTCTGTACAAGTGAAGCTAAAGACACTCTTTCGTACTTTCTGCAGTAATATATACGGTCAGCAACTCTGGGTGAATTATAAAAAAGGTTCTGGCAGAACCCTAAATTTGCTGTACAACAGGTCTTTTAGACTCTTGCATAAATTACCCCCGAGATGCTCAGCTTCGCAAATGTTTGCTACCCGCAATGTCCCGAGCTTCCCGGAGGTAACAAGACGTGCTGAACACAGTCTAATGCAAAGAATTAAAAAATCAACCAACCCGATTATCCAAGCTATCCATGAGTCCTGCCATTTATCCTCTAAGCCAGGCGTCGGCAACCTTTTTGGTGTTGCGTGCCAATTCCATTTAAAAAATAATAATTTTATGGTCTTGAGTAGTATTTTTCCTCTCTTTTTTTAATCTTAAAATTATAAAAAAAAATTAAATCTTTTCGCGTGCCAAGTTTGGCACGCGTGCCAGGGGTTGCCGACGCCTGCTCTAAGCTATGGACTTCTTGGAACGAAAACGTCTGTCTATAGCTCCACTTAACTTCGACATTACAGTATTATTTCTAATCAATTGTATATATTTCTATCCTTAGTATATGAACTGTCATTGTATTAATAATATTTGTCATATGGACTATAGTCTGCCAATAAACCTTTTCATTTTCATTTTCATTTTCAATTATTGAAGCACACATGCATCATTTATATATATTCCCATCATCCCAGTTATTTCTATCGTTTAAATATATATATATATACACACACCCAGGAAAGCACTTGTTTCAATTAATAGCGTTTATTGAATAATAAAACAACCATATCATTCTGTTTATTTAGTCAAATTATTTACAATGAAATAATTTAACATACATGAAATATATAGGAAATAAATATACAATAAAAATAATAGTTTAGAAGAATTCTACAAAGCAAAAAATACACACTAAACGAAGGATATATATATATATATATATATATATATAAACACTGCCCAACAAAAAAAAAAGTTTTGCTGCTGATTTAATTCTAAGACCTGTTTCTGGATAATATTGATGTGCTGATTTAAAAAATCACCTTAGATTTTGTCCATCACATCAGGTTTTCGTGCAATGTGCAATGCAATATGCCTATTTCGGGTGATCCATGAAGGGCGCTTATCAAAATTGATGGTTTTTGAGACCTGTTAACAGCTGTTTTGCTGTTAAAATTTTATCTGTGGAATACGCAAATCTGTGCATTAAATCTAAAGGTCATGTACAACATATTAAAATCTTGGGTATCTGTGATTTCCCCAGTTGTGAGCGTGACGTCATGATCATGGATTCATTTTTTGCTTATTTAAACACTTTTAATCACTTTAATATACAATGGTCATATTGACACATAAAGTTCACTCCCTGCACAATTGTTTACTTTTCCATGCTGATTCTGAGTATGTAAAAACTTATTTTTTGAAAAGAAAAAAATTGGGCATAACCCTCAGGGCTGTGGAGTCGGAGTCGGGGTCGTGGAGTCGGAGTCGGAAGCAATTTTGGTGGTGCTGGAGTCGGAGTCGGTAAAAATGTACCGACTCCGACCTCAATATAAATTTTAATAAAATATGTTTTTGTGTGTGATATCACTGGCAGCTATGGTGGTTAAACCACTTAAATAATAAACACAATGTTTTCCATTTCAGACACTAATGCCATTAATTCATTTTTTCTTTTCAGATAATATTTTATATTTTTAATGCTTATTTAATTTCGAGTTCTTTCTAAATTTCATAAGTTTTTAACTTTCAAGTCTAAAACCCCTTTCACAATGGCAAAGACACTTCCAACAAAGTCTGCAGTTTTTTAATATTTTACAATAACCACAGATGGGAAACATTTCGTGTGTCAGTGTATGATAGATGATGATGATGATGATGATGAAAAATTATGTGAAGCAAAAATCAGTGGTTTTTACTGGCTCTGATAAAAATGCACCAACCAGAGCATCAAATTTGAAAAGACATTTGCAGTGTTTCCATCCCAAAATTTTAGAAGTTGTCATTGAGAAAGATAGTAATAAAAACCTTCCAACTACTTCAAAGTTAACAAAAGATCAGAAATCTACTGAACGACAAGCACCACTTACAAGATTCTTTACTACAGACAAAGTTACCGTAACAATGACCACAGATGATGATGCTTCACGTGGTGGTGATGAAATGCCTCTTGTGTAATTATCATCATAGCAGATTTAGAATTAATATACCTTCGGAGTCGGAGTCGGATAGACAAAAAATTGAGGAGTCGGAGTCGGTTTTTTATGTGCCGACTCCACAGCCCTGATAACCCTGCCAAAATGCGATATCTCCAAAATATCTGTATTTGATTGCTCGAAAACCTGACGTGATAGACAAAAACTAACGTGATTTTTGAAATCAGCACACCAAAGTTACCTAAAAACAGGTGTTAGAATTAAATCAGCAAAATTGGTGTTGGGCAGTGTAATTGGGGCCATAAGAGAAGGATATGTTGACGGAAGCCTAGAGAAACTCAAGCCTGGTTCCCTTAACAACTCTAGATGGTTAACTCTAGCTAACAGACTATGTCATTATGTCCCCAAAAAGAATCCCTCCAGAGAGTTACGTAGCCTTGGTCTGTTCATAATAACAAACTATGGTCCTAACTGGTTCAATATAAATTTAAACCGTATCTGCCTGATGGACCCAAACATATCTTTGATGCGATAAAAAGGTTCAACTGTTACCCCAAGATATACAAAAAGGTGTCCAACCCTATATATCAGGGAATGCCTATTTTGCTCACTCAGAAAATATTCTATCAATGCTGTCAGATAGTGAGCAAAAGCTGCGCAAAGTTGCAATCGATCGAATAATACAGACAAGAAAGTGTAAGGAAGCCAATACAAGGAAAATCAGAGAATTTAGCAGGAGCGGCTCGCAGGTAGGCACTGTGGAACTGCAGCACCCCCATGATCTTATGATTTTTAAATTTAAATATTTAAAATAGCCTCTCTGATTGTTTTTTTCAATGAACTTTGAGTTTTTAAATCAGATTATATCCTTTTTTCCTTAAACTATTTCAATGCCGAACGAATGAATCACGAAAGTAGCTTCAGCTTTCCCGTGGAACTGCGTACTTAACAGTTCCAGATTTTGTTCGAAACGCTTGAAACCTCGGTGGCGGACGTACGAAGAGCGAGTCAGAATCGCGGGTTTAAGAGGATCCAAAGCACTGTGGACAGAGCAGTGCTGATTTGTTTGTTTGACGTGGTAGTTGTGTTGCTGTATCGTTTGCTAATTCGAAATTTAATTTCCAAATTGCATTTATCAATGATTAGTTATCATTAATTTTTGTCGTGAGATTGCAGTTAATTATATAATAATTGGATTATTTACAATATATAACTTTCATTTCTTAGAATATTTTTTTCGCAAGTGACTTTGTTTTTTGAAATTTTAACTAGGCGCCTATTCTATTATCATGGCTGCGCTAGCCCCAGAAGTGAGTCGGGTGACACTGAGTAAAATTCAGTCTCGTAATTTTTCACATTTATCTCCAAGAAAAAATAGCTATTAAAACTGAAGGACGCCCTACACCAGAAATTCAAATATCTCAGCCCGGAATAAGTAACAATAAGAAATATATTCGTAGTTTTAATTCAGAATGGTACCAAAGAAAAAGTTGGCTTTGTGGTTGTAAAGTTAAAAATGCATTATTTTGTTTCCCGTGTCTACTACTCGGTGGTGACTTGACGTGGACAAAAAGTGGTTTTACAAATATAAACAAAATTAAAGAAAAAACTGAAAAGTATGAGCGTTCAAAGAAGCATATTGATAATGTGATTTCCCTGTCACTTTTAGGAACGGTAAATATCAAAGAAAAACTTAGTGAGGCTGACAAACTCTCGATTATCGAACATAATAACAAAGTTACCAAAAATCGTGAAATATTGTCGAAAATAATAGACTGCATTAAATTCTGCGGAAATTTTGAGATTTCTTTACGTGGACATGATGAAAAAGATGATTCGGCAAATCCAGGTGTATTCAGGGGATTAATTAATTTCGCATCAAAATTAGATCCCGATTTGAAAAAACATTTAGAAAGCAACACAGTCTTCAAGGGCGTTTCCAAAACCATTCAGAATGATATTCTTGACTGTGTGCTGCAGGTATCCCGCAATCAAATAAAAAAAGAAATTAAAGAAGCTTCGTTTGTGGCGGTCATGGCTGATGACACAACTGATGTTTCTGAACACACTCAAATGGTTATTGTTCTGAGATACGAGCTGAATGAGGAAGTCTTTGAGCGCTTCTGGGGTTTCTTTACTCCGGAAAATCAAACGGCAGAAGGACTATCTAAGTGCATTCCAGATCAGCTAGATATTCTTCTCGAAGGAAACAAGCAGAAACTAATTGCTCAGACATTTGATGGTGCAAATGTCATGAAAGGAAAAAAAGGGGGAGTTCGGGCTAAAATTAAAGAAGTTTACAATAATGCACACTTCATTCACTGTTATGCCCACCAACTGAATCTGATTATGAAAAATGCAGCAAGTACTACCCGAAATTCAAGAATATTCTTTTCTAACCTCTTGGCTATACCAACATTTTTCTCCAGGTCACCACTTCGTCTCTCTATCTTAAGCAAACATATGGCCAGCCGCATTCCTCGTCCATCCCCTACTAGATGGAATTTTCATATACGCACCGTAAACCGCGTCTATGAAAATTTCGAACCTTTAAAAAAATGCCTTGAAGAAATACAGGGTGTCCCAGAATTAACTATGTATTTCAATGAAATCGGACAAATTTAATAAAAACTGACATAATTTTGTGTTTATTACTAAATTATGATACAAAAACAAATAGATTTATAAATCATAAGTCAAAACTTTATTGAGAAGTTTCACCATGTGCACCGTCTGTATCTCTGCAAATTTCAAATCTATCCTCAGCGCTGCGAAACACATTTTGAAGCATTTCAGGTGTTATCTCCCGCACTGCCAACTGGATGCGTTCTTTAAGTTCAGCTAAACTATTGATCTTTTGGCGATAAACCTTTGTTTTTATGAAACCCCATGCAAAGAAATCCAGGGGTGTCAAATCCGGAGAACGCGGAGGCCAAGGTCGAAGTCCTCCACGTCCAATCCACCGATTTGGAAGGCGTCTGTTGAGGTATTCTCGAACAATTAGAGCATAATGACATGGTGCTCCATCTTGTTGAAACACAACATTATCAAGAATGCCATCATCAAGAAGCTGTGGTTCGAGAAACTGCTGAAGCATATCAAGGTAGACGGTACCTGTTACAGTTGCTTCCACAAAGAAGAATGGGCCATAAATTTTGGATTTGGTCATTCCAAGCCACACGTTAACTTTTGGAGAGTCTCTTTGCCATTCTATGACTTCAGACGGTCTTTCATTGGACCAGATAATGAAAAAATTATGAAAATAAAATTATGAAATTTTTTTAGAAATTTATACATTTTTAACACATTAAACATGATAAACATAAATAAAAGTGTGTTTTTAAAAAATTTGTCCGATTTCATTGAAATAGATAGTTAATTCTGGGACACCCTGTACAGTCGACAGCAAACGCAGATCAAACCATTTCAGAAGCAACAGGAATTTTGCACGTTTTGAATAACGAAAAGTTCATCTTTTGGTTGAAACTTTTTCATCAGATAATGCCTCACGTAGAAGTCATTTACAATCAAATGCAATGTCGAGCTATTGACTCATGTAAAGTACAAGAATATATAGCAAACTTCAACAATGCCATTTTAAAAATAAGAAATTCGGAGTACTGTGAAAATCCTTCAAAAACACTCATGATTGAAGCAAAGGAAGTGTGCGACTGCGTATGTGTTGACATAGCTGAGAGGTATTCATTTACCAAACAATTAGTAGCTGCTAAGCTGTTTACCAAGGAAAACTTCGATAGCTATAATATGAAAATGCCTATGGAAGAGGTAACGGTGACCACTGAGGCATATCCCATGATTGAAAAAGAAAAGCTTCTTACTGAACTACAAGTTTTCTACAGTAGACCTGATATGCACAATTACGACAGGTTAATTGATCTGCTGAAATTTATCACTGAAAATAATCTAGTAGATGTTCTTAGAGAACTAGCTAAGCTCATAAAAATTCTTTTGACCATCTCCATGACTACATCCGAGGCCGAACGCTGCCATTCAACATTAAAAAGAATAAAGACGTTCTTAAGGAGCACTATGAATCAGGAAAGACTAAATGCTCTTGCAATGATTTCAATAGAGAAAAATTTGATCAACAGTACACAGAATTTCAATGAAAAAGTAATAGACCTTTTCGCTCAGAATAAAAACAGAAGAATGGAATTTGTTTATAAATAAAATTTTTGGCAAATTCGGAATTACCCGTTGAGCGTAAGTACCCTATAATTGATTTTATGATACTATTTTACTTATTTTTATGACTGAGTAGTTATCTATTTATCTATTCGACTTCTCTCTCATATATATATATATATATATATATATATATATATATATATATATATATATATATATACAGGGCGTCCCCAAAAAATGTATACACACTTTAAATAATTATAAAGGCAGTGTTTATTAAAATACATTTCATTTTCAAAATGTAATAGAATCTACAGACATTATTTAATTGTTTTGTCAACGCCTGTTTTCAAACTAACGTCCGTTCTGGTCCAGGCACTGCTGATAACGCGAAGCAATGGAATCGCAAACATCACGAAACATTTCGTTTGGTATTTGTGTATTCTCGTTCAATGGCTGCTCTCAATTCAGCGACTGTTGCAGGTTTTATAGCGTAGACTTTGTCTTTTAAGTATCCCTATAAAAAAAGTCTAGTGGTGTGAGGTCTGGTGAACGCGGAGGGTATTCTACGAAACCCCTTCGTCCAATCCACATCCACATCGTGCCAAGTACCACTCGCAATACTCCACTCTTCGGTCCGGATCATCATCATCTTCATTAATAGCATGGACTAATCTTGGAATGTAACTTTTCCATTGACAGCGCTTCAAAATACGTTGGACAGACGATTCTGAAATTCCTACCTCACGACTCGCTTGCCGCACAGATTTTCTTGGACTTTGGTGATACGTTTCCAGTACTCTTTCTTGCTTTGTGGGGCTTGTCGATGTCCGTGGTCTTCCGGAACGCTTCTTGTGGACATTCTGAACAGTTCCATCGGCTTCAAACTTATCTCTAATTCGAGTGATGGTAAGTCGCGTTGGTGGATCTGTTTGAAACTCCCTCCTAAACTGTATTTGCACTTCAACTGCGTTTTCACACTTCCAGCAGCATTTTAGAATGAATTTCCTTTGTTCAAAGCTTAGTCTGACTGCCATTATTAATTCTAATGGGTTTAACTTGGAAAGAAAGAAACATCAATTGAGCTATCAGCTGTTAAAGTGTGTATACATTTTTTGGGACGCCCTGTATATATATATATATATATATATATATATATATATATGTATGAGAGAGAGAAAGTCGAATAGATAAATAGATAACTACTCACTACTCAGTCATAAAAATAAGTAAAATAGTATCATAAAATCAATTATAGGGTACTTACGCTCAACGGGTAATTCCGAATTTGCCAAAAATTTTATTTATAAACAAATTCCATTCTTCTGTTTTTATTCTGAGCGAAAAGGTCTATTACTTTTTCATTGAAATTCTGTGTACTGTTGATCAAATTTTTCTCTATTGAAATCATTGCAAGAGCATTTAGTCTTTCCTGATTCATAGTGCTCCTTAAGAACGTCTTTATTCTTTTTAATGTTGAATGGCAGCGTTCGGCCTCGGATGTAGTCATGGAGATGGTCAAAAGAATTTTTATGAGCTTAGCTAGTTCTCTAAGAACATCTACTAGATTATTTTCAGTGATAAATTTCAGCAGATCAATTAACCTGTCGTAATTGTGCATATCAGGTCTACTGTAGAAAACTTGTAGTTCAGTAAGAAGCTTTTCTTTTTCAATCATGGGATATGCCTCAGTGGTCACCGTTACCTCTTCCATAGGCATTTTCATATTATAGCTATCGAAGTTTTCCTTGGTAAACAGCTTAGCAGCTACTAATTGTTTGGTAAATGAATACCTCTCAGCTATGTCAACACATACGCAGTCGCACACTTCCTTTGCTTCAATCATGAGTGTTTTTGAAGGATTTTCACAGTACTCCTATCTGGGATAGGATTGATATCAGTGAACCACCTCTCACTTCTAAATTGTGTGATGAAGAATTGCTTGAGTACGAAACAAAATGTTTCAAAGTTGAGCAACGTCGAAAGAGCCGTGAAGTTGGTTACAGATGCATCAGCATCAATAATATCACAGGAATCAAGAGACGGATTTATTAGGTCAAGAATAAAAAGTCGGTCTCTGCTTCCCTCACTTGAAACCAAAAAGGATCTGATGTCTCTCCTTAAAAAATAATAATATTTGAGATGAGCAGGTTTTATATCGCATTCAAATGTAATTGACTTCCGGCATCCAACCAAGTGAGACCAGATACAATTTTATTTCAATACAATGTATGCGCAAGTGTTTTTTAAATATAGTTTTGCATTATAAAGCGTTTTTCCTCAATTATTTTTTTGATAGAACACTTAGTTTTTATGTTATGAGCATATTTTTATTTATGGACAACCGGATGATGGCCATTTTGCTTTTATATAAAAATGCGAGAGATGGTTTGAGTTACAAACATTAAATGACTGAATACATCATTTTTATGTTCTAATACACCAAAAAACAAGCGAGGCAAATAAATTTAAAATAAAAAGTTGTTTCACTCCGCCCTATATATATATATATATATATATATATATATATATATATATGCTACGCCAATTGGCTGATTACAACTTCTAAGCCATGTGCGGTCAAGAGCATTCATTATGCGCCTGGATTTGCAGGCGAAAAGATGTTCTCCTCTCTTCTCTCTCTTCCTAGGTTAGGTTTGGGTGGTGGGAGTAAACAGCCCCTCCCCCCTTTCATGCAGCTTGGGGGATAAACCCCTCCCTCTTGCTTGCATACCCTCTTCCCCCCTTTTTAATGCCAACCCCCTCCCCCTTTGCAACAATCTTTCAATATTGCAATTGATTTGCACTCTCCCATTTTGTGGTCATACTACTACCATATAGCTCTTTGAAAGATAAGCCTCTTGGTCAAGTTTCGGCTAAATACCTCAATAATTAGGGGTCCCGCAACTATTAAGATTTTTTATATACGAGTACAAGCATTTTTTCCCTCAATATGGGAAACAATTTGGCCGAAATGATGCAACCGTATGAAGGGACAAAAAGATTGTGATCTTAGTATGATGGTTTATTGAAAAGAACATAACTCTGGAAATTAAACGATAATGAGCATGTGTTACAAAACTTTTAGGGCCAGGAAAGAATTTACTGCCATTATCGATCCCAATAAATTTCATTACTTCATGAGACCAGATTTTGTGCAAGATGGATAAGCCTTTATTAAAATGAACATTTTCGACAATGAAAGTGTTGAAAAAATATATATAACTTGCATTTCAGTATTAGTATTATAACAATCCGAGCAAGAGTTTACTGATCACAATACATTTATTTACATCATGAGATCAGATTTTGTGCATGATGAATAATCTTTTCCATGAGCAGCTACTACTTTTAGAAGGTATTGTTTTTGTTCTTCATCTGTTGTTGTTGTTGGTTAGCCGATCAGCCCACCCTGATCGAGCAAGCCGGCGGCACGCAGGTAACCGATCGCCCTCTCCGGAGTGGACCAGAGGTTCAGCGCACTAGTGATGATGTGTTGTGTTCTGTTGTGCTAGAGCGGTACAGTCTGTCATAATGTGTTCAATTGTTTGTGGTGTGTCCTGGCACAGGTGGCAGGTATTGTCTGTGGAGTTTAGTCTGTGTTTATATGTCTGTAAGTAGGGGTGATGTCCACATCGGAATCGTGCTAAGTTAACTTGACCGATCTGCTCAGGCTGGTCTCTGACCTGTTAATGGGTGGCGGCTTCGTACCTAGGACCGCATTCAGACCGAGTCGTGTCAGTGCTTTGTGGGTTAGGTGTGTGTGTGTGGGGCGTGGTATGGAATGGAGTATTTGGTTATAATGTCTCTCTGGTGTTACCTTAATGGTGCGAGGTGTTGGTGCATGATTGTACATGTAGTGGCAAGGGTGTTGTGGGTTAGTTGTCGCTGCTGTCATGAATTGTGTTCCCCTCATGTCTAAATGTTCCCGAACTTTCAGTATTTTTGTTTATGTGTGCAGGTGTTCTATTGGTGTTGTTTGAGTGCATCCTGTAATGATACGAGGTGCGTTGTTTTGTACTGTCTGAAAGGTGTTTGTGTTTGAGATAATGGGTGCCCAGCATGGGCTAGCATAGTCCATAACTGAGTGAATATATTGTTTGTATATGAGTGTTGTTGTTTCCTGCTGGTGTCCAAAGTTTGTGCCTGTTAGTACCCTAAGCGTGTTAAGTCTTGACGTACATTTATTTTTAATGTCCTGAATATGGTTTGCAAAAGATAATGATGTCTTGTATGTGACCCTAAGTATTTTAGTCCTGTGAGTGTGTGGAATGTTGTTGTTTAGTGCAAGCTGTGGTTATCTGGTGTTCTTTTGTGTTGCTTGTAAGCAAGGTGATGGTTGATTTTGTGGGCGCTACTTTGAGTCTATTGTGTGAGAGCCAGTCTTGTATACTGTTTATGTATGTTTGTAGGTTATTTGTAGCGGTGTCGATGTTGTTGTGGGTGGATGTTAGAGTGATATCATCTGCATATGATGATAAGGTCAGCTTAGTATCTATGGGTGTTGGAATGTCATGCATGTATAAGTTGAACAGTGTTGATGAGAGAACAGAGCCTTGAGGGACCCCGTTCGGAAAAAGCTTGTTTTTGGATGACTTGCCATTAAATGTGACATGTATCTTCCTGAAAGATAGTTGCTCAGCCACCTTTTGGTGTTATTGTGCATGTTTGTGTTGAGTATTTTGTTTATGAGAGGGAAGCGTGGGATAGTATCAAATGCTTTACTAATGTCTATTGTTGCTAGTAGTGTACGTTGAGCTGGTCGTCTGGAGTTGATGCCATCCATGATGTGCTGCGTGAGGTTAGTGAGTTATGTCGTGGTTGAGTGGTGAGGTCTGAATCCATGTTGAGTAGGCGATAGTGGTATGTGTGGGTTGGTGATTTGTAAGATTAGTCTTTGTTACTTTGGAAGGTGTGCATAGTAAAGTAATGGGTCTATAGGAAGCTGGTTCTGTTGGATTTTTGTTTGGTTTGAGTAGTGTAATAATTTTACTTTGTTTCCATACGTCAGGAATAATACAGTGTTGGTATGAATATGTGCTGATATTTGTGAGAGCTAGTATTCCCTGTGTTTAAGTGTTTAAGGTGTATGTCAGATATGTTGTCTGGTCTAGTAGCCTTCGAATTCTTAATGTTTTTGTTGATGCTGGTGGTCTGGTCTGTATTGAAGGTTGTAATGGTCTTGTCGAGTCTGTAGGTTTTCTTGTGTCTGGCTGTTTGTCTGTCTGCGTGTTTCTGGTTGTTGTCTCTGTTTAAGTGACTTATCTTTGCGTAGTGATTAACTAGAATGTTATCTTGTTGTGTATATGTTGGGATATTATTTTGGCTGCGACAGATAGCCGCGTGTGATGTGTGAATGCCGCTGTTAGAGTGGGTAATGCTGTTTGTAGTCTTGTATAGCCTGGATGTATCTGTGGAGTGGTTTAGTGTTGTTATGAATTCCCTAAATGTTTCTGTTTGCTTTTTTTTAAGTTTGTTGTTTATTTCTGTGTTGAGCTGTTGTATCTGCTGTTTTATGACTTGTGTGTGTGGTGTTTGCGTGTTATGTTTGAGGTTGTTACGTTGCCTTACGAGGTGGGCTATTTCTCTAGTGTAATTTGGGTAGTATTTCCTAATGTTGCCCTTGGATATGTATTTGTTTGCATTACTGATGATCTGATTAAATGTCTTGAGTGTTGTATTGATGTTTAGGATGGGAAGACGGTCAGAATGATAAATATGATGTAATTTTCCATTGTTTTATTTTTATATCTTTCATTTCATTTAAAACTGTTATAGCAACTTGAAAATGTACTACTGCCAAAAAGATGCTAGTGAAAAGTGTGCATTTTTTACTTTTCAAATTTTTGGAAGACGGTCAGAAGAAGGAAGAAGAAGAAGGCTGGATCCGCACCTGTGTGTGTGTGTGTGTGTGTGTGTGTGTGTGTGTTGCGAGTGAGGAGGAACAGAACGTTATGTCTGGGGAGGAGTTTGAGTATCCTACTTCATGTGGTATGTGTGTATGTTCTGTATTATTAAGAATGAAGAGGCTGTTTAGTTGTGTGGCTATGTCGGCGCCTCTGGTGTTGCTTTGGTTGTGCAGGTACCAACTAGTGTCTTTGGCATTGAAGTCTCCTCCTAAAATGACATTAGTGAGAGAGGCCAGATTGTGTAACTGGATTGTAATTGGCTGGCACCTGAGGTGCTCTCTCTGGTGGGATGTAAATGTTGATTAGTGTGGTGGTGTGTTTTGCGCGTGTTTTAATGTTAACTGCCTGTATTTCTATCGTGTTATCTGTTTGGATTGTGTTTGTAATGTTTAGGGTAGCATCAGTGTAGCTAATGCTTTTACGTATGTAAGTGATGAGTCCACCCCCGTGACCCCCAATACGATCTTGACGGACCGCCGTGAAGTCAGGGATGGTGAGTGTTTTGTGTGTGCGTTTTAGTTTTGTTTCTTGTATAAGTGCTGTGAATGTTTTGTTTGTGTACGAATTCCCTAAGCTGCATGATTTTGTTTGTGAGGCCATCTACGTTGTACTGTAATATGTTAATATTATATTTAAACAACATGAAAAAAGTGTTAGCAGCTGACGAGGAAGCTTCTAACAGTGGCTGTATCCTCCAGCGCGAAGAAGAGGCGACGTCAAACCGAAACATCAACGCGCTGGTGGCCAAACTTCCTCAAATTTCCGTGCAGCGGGCTGTCTACGGTTGGCCAGACTAGCAGTCGACGGCCTGTTGCGTGGCACGGTCAGAGTGCCGATCGGCTCCCGGGGCCGGACCTATTCTCAGCTTGCTATATTTTCATTTACGGGGAGCAATTGCGTGCTCCCCGGACTACTTTTACTCTCCGGCGACATTAAGACTAATCCAGGCCCCACTACAACTTACACATGTCACCATACACAAAGACAGACACAATAGCACCATGAGATACATACAGAAGTATAATATTCTTCATCTGTTGTTATAGTAAGTTATTATACGCTAAGTAAAGCTATTCCTTTTCAAGCATTTGTTCCATTTTGATACAAGCGCCAGATTTGATCCCATTGCTACTGGCCGTTGTATCAAAACATATTCCAATAATTCTTTTCTGAAGCCCACATTCAGAAGCTAATTTAACAATTTCAGTGGCAATTTCTTGTCCTGTCCCAGCACGTACTTTCGGAATCCCAAGAAGTTTTTACTCCCTTCTGCAGACACTAAGATAGCAATTCTGTCAACTTTGTTCTTTCCCGTTACTATGTTGGGTAACATTTTACCATCCAATGTATCACAATTGGTGCACCTGGATATATTTCCTCATTTTTGTATTTCTCGGCCAAAGTTTTCCTACGTTTTTTACGTGTTCTATGAATCGTAGTTGATGAGATCGGCGAGTCCTTAAGATCGTGACCTAAACATCGTGCAGTCATAGCATAGGCCATTGTTGCATTCCGGCATGAAATGTTTAACCTGTCGTATGTACCTGCAAGACTTTCGATAATCTGAATCCGCGAAGAAGAAATAGGTTTTGTTTGGCATTCTGATGAAGTAAGCCTAGAAGGAGCAACATATTTTTCATCCGATGCTGTTGTTGTAGTTTCCTCGGAAGAACCGTCCTCTTCTAGTTGCGTAGCTTGAAACTGTTCTCTTCTTTGCTGCTGGTCCTTTTTTACCTTATGCTGAAATGCTTCTTCCCGCTTCCTCTTCCTCTTCCTCTTTTCTTTAAGATTGGACTTCATATCCAAAGAACCTATGCTGGAACACTTTGGATCCAATTGCAGAAGTAGTAAGAACGACTCGTGTTCATCACTAGACATTAATTCCATGGCATTTGAATGTGATACAATATATCAGTAAATCTTCCAAGTCTCCCTCAAATATTTGTTCAGCCATACGGTAAGATTTTGCAGGCTTCTGTCTGCTCTTAATGAGGGAGTCATACTTAGAAAGATGATTTCCCATTTTTCTCAGAGCGCTGTCACGCCGCATGAAGGAAATGCAAGCTTTCTCCCAAAAAACTAGAGCAGCATCGAGAGTCTCATTCATACTTTTTGTTCTACCTTAACCTAAAATTTTCTGATCCTAAAAGAATTTCTCCAATATTTCACCCTTACTAGGAAGCCGACAATCCAGAATTTCAGGAGATGGTTGGACAATCAGCCAAACTTGGGTCGAATCTCTAGTAGCCATAGATAAGTCATAAATATCTGAAAAGGAAATTTTATATTATATATATATATATATATATATATATATATAATATATATATAACAAAAAAGTTAACCGTACTTTGAATTAATATAACTCAAAAACTATTAGAGATTTTTGGGTCCTGCAAAAATGTTTTATTTAACAACTATTTATCTGTCGATTCTGGAAATTTCATTAAATTTCCTTTTACGAAGTTGATACATTAATGGTTTTAGTGGAGGCTATCAAAAATATGTTTGCGCAAGGAAGTAAAATAATGAAACTTCGAAGTTTAAAATTAACAAATTTATTTAAATCCATTAATAACAAAAACACCTCTTCATATGGGTAATACAAATTTATTTTTTAATTTTCTAAGCACCGTTTCCTTCCACATGTCCTCCATTTCTTTCCAAGCACAGTTGCGCCTTTGATCGCATTGATTGCACAACTTTTTTGATCAACTGGTGATTTTCCTTAAGTAAATTGACTTCACGTGTGATACTATCTCTTAACTGGTTTATGTTTTCCGGTGGAATAGAATACACTTTACTCTTTAGATATCCCCATAAGAAATAATCGTACGGTGTTAAATCAGGGGATCTTGGGGGCCATTCAATTGCATGATTTAGCGCGACAATGCGGTTGCCAAAATTTTCTCTCAGTTTTGTTCATACAGCAAGCTGTCTATGAGCTGGTGCGCCGTCCTGAATCCACCAAAGTCTATTGAATTGATTGCCGTAAATCTGGAGGAGTTCTGGGATGATCCGTTTGTTGATCATGTTCAGGTAGGCAGCACCATTCAAGTTATTGTCGTAAAACAATGGGCCGACAAGATAGCCATTCCCGCATATTCCGATCCACAGAGACACTTTCTGCTGACAAATACGTGTGTCAAAGTTGAATGCTGGGGGGTTGTTCAGCGGCGCATATTGTCGAATATTATGGCTATTTACCTTTCCATTCATGAAAAAGGCTGCCTCGTCACCAATCACAATGTTTTCCAAGAAACGAGCAGGTTTATGGAGAAGCCATTCGACAAATTGTCTACGACGAGGAAAATCAGTTTCAAGAAGCTGGTGTCTTACATGCATCTTATAGGGATGCCATTTTAAGTCATGTTTAACAATGCGGTTAAATGTTGACTTTGACAATTGTAACCCATTCTTTCTGACTGATACATTTGGATTTTGAAGAAGTGTCATCTGAACATTTTCGATATTTTCTGTTGTTCTTATGGTTTTCCTACGACCCGAACGACCTTTATTTAGATTTAAGCATGTTCCTTCATGTTGGTATTTCCGAACATTTTTCCAAATAGCGGGCTTGCTTGGTGGGTGCCTACCTGGAAAACGTTGTTCAAATAAATCTTGTACTTGTTTAATACTACCAGTCTTAATAAAGGGTTCTTTTGAAGTAAACTTTTACATAGAAACGCTTTGATTTGCTTAATAAGCAATAATGACGACACCATACCACAGCGTGTCCGAAAAACCACTGTGCAATGGCCTAGGCTTCGCTTGAAGAATCGCACAGTGACCTAGGCTACCTAGGCTCCCTACGCTTCGCTTGAAAGTGCACGGTGACCTAGGCTTCCTAGGCTTCGCTTCATTATTTTACTTCCTTGCGCAAACATATTTTTGATAGCCTCCACTAAAACCATTAATGTATCAACTTCGTAAAAGGAAATTTAATGAAATTTCCAAAATCGACAGATAAATAGTTGTTAAATAAAACATTTTTGCAGGACCCAAAAATCTCTAATAGTTTTTGAGTTATATTAATTCAAAGTACGGTTAACTTTTTTGTGGGACACCCGTATATATATATACCTGATTGGAAATACAAAATCCAACGCACATATTTACTTTCTATCTTTAGAACAAATATTAAGAATATTTATATAGCTAATATTGTTTAATCCATAATTCTCTATAAAAATAATATACATATACAGTATCTTAAATTATGTATTATTAAAATTATTGAAAGCAAAACATTACTAGAAACCACATTTTACCTACCTTCGGAGTTTAAAAGCGTAAAAACACACACAAGTAAGTAAATGATTCCGATCGTCATCAAACACTACTGTTAAGTGAAATGCGCCAATTTGCGGGACCCTTAAATATTATCCAATCATGCTAAAACTTGTTCAAAACACGCGAGAGTCTGTAAAGAATCGACGCAACAAAGTGTATCAAAGTAGTAAGGAATTTTATATTTCACCATTATTATTTGGAACAGTCTAATATACGAGGGGCGGTCAGAAAATAAGTTTACACGGCGTATAATTTCGTAACTAAAGGACCTATATTGATTATGTTTGTATCAAGTGAATTCGTTAATCATTGTTGGCAACAATGCACGTTGATTCGGTTGCCATCTACCGTACATTGGTTTTATGAGTTAGTTGAACATGGCAGCTCGACTGGAACAGTACCCTGTCATTTCTGCAACGATATTCCGAGTCTGTCAGTGGTCAAGAATTTCTCGAGCGCATTGTCACGAGACGAGACATGGGTTCATCACTGTACTCCGGAAACAAAAAGTGCCAGCATGGAATGGAAATACCCTGGGTCCCCACGACCAAAGGAGTTCAAGATTGTGAGGTCCACTGGCAAAGTGATGGTTACCGTGTTTTGGGACCACAAAGGCGTTTTTCTCGCAACTTCATGCAAAAAGGCACAACAATCAATGCAGCTGCATATTGTTCAACACGAACATTTACGAGCGGCCATTAAACGTAAACGTCCTGGACTGCTCCGTAGGGCAGGGCACTGTTCCAGTCGAGCCGCCATGTTCAACTGACTCGTATGACCAATGTACGGTAGATGGGAGCCGAATCGATGTGCGGTGTTGCCAACAATGATTAACGAATTCACCTGATACAAACAATCAATGTAGGTCCTTTAGTTACGAAATTATACGCAGTGTAAACTTATTTTCTGACCGCCCCTCATATATATATATATATATATATACAGGGTGTCCCATAAGTCCGGCATCATAGGAGAAATTCATATTTTTCTGTTTCTACAAACCATAATCCATATTTTTCTCTTCCTACAGGCCATAATGTCTGTAAGCAAGGAAGAACGAATCGAGATAATTCTACTCATAGGAAATCGGAGCCAAAGAGAGGCCGCTGCTGAATTTAACAGACTGCATCCAGACCGCGAGCCAATAACACAGTTGTGTTAGCAGACTTGTTGCAAAGTTTAAGGAAACAGGATCCATAGAAGATAAACCACGCTGTGGACCTTCAAGGAGGTCCACTGATGATGATACAGCGACTGCTATCTTGGCTCATTTTAACAGAAGTCCCAATAAGTCTCTTCGGCGATTGTCCGCCGAGACAGGAGTGTCGAAAAGTAGCATCCATCGCATTATTCAGGCTCACAAATGGCATCCATATAAACTTCAGATCCTACAGAAATTAAGCGAAGATGATCCCGACCGGCTGATGGAATTTTGTGAATGGGCTACGGAACAATATGCTCGGGATGCCAATTTCCCGTCCACCATTCTGTTCAGTGACGAGGCTGTTTTTCATGGAAATGGTGAGGTAAATCGACAGAACACCCGCTACTGGTCTCAAAACAACCTTCACTGGTATACCTCTTCAAAGGAACAAGGTGCATCTCGGGTGATGGTATGGTGTGGCATTTGGAAGGATCGCATCATAGGCCCCTCTTTTTCGATGAGCATGTCACTGAAGGCAGCTACCTACGTACCTACGTATGTTCAAGGAAGAAGTATTTCCCAGTGTCTTGAACGAAGAAGGAAATTTCCCAACATGGTTCGAGCAAGACGGCGCTCCTGCACATTACAGCACCCAAGTAAGGGAATACCTGTACCAACAATTCCCTGGTCATTGGATAGGACGTCGAGGGCCTGTGGAATGGCCAGCTAGAAGCCCGGATCTCACGCCACTAAATTTTTATCTCTGGGGCCACTTGAAAGCGCTGGTATACGCAGAGAAAATTAGGAGTGTTGAACATTTGCGGCAGCGCATTATTGGGGCATGTAACACCATTACTCCTGACATCATTCACCGTGTGCTTGCTGATTGGGTATCACGTCTGAATTTGTGTATTGAAAACAATGGTGGACATATTGAGCACGTTCTGTAAATAAAAGCTTTTTTTTTTTTTTTTATTATTTTTCCTATGATGCCTGACTTATGGGACACCCTGTATATATATACACACACACACACGAGGGTAATTCAATAAGTATCCGCACTTTTGATAGAGCCGGAGCTACCAGCTTGACCTCCGTGTGAAGAGAGACCAACGCACGAAACAACATAAGGTATACCTTTCAACCTCTGAAATGTTCCGTGCAATGGTTCCTCATTTCACGAAGGTCAAGCTTGTTGCCCCTCATACATATATATATATATATATATATATATATATCAGTGGCGTGCATTCATGGTAAGCCTCGTAAGAGCTGCCTACCCTAATAAAAATCTTATTAAAGATATCAAAGACACTGTTACCGTATTTTTCAGAATCGTCTACAGTACATACCCACTAGCCAGTTTTGAAGTTTATCATTAGCTACTATAATTATATAATATGTACAAATTGTACATATACAGTAGTGTGTGTGCTCGCAAGCAATACCGCTTACCCTGTAGACGTACCCACCGCACGCCACTGATTTTATGCAAATATATATATATATATATATATATATATATATATATATATAATATATATATATATATATTGCTCACGCAGTTATCTGTAATTCACTAAACCGTGATTGGAGTTAATGGTGATCTACTAACTGTGACCATGATACCGAGTTAACTATGACTTGGCCCGATGTTCAACATCCGCGGCTCACCTCCCACCAGGGCTCTATGGTAATTTCTAAGGTAATGGGATTTCTTGGGTAATTTTGAGGTAATATGAAGGATTTCACTGGCAAAATTTAAGGTCATCTGAGATACTTTTAGAGTAATATCAGCCGCATTCAAAATATATGGTATTTAATTATTATTCTGTAGGTTTGTAGCATCAAACCTGGATAGTTCTGGTACCCCCCCGCCATCGTATTAAATAGGTCAAACAGAGCTGTCTAGCATTTTTTATCGAGTTAGTGGATCAGATTAGATCCACGTTTAAAACTGGTCCATTCAAAATAGTGAAATTTTTTATCACCGAGAATGCCCTGAATAGGCAACATAACCTCAGGGAAGTATTCCTTGCTTTTCCCTATCTGGCAGAGATACGTGACAGAGATGCAGCGGATCTCGAGTGGAGACAGCTGGCATTGGATAGACAGTTCAAGGAAGTGAAAGATGCTGCAGAGTTCTGGCAAAAGCAGCTCCGATTGAAAAATTTACACGGATAGCCAAGATATTCCAATCTTTGCGAAATAGTTGGATGTGCCTTGTCATTGCCACACTCTAATCATCTAATGCATCAGTTGAACTTATCTTTAGTAATTTAAGTTTTATAAAGGCAGACATGAGAAACTCTCTGAAAAGCGCAAGTCTCATTAGCTTACTCCACACGAAAAATGGGCTTCGTCAAAATGGAATATCCGCTCATCAGTTGTGAATGGATGCTCAACTCAAGTCAGCTCTTGGAAATGGGAGTAGCCATGCGACTGATAAAGAGTGCAAATATATTCTGGCAAAGAAATTTGAGTAGTTAACTATCATAATCTTTTTGAAATTTCAGTTTTTTCAACATATATATTTTGTGAGCATTTTATGTTTGATTGAATTTGAGGAAATCAGTTTAGTGAAGATGCAAAAAAGCTCATGATAAGTTTCCCAGCGTATTATTCTTGAAGTAGTGCTAGTATAGGGGATGTATATCAACTATTACCTTCCTGTTAAACATTAGAATAGTAAAATTTACAATTATAAACATGATTATGGATCTTTTATATTGTGAATGTTGATTATGGTATCGCCAAGGATTCGAAAAGCACCTACATTATCTCGCTTTAGGATTAAATTCCAGTGTATCTTTCACTTCTCTTTTCCTACTTTTCCTCATATAAAATACTCCTTTTGAAAGCAAGAATAACCCTTCGGTATAACGCACTTGCGAAGTAAATCAATCTTAAACACTTTATTTTTATTGTCCTTATCATCCTATAATTCTGCTATTCCTTCAAATTCTGTAATTGCTGAGCTTGAGATTTTAAAAATTTTATTTTTAAGCTTGTATAATACCATAACTTTTGAACTTAAAATTTTATAATCCTTATTATCTTATTTTGCTATTCTCACAATCCTTCAAATTCTATAATCTCTAATTTTAAGAATTTATAATGACAAACTTTATAATGACAAATTGTGTGTATATCTACAGATCTAGAGAAGCTAAGGCTAACAAAGACCATAAATCCATTCTAAGGTTAGCCCGAGAGAAAGGAAAGAGTAGGGGGTTAAGAGAAGAAAACAAGGGGTTAAGTAAGTAGCAACACCTATCACTCATGGGTTAACATTCATTCAGAAAAAGAGAAAAAAGACTCGCCATCATCATCCGCCGGCCACTGCCGACAAGTCAGAAAAATAGTCGGAGAGAATAGGAAAGGGGTGAAAGATGAAAAGAAGTAAAATAAGAACGCTTACAAACCATGCAAACACAGTCTTAACTCTCAGTCATACCATGCAAACTACAGACATGCAAGTAAAGAGAGTTACAGACATACAAGTAAGGAGAGGATAAGAAAAAAAAAGTAGGTAAAGTTAAACAAAACGTGGGTTAGTTTACTCTACCAGCTACATCTACGTTCGTGTTAGTCTAATTTTTTTTTTATTGCTGGCATGTCACAAGCTGGCATTAATCGTCAACAGATTCATCCTCGACCACCACCCCCAGAGCTCCTGTTACTAATTGTTTTTTTTATTTTAAACATTATTATTTTTAAAATGCCTATCTAAACGGTTCTTAAACACATTAACGCTGGTCGAGTGAACGACTGACGCGGGAAGATTATTTCATTTATCAATTACTTTAAACATAAAGAAGTTTTTAGCAATATTAGTAATGAAACGTCTGCCACGCAACTTAAATCCGTTATTACGAGTATTGCTATTATCGAAGGTGAACAGTTTGTCAAAATTCACGTTATCAATGTTACTAACGATTTTGAAAACTTCAATAAGCTCCCCCCTTAATCTCCTAGTTTCGAGTGAATGCAAGTCTAACTCTTTAATCCTATATTCATAAGGCTTGTTGCGCAATGACGGAATTAGTTTCGTGGCACGACGCTGAACCCATTTCTAACCTATCATATCCTCGCGCAAATACGGGCACCAAAACTGAACGGCATATTCTAAATGAGGCCTGACTAGGGACTTGTAAAGGGGCAATATAATATCCTTCGATTTAAATTCGAAATTACGCGCTATGAAGCCTAACATCCTATTAGCTTTTGCGCAAGACTCCAGGCACTGGTTCCTAACCTTTAACTCCTTAGATACGCGTACGCCTAAATCTACTTCCTCGTCAACGCTCGTTAACTCTCTACCATCCATCGTGTACGTGTAATTATTGTTACGAGAACCTATATGCAAAACTTTGCATTTGTCTACGTTAAATTGCATCTGCCGCTTATCCGTCCACTCCATAATCCTATTTACATCACCTTGGAGCCTATTTCTGTCGTCCTCGTTAACAACCTTACCTCATATTTTAGTATCTTCCGCGAATTTTGACACGTTACTAGTCAATCCTACATTTATATCGTTAATGTAAATTACGAATAGCAATTGGCCTAACACTGAACCCTGTGGGACACCGCTACCTACATCCAACCACCCCGATTCACTACCATTAACAACGACCCTCTGTCTCCTAGCACGAAGCCATTCCTCTAACCAGTTAGCCACCTGACCGCGTATACCGTGCGCTTTAACCTTCGCAATTAATATTCTATGCGGAACTGTATCGAACGCCTTTTTAAAATCTAAATAAATAACGTCAGCCGCTCTATGCCTATCGTATTCGCGCACTATTTCGCTATAAAATTCTAACAAATTAGTTAAACAAGATCTATGGCGTCGAAACCCATGCTGACTACTATTAATCAAATCTCTACTTTCTAAGTGATCGATGATACGATCCAGTGGCGGCCGCTCATAATGTGCTTACGTGCTACAGCACATCAGTTTTTAAAATACGTAAATAGCTAAATAATAAATCGGTAAAATTACTTATAATATCTTCTGTAATTTCCAATTTGATCTGAATTGTTTTCCGATTTACGAAAAAACTAATTAACTGCGCATTCCCTGCATTTCTATTTTCATACTTAGGTGCTGTCATAAGTATAGCACCCAAAGCGAGTGAAATCAGACAAAGCGCATGCGCAGACGTGTCTTTCGGTCCAGTTTCGGATAAGACGTGAATGTGCTACCAGTCGCTGCAGCACTTGTGAATGTGATGAATGCTCGATCGATTGCGTTTGATTTTTAAACTTTTTATGCGTGTGTGTGTGTGTGTGTGTTTTTGTTTACTCAAGTGTTGTACATAAATTATTAATTTTTATACAAATATGAATTCAGTGGACAATTTATTAAAAGTACCTTTTTCATCTAGAACATTAATTAAATGAAAAAGCTCAAATAAAACAGTTAGGTAGGCCAACTCCCGATTTAAATTTAAGTCAGAAAGCCAAGGGAAGCAACAATCGAGAATATTTAAGACAATTTCACAGAAAGATTTATGATGATTGCAGTTGGATTTGTGGTTGTGATGTTCGGGATGCTCTTTTCTGCTTCCCATGCCTTCTTTTTGGTAACAGTGATTCATTCAGTAACACGGGAGTGAAAGATCTTGGCCATCTTAAAGCACTGATTAGAAAGCATAATGAAAACAAGAAACATAAACAATGTGTTGGATCTTATTGTTCTCGGTAGTGTGAATATTGCAACACAGTTAAGTCGGGCCTACCATGACGCCATCAAAAAACACAATCAAGAAGTAGAAAAGAAGATATATATATTATCAAAGGTAATTGACTGCATTAAGTTTTGTGGTGCCTTTGAACTTGCCATAAGAAGACATGATGAGAGTGAAACATCTGAAAATCCGGGTATTTTCTTGGGACTCGTTGATTTTGTTAGTAGTTTAGATAGTGCGGTAAAAGAACACATAGAATCGAATCATGTTTTCAAGGGAATTTCTAAAACCATCCAGAATGAACTGCTAGATCAGAGCTTTCCAAACTTTTCACGTTGGCGACACACTAATTAATTTTTGTTATCAAATATCAAATATCAGATAATTTTTCAGTAGGTGGTTTATCTTGTAGCCGATTTTGTTGATACAAAAATCAAAATTTTCAAAATACAAAAAAATTGAAAATAATTAACTAAATTTGGCGACACACCTGGGAGGTATTGGCGACACACAGTTTGGAAAGCTCTGTGCTAGATTGTATGTCGGAAGTTTGCCGTAAAAAAATAATCGAAGAAATGAAAGAGGCTGATTTTGTCGCTTTAATGGCAGATGAAACTACAGACATTTCTGAACATTCACAGTTGGTAATAGTATTTCGTTATGTAATCAATGGCGTGCCTACTGAAAGATTTTGGTGATTTTTCAACCCGGAAGGTCAAAGTGCAGACGCAATTTCTATTTGTATTTTGAATACAATAAATGAGATTTTTAAAGATCAACCTAACAAAATAATTGCTCAGACATACGACGGTGCGGCTGTAATGAATGGCGAAAGAGGTGGAGTTCAAGCAAAAATAAAGGCTATTTTTCCCACTGCACAATACACCCACTGTCATGCCCATCAATTAAATTTGGTAATGGAAAAAGCTGCTTCGCAAAATCATGCAGCTAGGGTATTCTTCTGTTGCCTGTCAGCTTTTCCTGCTTTCTTTTCAAGGTCACCACCAGTGCTGGACTTACCTATAAGCTAAATAAGCTATAGCTTAGGGCCACACACCCTCGGGGGCCTCATTTTTTTAAATATATTTTTATTTTATCATTAGTTTTTATTCTTTAACGCTAATTCATCAAAAATTATATATATATATATATTATTTTTTATTTATCATTAACATTAATATAAAAAATAATAATTATAGTAATAATTATTTTAAATTTTTTTACCCGAATTTTTTTAGAGAAGGGCCTCAAATTTCATATAGCTTAGGGCCTCAGCAGGTGAAAGTCCGGCCCTGGTCACCACAACGGTTGTCTGCACTAGATGCAGTTGTGGCACGAAGGAGTCCCACTGGTTCTGCAACCAGGTGGAACTTTAAATCGAGAACCGTCAGTGTGGTGTATGAACATAAGGACAGTTTGGTTGAGTGTTTGTTGGATTTGCAGACGTCATTATCCACCAGGACAGTTCAAGAAGCTCGTGGACTCCGTCATTATTTGGAAGATGCACAATTCCTTTTCTGGCTTTCGTTTTTTCACAGAATAATGCCACATGTAGACATTTTGTATAACCAATTACAAGCAAGATTGTCTGATGCTGTAAAAATAAAAAGTGCCGTATCCCATTTTATTTTGGCACTCAATGAAGTGAGAGATTCAATAGACATCATTGACAGTGAAATTGCGACTACATGCGTGTCATCTGGCAATAAACGACCCAAACAGTCGTGCCGAAGCCAAAGAAGTATGTGATCGAATTGGACAGGAGGCTCATTATCGTTTTCAATCCTTGGATCATTTAGAGGGAGCAAAGTTGTTAAATTCTGTTAACTTTCAAGAATTTGCCAAACATTTTCAAGAAAATGAACTTCAAATTGCAGTTCAAAGTTATAGAATGCTGGAGAAAAGGAGACTGAAAACAGAGCTTAGCGTTTTATATGAAAGAACCGATTTCAGAAAAATTGATGGCGCAGTTCCTCTTTTGAAACTTATATTCAAAAAAAATTTACCTGAAGTAACAAAACTTCTTAAAATTGTCATCACCACGCCAATGACAACAGCAGAACTCGAAAGATGTTTCTCCTCTTTAAAAAGAATAAAAACTTTTCTAAGAAATACTATGTCCCAGGATCGTCTTAATGCTCTGGCAATGGCTCTCCACATAAAAAAAGGTTTATTTCAAACATTGAGGCTTTTAACACCAAGATGATTGACAAGTTCTGCAGTAAGAAAGAGCGTCGCATGAATTTCATTTTTCGTAAATAAGTACATAAGTACTATATCTATCTATCTACCGTTAGTTGCGCAAAACATTTACTATAATTCACGATGAATTAGTTCTATTTTATAATTTATCATTTGTTTGTTTATATATATATATAATATATATATATATATATATAATATATATATATATATATTATATATATATATATATATATATTATATATATATATATATATGTATACCTATCAACAAATTTTTTTTCTAGCACATAACTGTTTTAAGTCACGAGCCGCCACTGATACGATCCCTAACTACAGATTCCAAAAGTTTACCGACAATTGACGTTAAGTTAATGGGCCTATAATTGCTAGCTACTGTGCGGTCGCCTTTTTCAAAAATGGGCGTGACGTTAGCTAATTTGAAGTCTTCAGGAATAACCCCAGTCGAGTGACTGATTAAAAATCTTCGTTAAAGGGCCTACAATAACGTCTTGCAAATCTTTCAAATGTCTGGGATAAAAAGCGTCAGGGCCTGGAGCCTTGCTAACTTTTAGCCTATCGATATAATGCGCAATCTCACCCTCGTAAACAGTTATTTCATCCAAAATAGTCTCGCTACTAAATGGAACGACATCGTCCACGTCGGGAGCATTATTTACGTCTTCTACGGTAAAAACTGTCGCAAAAAAGTTATCAAAAATATCTGCCATCGCCTGAGCGTCAGAAGCCAAAGCGCCGTTAACATCCACTAGAGGGCCTATGTTATCTTATCGGCTTACGATTATTAACGTATTCAAAAAACTTTTTTGGATTATGTTTACTATCCGCAGCTATAAGTATCTCTAAATTACGCTTAGCATTCGTAACTGATCTTTTAACCTGACGTCGAAGCTCGATATATCTATTAAAGTTAGCTGCCGTGCCATTGCGCTTATTAAGTCTATACGCTCTGTTACGTTCGATTATGAACTCGCCTATTTCCCTAGTCCACCACTTGGGCCTACCATGATTTCTAGCGCGCTTGGGCCTACGAGGAATAAACTCCATTTCAATATTCATAAAACTTTCTTTAAACGCCTCCCAATGCAAATTTGTGTCATTACCCATAAATAAGTTATCCCAGTCCACTACTCTCATCCTATCAGCAAAATCAGCAAAACTATCAAAATTGGCCCTACGAAAATCAGGGACTTCTATTACATTTTCTATCAATAACTTAAACCTAAGAATTTGATGATCACTACATCCTAAACTCTCGCCTACTTCTAAACCTTCGACTATATTTTCGCCGTTCGTCATCATCAAATCTAAAATATTGTCACCGCGCGTTGGTTCGGTAACCATCTGTCGTAAAAAATTATCTTCCATGAACTCAATCAAACTCAAACCCTCCTCATTACCAGTAAAAGTCTCGTAATTAACATTAGAGCAGTTAAAGTCTCCGACAATTATACTATTCCGATTGTCAATAAAGTTGCCAAGAAGTGAGTAAAATCTAGTATCGGTATCGAGGGGTTGAACGGGAGGTCTATAAACAACAACAAAATTAAAACTAATACTACGCGCCCTAACTTCAACGCATATCGCATTAATTGCTGCTGGAAAATCTATCTTAACCTCGATAGCCATAAGGGAATTACGAATGTACAGCAAAACGCCGCCACCAATCCTATGTAACCTATCATTAGTAAAGAGTTTAAAACCCGGTATATTAAGTTCCCCAACAAGTCCCGAGTCACGATATTTTACCACGTTTCAGTGATAGCAACTATATCGTAGTTGCCGGAATAAATTATCGCCTTAAATTCGTTTAATTTATTTCTAATACTACGCTACTACGCGCGTTACAATAAAAGACATTTAAGTTATTTTTTATTTCGGGCCGGCGTTTTAAACTATTTTTCACGACGGGCCCGCGTTCCCCGGACCCACAACGTTTAAAGAAGGCTTCGACCTATACAGCTTTCATACGTTTTCGTCAATTAACCTACCTAGCCTAGCATTACCTATTTCGTTAAAATGCACCCCCCCCATCTTTTATAAAAAGGCTAGGATCACTGAATTCTGACCACAGCTTTACAAAGGGTACATTTTCCTCAGCACAAATCTCTTCTAATTTATTATTCAAAAATATTGTTTTTGACGTAATCCTAAGACCCAAACCGTGCCTAGGGGTAATACCTAGAACTAAAGACCAATCTGACCTAGCCTTCAGGGACCTAATTAACCCCCTATATCTCTCCAAAAGGTCAGGCACTCTCGTATCGGGCCTATACGAGTCGTTGCCTCCTCCCATCGTCACCAACATCGAGTGACGGGAGGCAACGTCAATTCTATTCACTTTGTCTCTAACTCTGTCAACCCTGGCCCCTGGGAGACACCCTCCTCCTCTTGGTTGGATGCCGTTCAACGAACTCTTTGTCCATATGGCGCAGTAAAAAGTCCCCAATTAAAATAGTTTCCCCCTCATTCACGTCCCTTTCCAAATGGGCGAAAGGGTTCGAAACCTCGATAGCGGGGTGGATTCCTATCACCTAACGTACGCGGCCTAGCTCCACCCTTAACTTCTCTAAATCCCTCCCCATCTACTAATCTCGGACCAACTTTAACTCCTTCCTCAACTCTATCCAACCTTCCCGACAAGCTACCAAAGGTGGGCACCCGGGCCTCAAAAAGGACCGACGGTCCGGTCCCGGTCCTTGCCTCAAACTGGACCGACGGTCCCGGTCACGGTCCTTTCTGAAGATAGGACCTAGGAACGACTCGGTCCTCGGTCCTTATATATAATATAAGTGAAAAATTTGATTAAAATGAAAAATGAAATTAAAGACACCGGAAATCTTTAATTTCATTAACGTAAATTAGAATTAATACAATACATAAATGATGAAAAAAAGTTATTAAGTTAAATGCTTGAGTTTCCCTTCAAGAAGACTAACATTTCAAAATGGCTGTCACTGAGCCCTGACCTTTTCGGCTTGAGGATGTTCTTGTTCGGCAGGCACAGCAAGCACTTGTACTCCAGGTTCTGCTCACCCTTGGGGCCCAGGTATTCAAAGTATTTGTCCAGGTACGGCCAGGGATTGCCGGGTTCAGTTCTTCCGCTAGGAGCTCCAGTTGCTTGACTTGAAGTTGAAGCACTAACATCAGTAGATTCTTCGTCTCCTCCAGGTGTTGAAACAAGTTTCAGTTCAGTCTCAGTCTCTTTCTGAGTCTTCTGGAGGAAACGATCCATCTTCTTTAGAACTTCAAATAATCACTAAACACACTAAAATCACTAAAAAAGACCGTCCGGACCGGACCGTCCAGAATTGCTTAAAAATGGACCGTCGCTCCTCATTTCGGTCCTCACTGAGAAAAGGACCGACTTTCCCGCTCACGGTCCTTAAAAAGGACCGAGTTCCTGGAGTTCAGTCCTTTTGGAACTCACTCGGTCCTGTCCACCTTTGCAAGCTACCTAAACTAGAAACTAGGTTACGCACCTCACCCTTCAAATTACTAACGTCTTCAACGTTAGTATTGGTTCGGCTTTCGTCAACCGTAGCCCTACCCCTGCCCTCATCAAGCGTTGCAAGTTTTTCCGTTACCTCACGTACACTGCGTTTTATGTCAACTATTTCCTCCATTAACTCGCAAAAGAAACAAACTGATCTCTCGGTAATGGTCATAGGACCGCCGTTATAATCTTTAAATTCCGAATACCACCGGTATGAAAAGGTTTATTGGCAGACTATAGTCTATATGACAATTATTATTAATACGATGACAGTTCACATACTAAGGACAAAAATATATACAATTGATTTGAAATAATACTGTAATGTCGAAGTTAAGTGGAGCTACAGACACGTTTTCGTACCAAGAATTCCATAGCTTAGACTTAGAGGATAAACGGCGGGACTCATGGATAGCGTGGATAATCGGGTTGGTTGATTTTTTAATTCTTTGCATTAGACTGTATTGAGCACATCTTGTTACCTCCGGGAAGCTCGGGACATTGCGGGTAGCAAACATTTGCGAAGCTGAGCATCTCGGGGGTAATTCATGTAAGAGTCTAAAAGAACTGTTGTGCAGCAAATTTAGAGTTCTGCTAGAACCTTTTTTATAATTCACCCAGAGTTGCTGTCCGTATATATTACTGCAGAAAGTACGAAAGAGAGTGTCTTTAGCTTCACTTGTACGGAACCGAAATTTCCTTATAGTCATATTCGCTTTAGCACAAAGGATTCGAGATTGTTTTCTTATATCCGAGGTATAATATCAGGTTCTTCGTTCTTGCTTTAACTACAACCGGTTGTTTTTATCTTTATTTTATCTATTCCATATACAGGGTGGGCGGAAAGTAGCTCCCTATTTTGGATTGGTAAAAAAATACGTATATTATTCATTTATTTCAGAAAAAATAATATGAAAAGGTAGGCATACATGGTAGGTTTTCTCTAAAATTCAATGTGGGCTCCAACTCTTTCCACCAGCTTCTGGAGCCGCCCAGGAATGGCGTCCACTGACTTTAGCAGGAACTCCGGCGGGATGGAGGACATGACTTCCCGAATTCGGTCCTCCAGTTCTTCCAATGTCCTCGGTTTGGTGCGGTAGACTTCTTCCTTTACCCACCCCCAAAGAAAGAAGTCGCACGGTTACCGCTGAAAAACGGCAGAATCGGTTCAGTGTAACGGTGTGGTGTGGTATGACCTCAGATCAGGTTGTGGGCCCGTTCCTTCTGCGCAACACCATGAATGCTGAGCGGTACCTTGCTATGTTGCGAAACGAGGTCTGGCCGGTTGTCAGCACATGGGAGAACATCGACGATCTGATATTTATGCAAGATGGCGCCCCTCCGCACTTCGCTCTTGTTGTCCGTGAGTGGCTGGATGCCCACTTCCCTGGGCGTTGGATGGGTCGTCGTGGTCCACATCAATGGCCAGCCAGGAGCCCCGACTTGACACCGTGCGACTTCTTTCTTTGGGGGTGGGTAAAGGAAGAAGTCTACCGCACCAAACCGAGGACATTGGAAGAACTGGAGGACCGAATTCGGGAAGTCATGTCCTCCATCCCGCCGGAGTTCCTGCTAAAGTCAGTGGACGCCATTCCTGGGCGGCTCCAGAATCTGGTGGAAAGAGTTGGAGCCCACATTGAATTGTAGAGAAAACCTACCATGTATGCCTACCTTTTCATATTATTTCTTCTGAAATAAATGGATAATATACGTATTTTTTTACCAATCCAAAATAGGGAGCTACTTTCCGCCCACCCTGTATATATATGGGAATGAACTCAGAATGGTCCCCTGAGTTTTTTGTGATACACACAGTCAGTGCATGGAACAAGGAACCCTTTTGGGATAATTAAATCCAGTATAGTCCGAATAAATAATGGTAAATGACAAATACCATAGTTTTTCTTTTTCATGATGCTAGCCCGACGTGGGCAACGGGTCACTCGCAAAGAGGTCCCATAAATATAGCTTCCCTCACCTGTCTGCTTTGCAGATAGCTGGTGAGGGAAGCTATATTTATGGGACCTCTTTGCGAGTGACTCGTTGCCCACGTCGGGCTAGCATCATGAAAAAGAAAAACTATGGTATTTGTCATTTACCATTACTCATTCGGACTATAGTGGATTTAATTATCCCAGAAGAGTTCCTTGTTCCATGCACTGTATATATATATATATATATATATATATATATTATATATATATATATATATATATATATAGTGGTGTAGTGCTGTGGGAACGGCGTTCCCTTACTTTTTTTGGTAGACGGAACGGCGTTCCCTCACTATTTCAAATAAATCCGAACTTACAAATCTCTAACGTCATGAAATTTTAATTCCCACCCCTAGAAGAAATATGAGAAAGAATCATTAACTGTTTCATTTCTTTTAGCTTCGACTGAGGCAATGCTAGCCTATAAAGATCTGGTGAAACAGTCACCACGGCTTACCAGTTGTTAACTTTTTTTAGTTAATCATTCCAGTTGTTAGCTATTTTTATTGATCGTACTGGATGTCGTATATCTAATGACACTGGAAATACTGCATCTTCAACCTTGGATATATCCTAATATCCAGTGCATATGACCTCAAAATATTCCCGAAATTGGTCAGATTTCAAAACATTTCCCGGGGAGCTTACAGTGCCCCCGGACCCACAGCTGTATGGGCTCGCCGCGCTCGCCATTGTCCCCCCCGCATCTGAGTAACACTTTCAAAATGCGTTCCCTCACTTCTTTATTTAGCACTACACCACTGTGTGTGTATATATATATATATATATATATATATATATATATATATATATATAAAATTTGTATTTGTGCGGTATATTCTTATTTTTTAACACTTTACATAGATCTGTAAATGAAATCAGTCTCAAAATACAATAAATAGCAACTGCGTGTGAGTGGATATCTTCTTAAACGAGCGACACAGTAACGGAAACATCTATTTTGAACTTAAATATCAGAAGCCTTCCAAAGCCAGACTGTGACCGAGACCTGGTTAAGTGATAAGTAATTTTTTAATATACCGGGCTACACGAGCCAACACATATGTAAAAATAATAACAGAGGTGGCAGAGTAAGCATTTATATAGACATCAATCATAATAGTAAGAATATTGAGCAATTGATAGGCATAAGTGATCATTCTGAAACCGTAGCAGTTGAAGTGTATATAAATAATATTTTCTATTCAATATTGGGTATCTACCGATCACTAAATGGTAACGTGTCATCGTTTATTGCGAGCATAGATAAAACTAACTTCTAATCACATCAACAATAACTACCGTACATCATTGCGGGAGATCTAAACATCGACCTCGCTAAAATAAACTCTAACAATAATGGTAACTACTTCTACAGTCTCGTTACCGCAAATGGCTTTAATTTCACTCTAATTAAGCCGAGAAGACCGCATAATACCATAGAAAACTATTTTATTACACCAAATCTGGGTGCGATTTCCCCTTCACTGTACGTCAAGTATACCCCTATTACACATTACGCACCATCTGCCCACATATACAATGCTAATTAGCCATTTACAAATACGGGAGAGAATAAAAATTGACTACAGATCCTACACCTATAATAATAATAAATAAAATTTATCAGAGATATCAAGTTGTGATTGGTCGGGAATAACAAAGTAACTGTGAAATAGAATATATTTAATACTAATTTTCCTATAAAGTTGAAACTTGTCAAAAAAACCTATAACAATCGGTGGATCACTCCAGCCCTCATTAAGCATAAACCATAAACATTCCCTATAAACTATGGAAGAATGATGATATCAATGAACAAACATATAAAAGTTATTTTAACAGACCAAATTTGCCCATAAAAACTGCAAAAGTGGATCATTATTGTTCTAAAATTACCGAACAAAAATCTAATCCTAAAGGAATATAGATTACTTTAAAGGTCCTAGTTAATGCCAAAAAAGAAAAGACAAATCCCGTAACTTCGTTAACAGAGGATGGAATTTCCTCCAGTGATCCAAATACATGGACATTGTTGCAAGAGCAACAAGGACTTACGAAACTTGGAGGCGGCGTTATTTCCCGAGAGAAAGAGAGGAGAAGGAGAGAAAGGAAGAGAGGTAGTGTTCACCTTGCAGGAGCCAAGGGCATAATGAACATCCAGGGGCCAAGCAGGTGTTATATAGAGGATCGTGAGTTGCCAGATATCACTTATTTATATATGGAGGTGGTTACCAGAGAGCATTTGTTTTAATTGTTCAGGTATACCTTATTAGGGTGAGTTGTAAGATACCACCGTTTATTTATTTTACACGAGTTGCCAAATAATGTTTTTATTCATATGAGGAGAGTCGGCAGATATCACCATTTATCTTAATTCAAGCGAGTTGCCAAATAATGTTTTTATTTATTAAAAGCAAGAGCTACTTTCTCCTTAAAAGTTGTTCAGAAAGAGAACTAATTACACCAGTACACATTTGAAAACTTGTCGATCGATTTTTACAAACTAGTTGGTGATTCTATATAATTTGAGTGCGCTGATCTCAAAAATATAGTTAGTTTTTCCCTATCACGTATGGTTTTCTTACTACAGGGTGTGTCATAAATCCCCCATTTATCCCCAAATGTGAACCATCTTATCGAGACCAACATTGGATTGCACATGCTAAACCATAAATTTTGTTGTTATAGACAACAGTAACGCTTACATAATAATGTAGGGTAAATATATATATATATATAACAACCAGTCCCGTTCCCAGCAAAATACTCTCCCCCCTCCCATCAATGGGTGGTTAACATTTGGGGACAGATGAGGTATTACAACACCCCTTGTAGCACGAAATCTTTAGGTGATAGAGTAAAACCTAATTAAAGCAGAATTAAATAGCTCCTAGCTCTTGGACAAGCATATTGCTTGTTTATGAAAGAATAAAAAAATAATTGAAAGAAACAAAATATATTTACCTTCTTTACTTGCAAACATTTCAGGACTTATTCCAAAGACTTAAGACTACGAAGGTAGATCTGACTAATGACAATTAATCCGGGACTTCTTTGATGTTTTCTTATGCTGTGCGTTAGGCTGATCTCGTTGCAGACACCAGCAGTAATCCACCATCATATTTGTATGCCATCTTCTTTCCATGGTTTTGATGTCCTGGTGAAATCGTTACCCTTGCTCCTCACTGACATCTCCGAGATTTTCGGGAAAACGGTCAAGATGCGAAAATAAGAAGTGAACTTTCAGGCTCATGTTGCAGCCTAAGGCGCAAAACTTTTTAAGCATATTTTCCACCAGTCTTTCATAATTTTGGCTTTTGTAGTTTCCCAAGAAGTTTTCAACATCATCTTTGAAACCAAGCCATGCTTCTTTTTCTTTATTGGTCATTGTGTTCAGGAAATGATCGTCTGTCAATAACTTTCTAATCTGAGGACCTATAAAAACACCTTCCTTTATTTTCTCGTAGCTAATCTTTGGATATTTTGAACAAATGTACTTGAAACACTCACCTTCTCTATTCAATGCTTTGACATACTGCTTCATCAAGCCTAACTTAATGTGCAAGGGTGGTAGGAGGATTTTATTTTGTTCAACTAGATGTTCATGTAAAATGTTCTTTGATCCTGGGGTAAGATTCTCTCTAGGAGGCCAAGTTTTCCTCTTCCAGTGCTGGTCACGTGCTCGACTATCCCATTCGCAGATGAAACATGGCATCTTAGTGTATCCTGATTGCTGCCCAAGTAACATGCAAAGGACTTTGAGATCCCCACACAATATCCATCTGTGATTTTGATACTGAATTTTTTCCAGAAGCAGTTTCATGTTATCATAGGTCTCTTTTAAATGAGTAGAATGGGCCACTGGGATTGATGCATATTTGTTACCGTTGTGCAGTAACACTCCTTTTAGACTGGTTTTAGAGGAATCTATAAACAACCTCCAGTCACTGGTTTGGTATTCGATGCCTAGCTTGCACACTAATCCTGTGATGTTCTTGCAAAATACCAAGGGACCATCTTCTTCGAAAAAAGGCACGAAGTCTTTCTCACGATTTCTGTACCAAGCGAAGTATGTGTCGGATACCAATAAATTGTTCTCCTGCAATCTAGACCCCAAAAGTTCTGCAAAGTCCTTAGGCAGATTCAAATCCCTGACTAAGTCATTTAGTTCGGCTTGGGTTAATGGTTTAGGAGGATCTCGGTCAGCTGTTGGCTGTTCATAAACATCATCATTGTCTGGATTTGGAGCTGAATCAGAATCTAAATTGTATTGATCCAGACTCTCGGGTGGGCGAGGAATAGGAACTTCTGGACCAAGGGGTACCTGCCTTATTGCAGATGGAAGACTTGGGTATTGAAGGCTCTCTTTATTCTTTGCATTATAACCTTTAACATTGCAAGAACAGAAGTAGCATTCGTCGGTATGGTTTCTAGGCTCGCGCCATACGATAGGGATCCCAAATGGCAAACTTTTCTTTTTACCTTTGCTCCAATTCCTTAGTGCCGCAACACACGTAAGACAAACCTTGTGTGGAGCCCAACTTTTGTCTTGATCTCCTAATTTAATTCCAAAATAAGCATGATATGGTCATAGCTACCTGTGGTCCAAAAATGGCACTTTTGGAATGATTTGAACAATTATATGATTAAGCCCCCTGACTAACGTCCGATCCACCGATTTGGAAATCGTTCATTTAGGTACCCCCGAACAATGTTTGCGTAATGACAAAGTGCCCCATGTTGTTGAAAGACGATGGTGTTTGAAATGCCATCTGAATGAAGCTGGTACATTTACGTGCTCGTATCGTAACAGCAGTTAAAAAAATAACCCCCGTCATGCTCCAAAATGTGTTCCGCAATGTTGCTGACAGATTCGAACTCTGTAGAGATACTGATGGTGCTTATGTAGAATCATACGCTTACTGTAAGTATTCATTAAATGTATGCCTTCTATTATATAGTTATTGAATTTTGCCCTTTTTGCTGTATTCACCGAAATAGCTAGGGACTTTATAAACACCCTGTATATATACACTAGGGGCATTCAATATATTTTACCCCACCCTTTTTTCTTAGCTAAATAATAGGCCATGAGGCTGAAATGTCTTTCGGGCCGTAAGTTTGAACTTTCTGCGCTTCACATAACCGGATTTTTCCAGTTTGAACCTCCCTTCCTTGTATAAAACCGATGGTTAACGCAGTTTCGAAAATGGCGTCTGACAGTGATGTGCGTCGTAAACAGAGAGCTGTTATCGAGTTCTTAACCGCAGAGAAGGAAACGGTTGAAAATATTCACAAACGTCTACAAAACGTTTCGATGTTCTTGTTGATCGAAGCACAGTTGGACGCTGGTTTAAACGTGCGAGATCATCGGAGAGGGAGCGCCAGCCTTGATGATGAGCCACGCAGCGGTCGCCCGGCATCGGCTGTGACATCTCACACTGTGCAACGGCTAACAGCATCATCGACGCAGCACATGCAAGGAGCTATCATTGGAGCTAGGAATTAGTGAAGGAAGTGTGAATACGATAATTCAAGAACTGGGATACTCAAAAGTATGTTCACCGTTTGTTCCTCGCGAACTGACTGAAGATCGCAAAGACCAAAGAAAAGAAATTGTTTCCGAGTCGTTGGTTCGATACGAGACAGAAGCGGTTGTCTTCCTTTCACGAATTGTGACTGGGGATGAGACTTGGTCCGCAGTGTTGGGAATAGCGTCGCTACTAGTATTTAAATAAAGTAGCGAAAACGGTAGCACCGCTACTTCTTAAGGCAATTCCATGGCGCTATTCGCTACTTTTATGAAAATTGAAATACTGTATTAGTTTCTATCCTTACTGTCTGCCTCTGTTCACGGAAACATGTTGAAACAAGTCGGCTTACTGTCTGCCTCTGTTCACGACGGCAACATGTTGAAACAAGTCGGCTACAGTTGCCCTGGACTGACTGTCAGTCTATTGTGAGTTGTGAGGAGAAGTGGGTGTGTCTAGCGCTTTCCGCTTGACCGGTAACTTACTGCTATGGTATTACAGACAGATAAAAAACTAATGAGTAATAGTGATGATCATTCTACTGTGAACATTATCTCCGAAGATAATGGTGATAATGACTGAGCTGAAAATAAAGAACAGTGATGATAAATGTAAACATCCATGGCCGTACATAAACAAATTCTTTACATTTGTATCGAAAGTTAAAGGAAACAATTTTAAATTTAGATGTGAATTATGCCGCCCATCAATCAAATACTACAATGCTAACAATAAATCTTTGTTTAATTTAAAAAACATTGAAAATAAACATGCTAGTTCCAAAACATTGTTTGAAACAAGTTAAACTTGGCTCGAATCATCGGAATGAACTAAAACGGTCATGTGATTCAGCTCTTCCATCTGCTAAAAAGTCCTGTTCTAAATCAGAATTACAAGTGCAGGCAAAAATTTATGAATAATTTGGCAAGGTTAACAATTCAAATAAAATTAGTCAAGTCAAAGTTAATGAACTTGTCACTGATCTCGTAATCGAAGAGATGCTACCATTTAGAAATGTTGAGTCCCCTGCATTGAAAAACTTGAAAGTTTCTCTGCAACCTTCAAAAAATGTGCTTGGTAGAAAAGCTCTAACGAGTGTCATCTCTGTATACTATGAAAAGTGCGAGTTCAACGTCAAGAAGAATCTCATCGCAGCTGACTGTTGGAGCTGTGGCAACAGGTATGTTCAGTTCATTGTGAAAACTATTTAACTAAATAGTAAATATTAATTATTATTACTGATTAATAAATAATAATAAGTATTGTAATATTTTCATTTCGAAGATCACCTGGATCAGTAGTGTTGATATATGATTCAGTGAAAAATATAATATAATATATATATATACAAGCAACCAGAGGCGTTATTACACATATACCCGAGCGACCATGGAGAGAAGTGCCATGGTTGCTTAATGCGACACGCGTTCCCTCGGATGACTAAGTAGACATCAGATTTCTTATACTTTTAGAGCTCTTGGTAGCTTAGTGGTACCGCCCGTGACATGCGATAGGCCCGGGTTCGAGTCCCAGTGAGGTAAAAATTTAATATCCAAATTAAGCGTGTTATTGCTTATTAATACCATATATATATATATATATATATATATATATATATATATATATATATATGAAAATTATTTCACGAAAGTAACACGTGAAAAATATTTATGATGAATAAAACCACGAAGGAAAGGAAACACAAAATGGTGCTCAAGCGCTTTCGTCTAATGACATCCTCAGGTACACTGAAGTACATAAAAGGGTTACAGCCTATATATAGGTTAGAGAAAAAAAATAAATAAATAACATACATACATACATACATACATACACATATATATATATATATACACACACACACATACATATCTATTATATATATATATATATATATATATATATATATATATGCAATAAACGAAGTAAAAGTAAAAATTAAAAATTATTAAAGGATTAACAGAGAGGCATACAGATTTGTAAGGAAAAATATCGATTTTTAGCACAAGATCAAATTAATTATAAAAATACAAATTTATACTGGAAATCTGCCCGGGTTTTAACACTCTGCCTTTTATGGTCAAGTTTCGATATATATAAAAATAAAATTAAAATTAAAAGTTAATAAAGTAGCATACATGTTTACCAAAGATTTAGCGTTCTACCCTTCTTATCTAAATCTGTTTTGAAGGAATTCAAAACAACAGGATCAAGCTGAAAAAGACCTTTGCTTCAGGGACGTGCCCTTTGGGTAGGCAAGGTAGGCAGTGCCTACCCTGAATAAAACTAAAAATATTAAATATAAAAGTAAATGATTTTTACTTCATTATATAAATGTTAATTTAATGTATGAAATTCAATGTATAAATTTGTAAATGGATAATATTGTGTTAGAAGCACAATTTCCCCGTGCCTTTCAACCTCTATATAGTATATTAACGCTTGACAATGAAATTTTCCCACGTGCCGTGAGTGGAGCTCCAAGCTGTGACAAATACTGCGCTATATAAGCAGATTTAGTTCTGCTTTTCACTCAGTGTTTTGCCGTTCGGGCACATGGTCGGGTGTGTGGCTGTGCGCGCGTCTGTGTTGTCGTTTGCCTCTGGTGATTGAACTAAATTTTGGACATTTTATTTCAAAATTTAACCCTTTTCAAATATGGACAGTGAGTATCTTAAGAATTTTTCTAAACTGTCTGATGAAGAAAGGTTGAATGTGATTAAAAATGGTAGGCCGACACCGGAACTGAAACAGTTGCTACAGCGTAAAGGAACAAAAATAATCAGAACGTCTCAAACGACGTGGTACAGCAAGAAAGAGTGGTTGTGTGGTTGTGTTACAAGAGGTAGACTCTTTTGTTTTCCATGCTTGTTATTTTCCGTATCTAGTGAAAGTGTGTGGATAAGAACAGGATATTGTGATTTAAATAATTTGACTAATGCTTTAAGTAAGCACGAGAGGTCTGCTGCGCATTATGAAAGTCAAATATCGTTGAAAACATTTGGATCTACACGAATCGACTTGAGCATAGATAAGCAAAAAAAACTTAGCATTGAAATTCACAATAAAAAGGTAAAGGAAAACAGAGACATACGGAAAACATTAATTTCTGCTACTTGCTTTTTGATTAAACAAGAACTTGCTTTCCGCGGTGATAATGAAGATAAATCCTCTTTAAATCGTGGAAACTATATTGAGTTACTGAACTACACTGCAAAATTTGACCAAAAATTAGCACAACATTTACAGACTTCATCCGTGTTTTCTGGCGTTTCTAACAAGATACAAAATGACTTGATTGAAGCAGTAGGCATAGCTGTAGAAAATAATATTAAAGAAGATATCGCAAGACCCCCATTCATTGCTATAGAAGTGGATGAATCGACTGATATTTCAAATACAGCTCAATGTCCCACAGTTTTAAGATATGTATTGGATTCTGAAATTAAAGAGGCTTTCATAGGATTTGACGAACTTAAAGACAGAAGAGCTACTGGTGTAACAGAATGCATATTTAAAAATTTAGATAAATACAACTGTGCTGAGAAGCTTGTAGCACAGACATATGATGGAGCATCGGTAATGGCATCGCATTTAAATGGCGTTCAAGCTAAAGTAAGAGAAAAGGCATCATCAGCGTTATTTACCCATTGCTACGCTCACAAGTTGAATCTTGTTCTATCTCAGTCAGCGAAATTTATACCTGAATGTACAATCTTTTTCAAGACCATTGATGGTCTTGCTGCATTTTTCAATCACTCTACAAAACGAACGCAATTTCTTGATGAAATAGTACATAAACGCATTCCAAAGGCTGCACCAACGAGATGGAGTTCTAACTCAAAGCAAGTGCAAACTATTTTACACTATCATAGTGACCTTTGTAAACTTTTCAACAACATTGACAGCAATCCTTTATTGTGGGACTCAGATACTTTAGTGAGGAGTAATGGATTTTATAATTAGCTAACGAAAGATTCAACATACTTTCTTCTCATGGTATATGATAAGATTTTCATTAGAACTGACACACTCTTCAATATCTTACAAACTAAAATTATAGATATTCCATATTGCATTGAAAGAATCAATGAAACAATGAATTCCCTCGAGGGTCTGCGCAAAAATTTTGATGATATCTATGAGAAGTTTGAAGAATGTTTCAAAGAAAATAACTTGACTGAATCAAAATGTCGTACAAAAGGTCCAATTAAAAAAGAAAGAGAAAGAATATTCTGTCTAATATTGAATGATATACTGCAGCATATAGAAGCAAGATACAGTGACTTCAAAAATTTACAATTTATTTCATTAGTTGAGAGTAAAAAGTTTCTAAAACTAGCTACAGAAATTGATAAGGATGCACTAGAAAGTTTAGAGAAGAATTATGGTAACTTCTTTGATGTCATAAGATTGAAAACTGATCTAGCTGGAATTTATAGTGCACAAGTGTTCAGGGATAAATCAATTAAAGATTTGCTTGCTTTCATATTTCAAAATGGACTTGAACTAACGTTTCCTGAAGCGGTGAAGCTGTTGCAATTGATTTTAACAATTCCAGCTACAACAGTTTCTGTTTAGAGGTCATTTTCAGCTTTGAAAAGAATTAAAAGCTACACCAGGAATAGAATGAAACAGGAAAGGCTTTCATCACTTGCCCTAATTTCAATTGAAAAGGAAAGATTTACTAAAATGGAACAAAATCCCACTTACAATTTCTTTGAAAAAATTAGATATTTTTGTTACTAACAAAGAGAGAAGAATGGAATTCATCTACAAATAAAGCGGTAAGTAAATATTTGTTGTTGACCAAAAATTAGCACAAATGGTGCGGAAGGGGTTAATTATGCTTAAAATTCGTTGGTGGCTGGGGCTCCGCCCCGGAACCCGCTGGGGGAGCTCGCGCCCACCCCAGACCCCCTAGTTTGGACCCGCTCGCTTCGCTCGCGCATTGAGTCTGCCTACCCTGAGTATTTACTCACGGCACGTGCCTGCTTTGCTTATGTTGAAGTTATTTGAAAGTTGGATAATGGCAGACTCAAGAATATTTCTATTAACAATGTTGCTAGAGTGAAATAAAACTGAAGCATTATTCCAATCAATACAGTGGGATAACTCTGACAAATGGACAAAAAGGGCACTGGACGACTGTCCTGTTCTAACGGAATATTGATGCTGTTTTATACGTGTGTGCAAATCCTTTCCCGTCTGATCTATGTAAAAGGAATCACATTGTTTACAACCAATTTTATAGATAATGCCTGAATTATTGGTAGGGCTATTTTTTACTATGATATTTTTCACAATATTGTTATATGAAAATACAACATTAATATCCAAAAGTTTAAGTACATTAGCAATGCCTAAAAAGCCCGGGAAAAATGGAAGTACTAAAATATTTTTTGACAAAGTACGAGTGTTATTATTCACACGACAGAAAGTTCGTTTTGCTTTGTTGAGACAAGATTCCATAAACGCAGATGGATAACACAGATCACTTCCAATACCGTTGATTTTTTCTAATTCGGCATCGATGTATTCCGGACTGGCGATCCTAAAGGCGCGGAGAAACATTGAAGAAAAAATGGCCTTCTTAGTAGGGGTGTCATGTCCCGAGTAAAAGTGTACGTAGGACAAATTGTTTGTTTTTTCCGATAGATACTAAACTTAAAACCTGGGCTTTCCCTATGTACACGCACATCCAAAAACGGGATTGAGTTGTCTTGTTCCACTTCTAAAGTAAACTTAATGGAGGGGACTTGATCATTTAACTGAAGGAGGAAGTTATCCAGGTCACGATTCATGGGCCAGATACAGTGGTGGCATTAAAAAATTTTAGCAACCGGTTCTATCTCGCTTTACATCCCCACCTAAGTTTTTTTGCAAAGGAAAACAATAAGAAAAATATCTAACTAACCTTTTCCCAATGGCGACCAATTTTTGAAATTGCAAAGAGACTGTAAGAACTGGTTCGGCGAACTCATGAAATTTTAAGAACCGGTTCTTACGAACCGGTGCGAACCGGCTGAATGCCACCACTGGCCAGATACACAAAATATCGTCGACGTATCGCAACCAAGGGATGCCAACCCCCAGGATTCTCGGAATGTAAGTAATTTCGAAAAACTCCATATAAATATTGGAGAGGAGGGGCGATAAGGGGTTGCCCATGGCCATCCCAAACACTTGTTGATAATACTCGTTATTGAAAGTGAATTTACAGTCTTTGATACAAAGCTTAATAAGTTCCAAAACAATGCGTGAAGGTAGTGGCAGGTCATACTTATGTAATTCTTGGGAGAGAAAGTCAAGCATATCGTCAATCGGCACTTTTGTAAACAATGAACAAACGTCAAAACTGATCAATCTGTCGTTAGTTTCAGTACTTGCATTATTAAATTTTCCTGTTGTTTTGAATTCCTTCAGAACAGATTTAGATACAGTAAGAAGGGTAGAACGCTAAATCTTTGGTAAACTTGTATGCTACTCTAACTTTTATTTTTCAATTTATTTTTATATACATCGAACCTTAACCAAGAAGGGCAAAGTGCTAAAACACGGGCAGATTTCCAGTATAAATTTTTATTTTTTATTTTTTTTATAACATTGGTTGGAAACAATTCATTTGATCTTGTGCTAAAAATCGATAGTTTTTCCTTACAAATTTGTATGCTCCTCCCACAATCCTTTCATTTTTAATTTTTATTTCTCCGTTTATTGTATATATATATATATATATATATACAGGATGTCCGAGAATTATCTGTACAATTTTTGGCTGTTATTAAAAGTCAACCATGAAGTGTAGAAATTTCAGTGTTGTCCCATTTTACAGAGAATCTCATTAAGTTTTTCTGATACCAAGTTTTGACAAGTTTTTTAGAAATTCCAGTGTGTCCGAACATTATCTGTACAATTTCATCTTTTAATAAAATTCTTGATAACACACGTAAAATTCTTAAACAAGATTATTTAGAGTCTGTATTTTCAAAAGTTTATTTTATTAAAGTAACGTTGTTACAAACATTCGATATGTGCACCATTAGTGATTCGCAAAACATCCAATCGATACTCCAAATGTAGCCATGTACGCTGCAGCATATCCACATCAATTCGCTCAATAGCAGCTGTGATTCTTGCTTTTAAATCATCAATGTCTGTCACCCGCGTACAAAAAAGAAAAAAACTTGTCAGAACTTGTTATCAGCAAAAACTTAGTTTCTCTGTAAAATGGGACAACACTGGAATTTCTACACTTCATGGTTGACTTTTAATAACAGCCAAAAATTGTACAGATAATTCTCGGACACCCTGTGTATATATATATGTATATATATATATGAACAGAAGGATCAACACAACGGCAAACATTTTCATTTATTTGTACTTCAGACGTTTCGACAATTCTTTTGTCATCATCAGTGAATTAAGTCTTAAAACCTTAAAACAAAAGTAAAAAGTGAAAAGTGAAAATTACATCAATACAATATTAAAACCATTAAAATTAAAACCTTAAAGCAAAATGAAAATTGCATCAATACAAAATTAAAATCATTTAAGTTTCATCACTATAAAAACTAAAATTAAATTAAATTACCTCAATAGGGAAATACACAACGTTTCCCTAAGGAGAAGTCAATAGCTTTGATATATATATATATATATTTTTTTATTTATTTATTTTTTTTTTTTTCTGTAACCTATATATAGGCTGTAACTCTTTATGTACTTCAGTGTTCCTGAGGATGTCATTAGACAAAAGCGCTTGAGCACCATTCTGTGTTTCCTTTCCTTCGTGGTTTTATTCATCATATATATATATAGGGTGATCCAGAGAAATGGGACCCAAAAGAAACCCCTGTAACTCTTAAAGTATAAGTCCTTTTATAAAATCATACGCATCATTCGAAAGAGGATAGTTACAAGTTTGTACAGGATTGTATAGGTTTTGACAATACAAGACAAGATAAGATACAAAACAAAATAAAAGTGTTAGTTAAAACTAACCCTTCAAGATGACTGCATGGACTGTGGACCAGCTGCGTTTCATAACTGAGCAATATTATGAGCATGGAAGAAGTGTAGTTTCAGCTCTTAGAAGGTGATTTTGACATCTGAAAATTTGTCTTGAAAGATCTTTGAGCTGAAACTACACTTCTTCCATGCTCATAATATTGCTCAGTTATGAAACGCAGCTGTTCCACAGTCCATGCAGTCATCTTGAAGGGTTAGTTTTAACTAACACTTTTATTTTGTTTTGTATCTTATCTTGTCTTGTATTGTCAAAACCTATACAATCCTGTACAAACTTGTAACTATCCTCTTTCGAATGATGCGTATGATTTTATAAAAGGACTTATACTTTAAGAGTTACAGGGGTTTCTTTTGGGTCCCAAAATTGTTCAGGATTATCTAAATGGACGTTTTCCAAATCGCTGGATCGGACGCGGAAGCAACAGACCTTGGCCAGCGAGATCACCAGATTTAACCCCTTTAGATTTCTTTGCATGGGGCTTTATCAAATCGCACGTCTATCAGACGAAGATTACGAGTCTTGAAAACTTACGTACACGTATACGAACTGCTGCAGATAACATAACCCCGCAAATGCTCCAGAATGTGTTTAGAAATGCTGCGGAACGATTTGAGCTGTGCAGGGATACTGATGGGCGTCACGTCGAATCCTACTCTTAATTATTTAATAAATGTTACCACTTTATCATTTTATGATTGAATTCCATATAATTTCCAAGTGCTTCACAAAAATAGATCCTGACTTTATGTACACCCTGTATTATGATATTTCGAAAAAGCTCTCTCTATTTACGTTATCGAACCCATTCATAATTTTAAAAACCTAGATTAGATCACCCCTAAGCCTCCTAATCTCGAGTGTAGTAAATTTTAACGACTTAAGTCTACCCTCGTACGACTTCGACCGAAGCGACGGGATCATCTTAATTGCTCGTCTTTGAACTCTTTCGATTTTGTCTATATCTTTGCGCATATGCGGATTCCAAAATTGGACCGCGTACTCCAAATGGGGTCCAACTAATGTTTTATAAAGAGGAACTATAATATCGCGCGATTTGTACTCAAAATTCCTAGCTATTAAACCTAGCACCTTGTTCGCCTTATTGAAAGCTGCTGTACTTTGTTTCACTACTTTTAAATTACCAGTGACGATAACTCCTAAATCTTTTTCCTGTTCTACGCTTGCCAACTCTTTCCCTGACATACTATACGCAAAATTACCGTTACGCGAACCTATATGCAAGATTTTGCACTTATCAACGTTAAATCTCATTTGCCATGTGACTGACCAATCAACGATTTTGTTCAAATCTTCCTGGATTTTACCTCTAACTTCATCATTAATTGCCCTACCACCCAACTTCGTGTCATCCGCAAACTTTGAAACTGTACTGACTAGGCCGACATCTAAATCATTAATATATGTAAGAAAAAGCAAGGGGCCCAATACAGAACCCTGAGGAACGCCGCTTGCTACATTAGCCCAACACGACTCCACTCCATCAACGACCACCCTCTGTTTCCTACCTCGCAACCACTCTTCCAGCCAATTTATTACTACACCCCTGATTACATGAGCCTTAGTTTTTTCAATGAGTCTTTTGTGCGGTACGGTGTGAAACGCTTTTCAAAAGTCTAAATACACTACATCTACCGCCCGATGACTATCGTAAACTTCAACCACGCTTTTAAAAAATTCTGAAAGATTAGTAAAGCAAGATTTGTTTCGCCTAAAACCGTGTGCGTATTTCTAACCAAGTTATGCAATTCCAAGTGTTCGACTATACGATCCCTAATTATTGATTCCAGAAGCTTACCTACAACAGACGTTAAACTGATTGGCCTATAATTTCCCGCCGCACCTTCATCGCCTTTCTTAAAAATAGGTGTTACATTTGAGGTACGCACCCCTCAGAAATATTATCTAAAGTATTACCCTTGTCAAAAGGTATGTCTATGACCGTAGGGATATTCGTTACATCTTATATTGTAAAAACTGACATAAAAAATTCGTTTAGCATGGTAGCCATTTGCTTGTTTTCAGAAAATAGCTCTCCGTCAGAATTTTTGAACGGCGCCAAGACACTCTTTACTCGATTCCTATTATTGACGTAGTGAAAGAATCGCTTGGGGTTTCCTTTGCCGTCACTACCTATGGAGATTTCAACACGTTGGACTTCTTTATTACGCTTTTCGCTTCACGTCTTAGAGATATGTAGTTGTTTCGTAACCTCAATTTGTCCTTATCGCACTTACGTAGCCTATAAGCCCTATCTCTACTCCTCATAATATCCAGTGGTGTAGTGCTAAATAAAGAAGTGGGGGAACGCATTTTGAAAGTGTTACTCAGATGCGGGGGGGACAATGGCGAGCGCGGCGAGCCCATACAGCTGGGGGTCCGGGGGCACTATAAGGCCCCCGGGAAATCTTTTGAAATCTGACCAATTTCAGGGATATTTTGAGGTCATATGCACTGGATATTAGGATATATTCCAAGGTTGAAGATGCAGTATTTCCAGTGTCATTAGATATATGACATCCAGTACGATCAATAAAAATAGCTAACAACTGGAATGATTAACTAAAAAAAAGTTAACAACTGGTACGCCGTGGTGACTGTTTCACCAGATCTTTATAGGCTAGCATTGCCTCAGTCGAAGCTAAAAGAAATGAAACAGTTAATGATTCTTTCACATATTTCTTCTAAGGGTGGGAATTAAAATTTCATGACGTTAGAGATTTGTAAGTTCGGATTTATTTGAAATAGTGAGGGAACGCCGTTCCGTCTACCAAAAAAAGTAAGGGAACGCCGTTCCCACAGCACTACACCACTGATAATATCCCCTACTCTAGAGGTAAACCACAAGGGCTTGTTATTTACTTTGGCACGCTTAATCTTGTACGGTACACATTCCTCATTTATAGTCCTAAATACTGTTTCAAACGATTCCCACATTATTTTTGCGTTGGAGGTCCCCATTACATTTTTCCAATTGACGTGTGACAATTCATTTTTAAATTTACAAAAGTCTGCGTGCTGGAAGTTAGGAATTTTAGTCGAGTTAGCTGGTTTCGAATGACTTACTGAGAGGACAAACTCTACCTTGTGATCGCTATTGCTTAACGGTTCTATTGAAGATCAGTGATTAGCCTATCGTCCGTAGTTATTACTAAATCTAAAATACTGTCCAACCTCGTAGGTTCTCCAACCTTTTGGATAAGATAGCTATCCTCGAGAAAATTAACTAAATGATCCACTGGTCGACAAAATCGAACTCTTTATTTGTCACATGAACAAAAATGGGTGGATCTTATAGGTTTTTTACCGCCGAGTTCAAAAATGGCCTCAAAAATTTTCTATCACCCACCAATATTGAGTGAATCGAAAATGAAATTTGGACTAATTTATAGGCGTAATAGCAATATCAAAGTAGAAAATGCATATTGAATTCACCTAAAATGTGGCTACTGATGATTTACGCTTGTATTTCGTCTCTGGGCCATCCCTTGACAATGTCTAGCAGTACTCATCCAACATGCTGGGGCTCCACTTGCCCTGGTATCGCTTTTCCATCGTGGATATTTGTTGATGAAAGCGTTCCCCATGCTCATCACTAACATCACCTAAGTTTGTTGGGAAGAAGTCGAGATGTGAGTCAAGAAAATGAATTTTCAAGGACATGTTGCAGCCCACGTCTTTGTAGGCCTTGAGAAGTTCTTCAACAAGTGACTCTTAATTTTCGGCCTTGAAGTTTCCGAGGAAATTTGTGTTCACTACTTTAAATGCTCTCCAAGCTGCTCCTTCAACTTCACTTAGTTTCATCAAACGCGGTCTCTCATGATTTCTCTAATTTGCGGGACCACAAATATCCCTTCTTTGATTTTGACCTCGCTGATCCTCGGAAATTTCTGTTTCAAGTAGAGACCCCCCCCACCTGTCATTTTGATCCATAGCCTTAACAAAATTTTCTATTAAACCAAGTTTAATATGTAGTGGTGGCAAATAACTTTTTTGGATTAAGAAGAGGTGAACTGGTGAGATTTTTATGCCTTGGAATCAACGTTTGTCGGAGTGGTCATTGTTTCTTTGAGTAATGGCTTTCCTGTGCTCTGCTGTCCCATTCACAGAGGAAACAACAGAATTTCGTACAACCCAGTTGTAAACCAAGAAGAAGTGCAATCACTTTCAAGTCTCCACAGATATGCCAAGAGTATTTATCATATTGGATATGTTTCACAAGCAGGTGCATATTGTGGTATGATTCCTTCATATGTACGGCATGTGCTAATGGAACTGAAGGGTATTTATTTCCATGATGGAGTAATACAGTTTTTAAACTCAGCTTCGAGGAGTGAATAAATAGGCACCATTCGTTTGGATCATGTTGTTGGCCAAGGGTTTTCATGAGAGGGTAGAAAGTTTCTATGATGCTTGCTGTAAAAAGATATCTTAGTACCTTTTTCTTGAAGATTCCAACCTTTCAACCTGGAAGCCGAAAGTTCGGATTGATCTTTTGACAATTTCAGATCACAGACAAGCTCGCTCAGGTCTGCTTGAGATATTAAGTGAGGCTCTGTCGATGAACAAGATGGTTCAAACATTGGATCAACATCGTCCGTCAGTAAACCATGTTGAGCTTCGTCATTACTATTGTACATCAATTTCATTTTCATCATCTAAACTCCACGTTTCCGGTGGCCTTGGTACTGGCAAATATTTATTATGTAAAACAGGCCTTATGGATGATGGTAAATTTGGGTATTGTACCATATGTTTAGATTTCGCAGTAATGCCTAGTATATTTGTTAAGCAGAAATAACAATCCGTTAAATGGTCTTTCGGCTCTCTCCATATCATCGGGACAGCAAACGGCATTTGAAGAGACCCATTTAGCCAGCCTGTCAGAAGTCTTAAACACGTAATACAGCATATATGAGGTGCCCACGTCTTGTTCTGATCCCCTACCTTGCAATCAAAATAAAGTTCGTATGCTTTTTTGACGAGAGGGGTGAAATTTCGCCTTTGAAATTTAAGTGTTAACTCTCTGCACACATAACAGAAACAGTTTGGATGGTTGACACACTTGCGTGGCATTCTGTCATGAAACAAAACGAACGCACTGACACAAAAAATGATTAAGGAAAATCACGAATAAAATGCACGATGTTCACCGAGTGAAATCAAATGAGTAACTGACAAATGAAAGTCAACAGTGACGTGTAGCAACTTATAAGCAGAGGAAGAGGAAGGGGCAGACCCCGCCCCCTTCCTATTCTCACTCAAATCCTAAGTAATGTAAATTCGTGTGTCACTCTAAAACTGCGGGTGATAGAAAAATTCTGTTTTCATTTTCGTAATCAACGTAAAAAATTACACATTGTTCAAGTAAAAATATATCTGTGACAAAAACTTTGTTGACCAGTGAATTACCTTCCGCGTCTCGCTGCAGTGTATCGTAATCCACTTTGGCGCAATTAAAGCCGCACATAACTAAGGCCTGCTCACTACCTATTATTCTCTTAAGTTCACGATATAACCTTCGTCCGTATCAACTGTTTGGTTAGGGTGCCTATATATAACGGCAACAACAAGTATGAAATCGTTCAATTTAAGTTCTGCTGTAGTCGAATCTATCGGTTCTGAAATTCTGTGCTTTACTTCAATAACGTTCGCAATATTATCTTTGATAATATATATATATATATATATATATATATATGGCGGTTGGAAATTTTATAGTGAATAATCACGCATTGCAGGGGGTTTCTATCTATGGCTCCGAAAAGCCTTCTGATAACTTTTTTTTTACTGTGCGAAGTGCTGTAGGACTAGCACAATTTGGGTTTTTTTTGCCTCTCATGTCTTGTACGCTGACATATAACAACATTTTTCCTGGTGTTTTAAATCCTAATGCAATGATGCAAAATTAAATGCTAATTGAAATATGATATATAAATGAAACAAAATGTGTTGTTATTTATTGACAACAGCCATTTAGCAGCATTATATTAACATTTTAAATTATAGACATATTGAAGAAGGTACAGAAAAGGTTAAAATTTAAAAAAATGAAACAATGTTACAACCAGACGTTTTTCTAAAGTGATCTTCCTTCATTGTTCCTGTAAATTCTTACTTCCATTGCCCTTTCGTGTTAAAATTAGGCATTTTTTCCTAGATTCTAAAAGATTTGGAATACATTTTTAACGTTTTTCATAGCTTTTGTCACGAGACTGACAGCACTCTCCAGTTTCTGACCATGACATGGGTATGGTGGAATCATCAGCGACTCGGCATGAGCTTTGATAATGTCACTGTCGCTGAATTCATTTAGCAAAGGTGGTGGATATATGATTTCTCTCTCCCAATCAACCAATTCGGTTTAATCTTCTGCCTTCAGGTTGAGTGTTTTAGGAAGTTCAAAGTTTCTCAGTTTGGGGGAAGACTTTCTGGCCTCAATTATTCGCTGGATCGCAATTTCTCTCACTTGTTGTCTTTGATCCGTTATCATTGCTAAAAGAATATTTTCAGGTGTGGAAAAATAGGAGTTACGTTTTAACCCTTTAAGGACTGAAGATGCCAATTGCTAACGTTTCAAATACACGCATTCATAACTTAACCCTACAAAAAATTCAGGGCTTAAAGGGTTAAGACTGGTTCCATAATGTTTTGGAACTTTTCTTCAACATTTCTTTTTCTTACCAGTTGTGTAAGGTACCAAAAATTTATGGCTCCATCGATCGCTTTTGGATGTGATTTAATTGGGAACCACCCGGGAGCATAACATTGCATTATAATCTTCACAATGTCTTTTAAACCTTCTTCTGGTTTCAATGTTGATACATACAATCTTAGAACACGATTAGCCCGAGTGAGCCATCGCGCATAATGAATATTTCCAGATTTCGAACTCAGGTTTTCGGGAACGCTACCCGATTGAACTGATAAGCAGATGTCGTACAAGTACTTCCGATCCGTGCTGAGCTCTTTTACAACATCAGCAGGAATTTGTTTTATTCTTCCAGTTACTGGAGTGAAATTAACTACTTTTAATTTCGTCAAATCCTTTTTTATCGCTTTGCCAATATCACCTTTGAAACTATCTGGTCCACTAGTCTGCCCATCAATTGCTTCAAATACATGCCTGAAAGGCGATTCATTCATGTGGAGCTGGCATACTAACAATTGCAAAGATCTATCTAGTTGAATCTCAATCAATTTAATCACACCACCAATTTTTCCTGTATTTAATGCTGTTCCATCACATAGTAAGGCTTTCAGTGTCATTACTGTCTGTATCCAAAATCAAAGTCAAAATTTCTTCTGCTATGGATCGAGATGTCCCTTTATCTGACATGAGATGGTCTACATATAAACTTGCAGGCTCGTTGACAATGGTGTAGTGCACGTCTTTTATTTTACCTCCCCGCGTTAATGTATCATCCATCCTACCATCAAATCCTATGCATTCTAGATGCAAGTTATCCGATTTTGCCTAAACAATATTTTTTTTACCAACTCGCACTCTTTCTCTTGCCGCTTTTTTCCTATCAAGCATGTTAGATTCATTCAAAATTACCATGTCTTTTAAAGCTGCATTTACAATGGCGGCTGCTGCTCTATAGCTGACGCGATAGCGATCTGCAGTAATAGCCAGCTCATCATAACGGTATATGTTTTGTTCATGATCTGCTAACTCCAGTTCAGGTTTAAAAACATCATTTTCTTCAGTACTTGCATCCACTTCCATATCATCTAAGATGTCTAAACTTCCAGAAATGTCATTGAAAGAAGCCTCCATTTTCTCTTGAGCTCTTTGTTGTGCTCGTTGTTGCGCTTCTCGTCTAACTTCACTTCTTCTTAATGCAGATGTTGTAGCTCGATCAATTGGTCCCACTTGATTTCTGAGTTATTTTTGTCCTACGAAAGATTCCCATTCTTGGACTGGAATTCTTTCGATGCACCTGCACTGTGGCCTCTCTCTTTTTTTGTCATAGCAATCGCAACTGCATACGTCAAACATATCATCAAACGTTCACAACTTTGTGAAGAATTCCTCCTTTCTTGTTTTGGGGTATTTTATTTAATTTAGATTCTGACATCATCAGTCGGCATACTTTCATGAAAATACCTTCTGTACCAATGGTAGGAAATGAAAATCGGTTCCAGATGACTTCAATATCATTAGTGACAATCCTGTAACATTCTTGGCACTACATGAACCTTTACCCTCAGCATCTTTTATTTGCCGAGCAAAAAAACAGTGCTTCACTACATCAGCTTTTGAAGGTATCATGGTAGGTGGAAATCTAGTTGGCTGGCCAAAAGCAGAATTAAAAGTCTTGCTACGTACGGCCATTTTTTTGAGACAAATACTTAAATCATAAATCTATATCATCTGAACAGTAGAAACACATGATTAGAAAGCTGATCGCCCAATATAGAGCATATAAGCAAGTCAAAGGAAAATGATAACAAGGGCTCCTCAAATGCGTAAAGGAGGTACTTTGTGCGACCCCTAGTGGAGGTAGCACAGTGCTTATTTTTATGTAGTGATAAGGACATTAAGTGGAAATCCATGCATTGAGTGGCTTTTGGATAAATTATTTTTGTGTTTCGACCCACCCTAATATATATATATATATATATATATATATATATATATATATATATATAAAAAGGGTGATCCAGAGAAATGGGACCCAAAAGAAACCCCTGTAACTCTTAAAGTATAAGTCCTTTTATAAAATCATACGCATCATTCGAAAGAGGATAGTTACAAGTTTGTACAGGATTGTATAGGTTTTGACAATACAAGACAAGATAAGATACAAAACAAAATAAAAGTGTTAGTTAAAACTAACCCTTCAAGATGACTGCATGGACTGTGGAACAGCTGCGTTTCATAACTGAGCAATATTATGAGCATGGAAGAAGTGTAGTTTCAGCTCTTAGAAGGTGATTTTGACATCTGAAAATTTGTCTTGAAAGATCTTTGAGCTGAAACTACACTTCTTCCATGCTCATAATATTGCTCAGTTATGAAACGCAGCTGTTCCACAGTCCATGCAGTCATCTTGAAGGGTTAGTTTTAACTAACACTTTTATTTTGTTTTGTATCTTATTTTGTCTTGTATTGTCAAAACCTATACAATCCTGTACAAACTTGTAACTATCCTCTTTCGAATGATGCGTATGATTTTATAAAAGGACTTATACTTTAAGAGTTACAGGGGTTTCTTTTGGGTCACATTTCTCTGGATCACCCTTTATATATATATATATATTATAATATATATATACATATATATATATATATATATATACACACACACAGAGTTGGGCATGTTACTTTCTATAAGTAGCGGTGTTACCGCTACCTTTACATCGATAAAAAAGTAACGTCGTTACCGCTTCAGTTACTTCTATGAAAAAGTAACGCGTTATCGTTAGTTACTTTTAAGAAGACTAAAGATTAAAAAAGCCTAAATAATACGAAATTATACTCTATGACAAAGAAATAAAAACATAAAAAAATGGCCTGTCCAAAAAAAACCTAATTTTGCAGATTTTTTAGGGGTGGGTTTTTCAAGAAGACTAGTTTTTCAAAATTGGCATCTGATACTCCTCCTCGTTTGGAGGAGCTAACAGCTAATTAACGGCTAATAAATGATACTAGTCAAATGATGTTTCAAAGTAACGAGTAGCGAGTAACGATTGAAATCGCTCCAAAAAGTAGTGACGTTACCATTTTCGTTACATCTCAAAAGTAACATCGTTCGGAAACGGCGTTACTAGTAACGCCGATATTCCCACGGTTCGGGAACATGACCTTAGTAAGGAATAAGAGGGCGAGGAGATGCTACATGTTTATTTACACACGTTTCGGAAATTTCATTTTCCATCATCAGTGCTAAAAATTTAAAATCAAATATAAAGAATGAATGAATATGATGAACAGAAACTTATACAATATATTTATATAAACGTGTGATATTAATAGTATATTTACAGTATATATATTAAGTAATTAAAATAAAAATAATCGAATAATATAAAATATAGGAGGGTGATCAATAGTTAAAATATAAAAAAGCTAAAAAGGTAAATAAAATTGAGAAAAGCGTCTTACCAGGTTATTATCGGGGTGGTGAACTAATTGAACAGAAAGTTGGGAATGATTGGTTGTTGGAAGAATCCTTATTAGAAAAGTCGGAGCCAGACGGAGTGATGGTAGATTTCTTTTCGGTGGTAAGGTATGAAAATTTATCTGGCTATGTTTAAGTTAAAGCGGAACTATAGTCGTTGAGGGTTGGTTTAATACTGAGTATATATAGGGATTCGAGAATGCGGAGGTCGGTTTGTTGGTTGTTGAATTGATAATTTTGAAGTTGGAGAGTAGTAGTGAGTGGTTGTGAAGGTGGCAGTGATCCCTTGTTGGTGATTTGGAAGGTTTACTTAGGGGCCGTTCACAATTATGAACATTTTTACAATTATGAACATTTTCACAAGTGTACAAAGACTACACTTTTTCAAGACCCCCCATCCCCAGGGCCGCCGGGAGGCCGGGTTAAATCCCCGGGGTCCAGACCTCTAGAGAGCCCGAAAAGAGAGGGGGATAAAATCTAAAAATATTAATAAAACAATTGATTTATTAACAGAGGGGAAATATAATTAATGAACATACATTTTATAAAGATTATCATAGTCAAACTGAACCAGATAAAATATTATCTGCGGTCCACCAATGCCCAAGACCGACTGACAGATCTGGAAACCATCGTAATTGAAAGCCAGTTAGCCCGTACTTTAAATTTCATCAGAATCATTTACCACTTTGCAAGAGAGAAGGCAAAGAAAGTACACTTCTAAGTATGAAAATTAAAATGTGTGCCAAAAGGATAAACTGTGACTGAAGCATAATATGCAAAAGTGTATCAGGACATGTTTGTATCAGGTGAATTTGTTAATCATTGTTGGTAACACTGCACGTCGATTCGGCTGCCGTCTACCGTACATTGGTTATACGAGTCAGTTGAACATGGCGGCTCGAGTGGAACAATGCCCTAGCCTACGGAGCAGTCCAGGACGTTTACGTTTAATGGCCGCTCGTAAACGTTCCAGTGTTGAACAATATGCAGCTGCATTGATTCTTCTCTCTTTTTGCATGAAGTCTGCGAGAAAAACGCCTTTGTGGTCCCAAAACACGGTAACCATCACGAATTAATGACTCGGAAATCTGGCAGGCTATTCATAAGTTTGATGATGATAAAAGTTGTAGCCTAGATGGAAATACAAGCCGAACGTTTAAAATGTTGTAGCCCTCGTATAATACCTATGCTTGCAATGTGTTTCACAAGCCGAATGATACATGGGTACTTGCCACAGTCCATTTTGTCAGTTGTATTGTTGCCAGTTGTTAAAAATAAGGGTGCTAGTATCTGTGATAAGAATAATTATAGGCCAATAGCACTTGCCAGTATACTTTCTAAGATGTTAGAATATGTCATTTATAATAGGATAAGTACTTACTTATAGACTTATGCCAATCATTTTGGCTTTAGTAAAACATGGTATGGACATGTGTATTTATGTATTAAAGGAAGTCGTCCTAAATTACAAGATGTCAAGTAGCAATGTATATTCCTGTTTTTTGATAGTTAACCATCACAAACTTTTCAAGAAACTCTTGTGTCGAGGGGGTACCTAAATATATACTTAGGATACTTGCATTCTGGTATACAGAGCAGACCATGTTTGTAAGGTGGAAAAGCACTGTATCATCAGGTTTCTGTATATACATGGATGACCTTACCAATGAACTAAAAACTGCACGTACTGGCTGTGTCATTGGAAAGGAAAAAATTAATCATTTAATGTATGCTGATGACCTTGTTCTGTCACCCTCTCCCCATGTGCTGAGAGTACTATTAGCGATATGTGAACAATATGGTATAGAAAATGACATCACCTATAATGGGGCAAAGAGTTGTATCTTGATTTTCAGGTGTAATCTATTGAAACATGTATCATGTGCGTCTTTTGAAATGAATGGTCAAACAATACCTGTCAAAGACATGTAAATACTTAGGTCATGTAATTATTCACGAGCTGCGAGATGAACTTGATATTGAGAGGTAACGTAAAAAGCTGTATGTACAGGGTAACATGCTAGTAAGGAAATTTGGCATGTGTTCAGTTAAATATTATCTTTTTAGAACTTACTGTACTGCATTGTATATATCCCATCTGTGGAGGAACTATACAAAAACTATGAATAAACTCTGTTGCTAATAATAATATTTTTCGCATGCAATGTAAGGGACCAAAATGGTGCAGTGCTAGTTTTGTTTACTACGCGTAACCTACCTCCCATCCAAATGTTAATCCGGAAAAATATATATAATTTCATTACTAGGGTCCAAAACAGCTCTAATGTGTTGTTGTACAATGTCCTGTCTTCAGATACTGTGTACCTCTCACCTATATGGCAGTCTTGGTTCAGACTACTACTGGTTTACAATAACCTTATTTTTGTAATGTAGCAAAGATTATGTATGCATATTAAGTTGTGTTATAAGATGTCTCGCATAATAATAATATACATAAAATTGTCAAATAATTAATCACACAGTATGCCAGGTTAAGTGGCTATGTTGGCCTTATTTTTGTATTAAGTTCAGTGTATACGTAAGATTGTACTTGTATGTTAGGACAGTGTTAGGTTAAGTAGCTATGATTCTGAATGATCCGCAATAAAGGTTTTGTTTGTTCATTTGTCAGCGGACCTCACAATCTTGAACTTCTTTGGGCGCGGGGACCCAGGGTGTTTCCATTCCATGCTGGCACGTTTTGTTTCCAGAGTACGGTGATGAACCCGTCTCGTCTCAAGTGACAATACGCTCGAGAAATTCTTGACCAATGACATACCATATCGTCGCAGAAATGACAGGGCACTGTTCCAATCGAGCCGCCATGTTCAACTGACTCATATAACCCATGTACGGTAGATGGCAGCCAAATCGACATGCAGTGTTGCCAACAATGATTAACGAATTCACCTGATACAAACATATTCAAGGTAGGTCCTTTAGTTATGAAGTTATACGCCATGTAAACTTATTTTCTGACGGTCCCTCGTAGGTTAGGGTAATTTACTTAGCCTTTGTTAAGCTATGAGTTGATGCTAGATCTTAGAACACAATGTAGGCATAATATAACTGGACCTCGTTTAAATGTTATCACTAAACTGGGGTTTAGAAATACAATTATTCACTTACTGAGTGTTATTAGATAAGTCCTGGTCTCCTTCGTCAGGCCTGATCTTATTGGTCTGTCTTCTAGTTGCTTAATTTCTGAGCGCACTTGCTGGCTTTCCACTCTTCAGTTTCAAGCCCTTTCATTCGCCATGCCGCTCTTTCCTGCATGTCTTTTTCCAGCTTTTTCCACCAGCATCTTTTTTGTTTGTTGGTTGATTGGTAGTGTGGATCAATACTACCAAGCATGCTCTATCACACAGTATATAAATATTAGTGTGGAGAATAACTCTGGTGAGCAACCAATTGGTTTCATCCACCCGGTTATTGACGTAAAAGGAGTTTAATAATTGTTAGATTAACTACCTACCTACTCAGTGGATCATTTTCATTACCTCCCAACTACCCACACGTATCAGTTTTCCACATACTGGGGACCCCGGAAGAAAAAAAATCTTGGTGTCATCGTCACCAATTTTTATGTCAGAGTGTAGACTAGCTAACTATTTGGTTGTAAATGCCTGTTAATCCGATTAACAGTGACTATCCTCACCTTCCCATGGAGAAGCTGTAGCATTTAATTAGAAGAGAAAATATACATCCAGAGGATGAAACTGTTCATGGTCTTTACCAAAGAAAAGGAAAAGTGAAAGTTAAAAGATGAAATTACAACTCCCCCGTGTCTATTTTTTGCTGTAAAACTTGTCGCGCCTTTCACACTGTTTGTCGCTGAGGTCTTGTGCCTGTCAATGTGGTAGTAGGATGTGTTACCGCTCCTACTGTCAAGGGGATAGTTACTGGAAGTTCAGTGTCTCCAATTGTTACTGTCGGTGAAGATGGCTCTCCAGAGTCCAGTGTTTTAATTCCAGACTTTAGAGAGTACAAAAGAGAAATCTCTCTTGTTGTGTCACCTACTGAAGTCCTTAATTTGACCACCCTTGTTACCCCATCTGCCCCTGGTCTGAGTTCTAAAACAATAGCCAGAGGCCAGTATTGTCTTGGGAGTACTGTCATGTACAGTAGCGAAGCGTGACGTTTGTGAATGGGTAGGCTGAAAAAGTAGGAGAGTAACTTTGGTTTCGGCTGACTCACAGTGAGGGGACGGGGTAGGAGGTTGGCATATATTACCGGTACAAAATTCATAATATACCGTTTTTATACTATGAAATAACGTGTTTAACCAACATGGCAAATACAATCATTACTTTTTTATCAAAACATAAACAATGTGATTCATAAAAATTTCAAGTCATTGTTGACGTACCTTTAAATTTTTTTGTAGATAAGGTCGATTCTCCGATTCTTCTTTTTCACAAAGACGTCAATGACTCTTGCAATGAATTCTCGACGTTTAGCCGATGTTTTCACAGTTGCTTTCTCAATCGCTAGTGTTGACAAATATGACACTTTTGAAGGTAAATTTATAGTTTCAACCACAACTCGTTTTGAAAAATAAAAATTAGTTTTTCCGGTGGTTTCTGATGTGATTCATCCGAAAATTACATTAATTTCCGTCGCAAATTACTCGTTTTTGTGACTTCCCCCCTCCACAATATGGGGGGAATGCGTGGGAAATCGGGTTTTTGGGTGGGGGGGAGGGGATCAAAAACGAGTGATTTGCGACGGAAATAAATGTCATTTTCAGATGAATCACATGAGAAACCAACGGGAAACCTAGGAACCGAACCTGGTAAATTTGCAGTTTCGGCCCCAATTCGTTTTGAACATTTTGATGCGATTCATTCGAATCTGGCATCAATTTCCGTCGCAAATCACTCGTTTATGAGATCCCCCCACAACATCAAAAGCCAAAAACGAGTGATTTGCGGTGGAAATGGATGTCAAATTCGAGTGAATCACCTCAAAAAACATAGGAAAAACATAAGTTTCATAACCCAATCCAATCCACTGGATTGAGTTGGGTTGGGTTATGACGGAGTGATAAGATAAACGATTCCTTCAGAATCGGTTCCACAAAACGATTACTTCAGAATCCGGCCGTAAATTAGTTTAAAAAATAAATCGTTAAACTAACGAAAATATCACGACTTAACCTAACCAACCGTCAAGGGTGTACAGTTGCCCTAACCGGGCATTCAATTAACCTAACCGGGCATTCAGTTGACCTAACCAGGCATTCAATTAACCTAACTAGTCAATGTTATTCTTAAAAAATTTATGAATCACTTCAAACGGAGTAAGAGCACAACCTTCTCACACTGTACCCATGGCTAGACTGAGACAATATGGCGGACCAAAAATTATTATATTTATTATCTCTGTTATTATCCATTTGCGACGGAAGTGGTATTAGAAAAAGTTGTCCGAAATGAAGAGATACAGCTAAACAACACATCAAATATGCAGTAATCAAGTTGTGGTTGAAACTATAATAATACCCTTTTAAATTTGTCATAGTGTTACGAAGATGTTTTTTTACAAGTTTTAATGTGCTCAAACTCCTTTCACAAGACGCAGTTGTTGCTGGAATGCTTAATATGAGTGACAATAAACGTACGGCCTCAGGTAAAACGTCTTTTAATCCATTCATTATAAAAAAAATTTAAAAGTCTTTCGGTGGTAGCCGTTTATCTTCACTACTATATATAAACGTAAGCTCCCCTCTTGGTTTTTCTTTTTGAAAAAAGGGGTTACTTTCTCAAAAATTTGTGGAAAACACTTTCCGGAAAAGTTCCTGGATGGCTATAAAATTCTTTTTTTTTTCATTGACAAATTCGAGGAAGTCAAATTCTGAAAAATCCTTAAATCTAACTTCTAATTGACTAATGATACAATCAAGAATTTCATACGTAAGCCTTCTTAGCTGGTTTGTGAGCGTTTCACTGAATTGTAACCGAGAGGCGTCTCCGATTGTGTTTTCACAATTTAAAACGTTCTTAGATTTTTCAATACATTCGTAAACGACTTCTTCACATTTCAACTTTGAAATAGACGTCACACAGTTCAGATTTCATTGTAACAGTTTTATATCAGCAGCTTTGCTTTGCAAAATGTCAAATAAAATACTAGAATGCATAAAGATTTTACCGTACAGATGCAGTAAATATACAAATGTACTGTTGGTCAGTGTTTGGTAATTTCCCATTGCAATTTGAATTGAATTACTGTCCCAACCATCATCATCATCATCATCATCCAGCACGTCTTTAAATGCAGCCTTGAGTTCAGAATAGTGTTCAATAATTGTCACTACACTCCTTGAATGATAATTCCATCTGGTTTCGCTTGGACTGGGGAGTTGAAACCCCCTTTCCCTGAGCAGTTCTGTTCTTTTACTCGAACAACTAAAAAATGTATGAAAACCAGTAAGACCAACTATGAATAGCTTAACTTGGGTAATCTGCTTGCATGCATGCAGCAAGACTAAATTTAGTTGATGTGCATAACAGTGGATAAACATGGCATAAGGATATGACTCTCACAATTGTGTGGACGCCCCCGGATTTCCCTGCCATTACACTAGTTTGTGCTATTAATTTGTCTTTGCCTATTTTCCAGGTATTCAAAACTCCTAACAAGATATTAGCTAATCCACGAGCAGTTTTGTCTTTTGGGACATCATAAAATCCAACAAACCTTTATTCGATTTCTCCGGTTGAAATATTAGCAAACTGAAAATGACACTCATTTGACTTTAAGTTGACATATCAGTTGTTTTGTCAGCCTGGACAGACACAAAAGGGGCTATTTCCTATTTCATTCAAAATCTGTTCATTTAGAACATCAGTAATACATTCTATAAGGTTGTTCTGCACGTCACTTGAAGTGCCCTTGAAAACAGAGCTAGAACTACTTAAATGATCTCGCATATTAAGGGTCTTCTTCGGCCAAAAAATCTAAATTTTTTAAATAATTTCCCTTATTTAGAGAAGTGTGTCTCGTCAGATCCGAGAAAAGCTAGTACTTGGCGCGAAAAGAAACATACAGTTGAAATTAACCTTTTCATTATAAGCCGGTGTTGATCAACTTTTTCGTTGTGCTTTATAGCAGCTATGCGTGCTGCCTCAAACACAGCATGTTCTATTCTTTTCTTACCTAGTTCATTAAATTTTACAGCTGCTGTAATGTGTGTGGCAGAAGCTTCGTGTTTATTCGTTTTAGCAATAAAAATTTTTAAACTTTCCTCTCGCAACACCTAATTCACACCATTCTTGACTACACCTATTAAAAAGTAAACGATAAAAACAAAAAAATTCTTTTTTAAACTTCCCGTCAACCATGGCTTTCTGCGTGATGCCGTCGCAGAGAGCGTCGTGTGTTAGGTGTGGGGTAAACCGGTGGTATTCGGATTTTAAAGATTATAACGGCGGTCCTATGGCGATTACCGAGATCAGTTTGTTTCTTTTGCAAGTTAAGGGAGGAAATAGTTGACATAAAACGCAGTGTACGTGAGGTAACGGAAAGACTTGCAACGCTTGATGAGGGAAGGGGTAGGGCTACGGTTGACGAAAGCCGAACCAATACTAACGTTGAAGACGTTAGTAATTTGAAGGGTGAGGTGCGTAACCTAGTTTCTAGTTTAGGTAGCTTATCGGGAAGGTTGGATAGAGTTCAGGAAGGGGTTAAGGTTGGTCCGAGATTAGTAGATAGGGAGGGATTTAGAGAAGTTAAGGGTGGAGCTAGGCCGCGTACGTTAGGTGATAGGAATCCCTCCCCCCTATCGAGGTTTCGAACCATTTTGCCGACTTGGAAAGGGACGTGAATGAGGGGGAAACTATTTTAATTGGCGACTCTTTAGTGCGCCATATGGACACAGAGTTTGTTGAACGGCATCCAAGAGGAAGGTCTATCTCCCAGGGCCCAGGGTTGACAGAGTTAGAGACGAAGTGGATAGGATTGACATGTCCTCCCGTCACTCGATGTTGGTGACGATGGGAGGAGGCAACGACTCGTATAGGCCCGATACGAGAGTGCCTGACCTTTGGGAGAGATATAGGGGGTTAATTAGGTCCCTGAAGGCGAGGTCAGATAGGTCTTTAGTTCTAAGTATTACCCCTAGACACGGTTTGGGTCTTAGGATTACGTCAAAAACAATATTTTTGAATAATAAATTAGAAGAGATTTGTGCTGAGGAAAATGTACCCTTCGTAAAGCTGTGGTCAGAATTCAGTGATTCTAGCCTTTTTATAAAAGATGGGGGTACATTTTAATGAAATAGGAAATGCTAGGCTAGGTAGGTTAATTGACGAAAACGTACGAAAGCTGTATAGGTCGAAGCCTTCTTCAAACATTGTGGGTCTGGGGAACGCGGACCCCACCTGAAAAATAGTTCAAAACGCCGGCCCGTGATAAAAAATAACTTGAACGTCTTTTATTGTAACGGGCGTAGTATTAGAAATAAATTAAACGAATTTAAGGCGATAATTTATTCCGGCAACTACGATATAGTTGCTATCACTGAAACGTGATTAAATACCGTGACTCGGGACTTGTTGGGGGAACTTGATATACCGGGTTTTAAACTCTTTACTAATGATAGGTTACATAGGATTGGTGGCGGCGTTTTGCTGTACATTCGTAATTTCCTTAGGGCTATCGAGGTTAAGATAGATTTGCGATATGCGTTGAAGTTAGGGCGCGTAGTATTAGTTTTAATTTTGTTGTTGTTTATAGACCTCCCGTTCAACCCCTCAATACCGATACTAGATTTTACTCACTTCTTGGTAACTTTATTGACAATCGGAATAGTATAATTGTCGGAGACTTTAACTGCCCTAATGTTAATTACAAGACTTTTACTGGTAATGAGGAGGGTTTGAGATTGAGTTCATGGAAGATAATTTTTTACGACAGATGGTTACCGAACCAACGCGCCGTGACAAAATTTTAGATTTGGTGATGACGAACGGCGAAAATATAGTCGAAGGTTTAGAAGTAGGCGAGAGTTTAGGATGTAGTGATCATCAAATTCTTAGGTTTAAGTTATTAATAGAAAACGAAATAGAAGTCCCTGATTTTCGTAGGGCCAATTTTGAAAGTTTTGCGGATAGGATGAGAGTAGTGGACTGGGGTAACTTATTTATGGGTAATGACACAAATTTGCATTGGGAGGCGTTTAAAGAAAGTTTTATGAATATTGAAAGGGAGTTTATTCCTCGTAGGCCCAAGCGCGCTAGAAATCATGGTAGGCCCAAGTGGTGGACTAGAGAAATAGGCGAGTTCATAAACGAGCGTAATGGAGCGTATAGACTTAAGCGCAATGACACGGCAGCTAACTTTAATAGATATATCGAGCTTCGACGTCAGGTTAAAAGATCAGTTAAGAATGCTAAGCGTAATTTAGAGATACTTTTAGCTGCGGAGAGTAAACATAATCCAAAAAGGTTTTTTGAATACGTCAATAATCGTAAGCCGATAAAAGATAACATAGGCCCTCTAGTCACTAGTGGATGTTAAAGGCGCTTTGGCTTCTGACGCTCAGGCGATGGCGGGTATTTTTAACTTTTTTGCGAGTTTTTACCATAGAAGACGTAAAAACTGTCCCTGACGTGGATGATATCGTTCCATTTAGTAGCGAGACTATTTTGGATGAAATAACTGTTTACGAAGGTGAGATTGCGCATTATATCGATAGGCTAAAAGTTAGCAAGGCTCCAGGCCCTGACGCTTTTTATCCCAGACATTTGAAAGATTTGCAAGACGTTATTGTAGGCCCCTTAACGAAGATTTTTAATCAGTCACTCGAAACGGGGATTATTCCTGAAAACTTCAAATTAGCTAACGTCACGCCCATTTTTAAAAAAGGCGACCGCACAGTAGCTAGCAATTATAGGCCCATTAGCTTAACGTCAATTGTTGGTAAACTATTGGAATCCGTCGTTAGGGATCGTATCATCGATCACTTAGAAAGTAGAGATTTGATTAATAGTAGTCAGCATGGGTTTCGACGCCATAGATCTTGTTTAACTAATTTGTTAGAATTTTATAGCGAAATAGTGCGCGAATACGATAGGCATAGAGCGGCTGACGTTATTTATTTAGATTTTAAAAAGGCGTTCGATACAGTTCCGCATAGAATATTAATTGCGAAGGTTAAAGCGCACGGTATACGCGGTCAGGTGGCTAACTGGTTAGAGGAATGGCTTCGTGCTAGGAGACAGAGGGTCGTTGTTAATGGTAGTGAATCGGGGTGGTTGGATGTAGGTAGCGGTGTCCCACAGGGTTCAGTGTTAGGCCAATTGCTATTCGTAATTTACATTAACGATATAAATGTAGGATTGACTAGTAACGTGTCAAAATTCGCGGAAGATACTAAAATATGAGGTAAGGTTGTTAACGAGGACGACAGAAATAGGCTCCAAGGTGATGTAAATAGGATTATGGAGTGGACGGATAAGCGGCAGATGCAATTTAACATAAACAAATGTAAAGTTTTGCATATAGGTTCTCGTAACAATAATTACACGTACACGATGAATGGTAGAGAGTTAGCGAGCGTTGACGAGGAAGTAGACTTAGGCGTACGCGTATATAAAGATTTAAAAGTTAGGAACTAGTGCCTGGTCTTGCGCAAAAGCTAATAGGATGTTAGGCTTCATAGCGCGTAATTTCGAATTTAAATTGAAGAATATTGTATTGCCCCTTTACAGGTCCATAATCAGGCCTCATTTAGAATATGCCGTTCAGTTTTGGTGCCCGTATTTGCGTGAGGTGAGGATATTGATAGGTTAGAAAGGGGTCAGCGTCGTGCCACGAAACTAATTCCGTCATTGCGCAACGAGCCTTATGAAAATAGGATTAAAGAGTTAGACTTGCATTCACTCGAAACTAGGAGATTAAGGGAAGAGCTTATTGAAATTTTCAAAATCGTTAACAACATCGATAACGTAAATTTTGACAAACTGTGTTCACTTTCGATGATAGCAATACTCGTAATAACGGATTTAAGTTGCGTGGCAGACGTTTCATTACTAATATCGCTAAAAACTTCTTTACGTTTAAAGTAATTGATAAATGGAATAATCTTCCCGAGCCCGTCGTGAACTCTACCAGCGTTAATGTGTTTAAAAACCGTCTAGATCAGTGGTTCCCAACCTGGGGTCCCCGGACCCCTGGGGGTCCGCGAAGGTAGTACTGGGGGTCCGTGAGCTTTCAATATTTCGAGGCTAAAATTTCAAGTTTCCTTGCTCTTGGCTGGAATTATTAATACTTTTTTTAATACGCTATTTTAATTGCATACTCACTTATATGTCCTTTATTTGATAGTGAAAAATGAGAAAGAGAGTTAATTATTAGTAAATAAAAACAGTTTGTTTGGTAGACGGAATCTTCCAAACACATGGGGTCCGTGGAAAAAAAATAAAAATAAAAGGGGTCCTTTGTGGTGAAAAGGTTGGGAACCAGTGGACTCTAGACAGACATTTTAAAAATATTAACGTTGTTTAAAATAAAAAAAACAATTGGCAACAGGAGCTCTGGGGGTCGTAATCGAGGATGAGTCTCTTGATGTATAATGCCAGCTTGTGATGCCAGGAAAAAAAAAAAAAAATTACTTATTTTTCTTCTCTCTTTATTGTATGTCTGTAGTTTGCATGTTTGCATGCTAATAGTGTTTGAGTTAAGAATGTGTTGTAATGCGTTCTTATTTTACTTCTTTTCATCTTTCACGCCTTTCCAGCCTAGTGGTCTGCATCTTCTACCTCCCTATGGAGTGGAGGATCGGTCTGCAACAGTTCGAAAAATGTGTTGCTTTGAGTGAAGAATGTATTACATGGTTTGTAAGCGTTCTTATTTACTTCTTTTCATCTTTTTCCGGCAGAGTGGGCTCTACCTCCCTATGGAGTAGAGGACCGTTCTGCAATCTTTCCTATTCTCTCCGACTATTTTTTTTGACTTGTCGGCAGTGGCCGGCGGATGATGGTCTTTTTTCTCGTTTTCTAAATGAATGTTAACCCACGAGTGATAGGTATTGCTACTTACTTCACCCCTTATTCTCTTCTCTTAACCCCCTACTCTTTCCTTTCTCTCGGGCTAACCTTGGAGTGGATCCTAGGGTCTTTGTTAGCCTTAGCTTCTGTAGATCTGTAGAACCTCGTTTGAAAACGTCTCATACATTTACCATCCTTTTGTTGTAAGAGTAAATGAGGATTAGGTTTTTTATTCAATTTTAAGTTTTTCTTGTAAGCTTAGTTGAGAAAAAAAAAGTTTAATTATTAATTAAAAAGTCCACTAAATCCTTTAATTGATCCACCTCCATCATGACAACACACACAAATACACATTACAGCGTTAAGCACCCGCGACCACAGTGTAAATCACACTGCAATGCTCGCCTGTCGGTCTGCAGGCGCGCCTTCGTAGCCACTGGAAATCCCCACCTTCCCCTACCCGAGTCCCCCCTTACCCAGCCCCTCGTATCTGTAATAACTGCCGTGTGCCCATGTGCCGGGAAGGCGATTCCAACCCAGCCTTGAAGCTGCTGCTGGTCAGTGTTTAACGACACAGATTTAAAACAATTACCCTCGTGTTGCGCTTGCGTTTAACGAGTAATTACAGAATCATAGGAATGCAATTCATTAAAGATATTGCTAACATCTCTCAGATAAAAATAATGTAAAATCCATTTTTATTATTTGGTATTTATTATTAAAATGTCCCAAATTTTTGGGTAGGCTGAGCCTCAGAGCCTTAATGAATGTTCGCCATTGGAAATCATGTATTAGAACAAGGTCCCCTATCTTAATTGTGTCAGACCAATCCATCTCTCCCTTAAGCCCATCAAGTACTCAGCTTTAACTCTAGTTAAGTGTTGTAACTTAGTCTGGAGTTCATCATGTTGTTGAGTCCAGTTTGGGTCTTCTGAAGAGTCTATACTGTAGTCCAGCAGGAGACTAACTTGTTCTCCCCAAATCAAATGATTTGGAGTTAATGGTTCAGGGTCAATGTTGTCACTCAATAAGTGGGTGGTCTATTGTTGATGATGTTCTCAATCTGAGCCAGGAGAGTGAGTGAGCAACTCAAACAAGTGTATCTGTTTTATACCAATTGCTTTCCTCAAGCAATTCTTTATCATTTGTATATTCCTCTCCCAGATAGAACCATACCAAGGAGAGGCAACTGGGAGTCTGGGACTGTTGTATTTAGGAGGAAGGAACCAGCTTTGAAGGACATCAGAGGTTGATCAGGCAACTCATAATTTGATCACTGTAGGCACAGTCCTGAAACTTCCCAAACAACCCCCATGGGTACTAATTCAAATTACTGTATCATTCTTCTCGCTGTTTCTGGTATCTAGCTAAGAACCTCTTCAACAACTTTACTTCCTATTCTTTCACTCCTCTTTTCCAGTCTGATGGCTCAGTTGCCATCTCTTCTCTTGACAAAGCTGAACTCTCTGCTCAAACTTTCGCTTCCAATCCAACTCAACCATGGACGATTACAGTGCTGTTCCTCTATCTCCTCCTCCCTCTGACTTTATTCTGTCTGAAATTATAATCTCTTCCAAAGATCTTCTTTCTTCCCTATCTGGGCTCAACTCTAGGAAAGCGTATGGTCCTGATGGTGTTCCTATTGTGCTTCTTAAGAACTATGCTTCTGTGCTGACATCCTGCCTAGGCAAACTCCTCCATCTTTCTCTCTCACCTGGTACTTTTGCAGGTATCTGCCTTTGGCCCCTCCATCCTGCATAAATAAAAATAAAAGGTGGCCGAGTGTGTCCTATGGCTCAGTCAGTCAGGGTGCTGCTCAGTACCGCAAGTGCCACAAGAAAATGGTTTACCTATTATAATTTTTAAGGTGATCTCGTGACTGTGCAAATTAAATTCCTGAGTAAATAATGATTTTCAAAAGTAAACTGAACTATTATATTCACCAATTAAGAAAGTCATAAACAAAATTTTGTGAAGTAATCACGAAGGTTGTAGGTGGTGTTGAAACTAATCTAAAATTACCAAGTTCATTTAAAAAGGGTTTATTTTGGCCAAAAAATATTGTTGCCAATTTAAGCTAAAGGCCTGCTATGTACATAAAACTTTTGGGCCTACAATCATTACTTTAAAAGATACTCAAATGAATTTAATAAATAAATTAACCAAGTCACTAGTCAAAAGCAAATACACATACAGTATATATGACAAAATAATCACAGAACTTAATTGAACTGCATATTAGAAGCCATCATAGATAACCATTGTGGTAAATGATTAAAAAAATAATAAAGTATATAATAATTAACAATAATAAAGAGAATAACCATAACAACTTCATAATAAAAAAGGCAAAAGAACTGTTCAGTTAAAAAAAAAAAAAAAAAACTTCATAATACTAAAGCTAAGAGTGAATTCTTCCCAATACAACACCTAAGTAGGAATTATCATCAGTACAAAAGCTAAATTCCAACACTTTTAATGCAAAACATCTTCTGAACATCTTACATTTATTTCTGTAATTTATAAAATATCAATATTAAAGAATTTATCTTATAATAAATGAATTACAAAATTTACAGACAAAGTTGCAAATAATTTCACAATCTTCACAAAATATTTACTTATCAAGTTTTACTTCTTTTTACAATAATATTAGATTGTCAAGAAATTAATGTCATTTTCGTGAATATCTTTACACACCTACAACATATATAAGTTGGTCAAACCAACCACCTAAACATAAATGTAATGTAACCCTAACTTTATTTTTTCATATTTTGGACAAACCCTCATTTTTGTGATGGCCTGTGATGACACACACATTTGGCATATAATGCTGTATGAATTTAGAAAGGGAAATAGCACTACTGTAGTCAGAGGAATATCAGAAACGTTTATGGAAATGTTCCAAATGTCCGCAAATGTCACTGATGGTTCAGCAAATTCCATTCAGGAGACTCCAGCCTCAAAAATTGCGCCAGAAGGGGCTGCCATATTGGAATTGATGTTGATGCTTTGAAGATGCTTGTGGAATCAAACCCTCGGCAACACATCCGTGAATTGGCAGCCAAACTGCATGGCTCTCATGAAACAGTAAGAAAACACCTCAGAAATCTTGGAAAACAGCTTAAAGAGGGTGTTTGGGTACCTCACAAACTCTCCAACAAAAATCTTCTCGAACGTGTCAATATTGCTCTCTCTCTTTTCGCGCACCACACACATGAACCATTTTTGGAATGGATTGTTACTAGTGATGAAAAATGGATTGTTTACGCCAATATCAAATGCAAAAAAACAATGGCTGTCACAGCCAAAAACCAATTCCCACTCCAAAGCCTAGAGTCCATCAACAGAAAGTGATGCTCTGCATTTGGTGGGACATTAAAGGAGTGATTCATTTTGAGCTCATAAATCCACATCAGATAGTCACTTCTAATTGTACAGTCAACAACTGGAACATTTAAATCAAGCCCTTCATCAGAAGCATCCATCACTGGTCAACCGAAAAGGTGTTTGCCTTCTTCATGATAATGTATGCTCCCATGTGGCACGTTTGACTCGACAAAAGATCATGGACTTAGGATGGGAAGTTCTCCCGCATCCACCATATTCTCCAGATATAGTGCCATCAGATTCAATTTCATTCGCTACATCATCTAATTAGAAAATAATATGCAAATGAAGAGGCTGTCAGAGAGGACATCAATTTGTTCTTGCATCAAAACCATCCGATTCTTTAAACGAAATTGCTAATCTAGTCTTGAGATGGGAAGCCATCATAGATAAGAATGGAAATTATTTCACTGATTAAATATCAATGCATCTGTATGATACTTGTTTCAATTTGTTCTTCCATAAAAACAGCATTAATTGCTTGACAACCTAATATATTCTACACTTACAATTCTTGAGTTAACTCTATGAATACTCGTGTTGAAAACCGGTTTTCAACCGGTTTGTAAAATTTCCCTAAAAATCGAAAATCGAAAACCGAAAGAAAAAACCGGCTTTATCGATTGATTTTTATTGGCTCAAACTTGCGCGAACGTGCAGCTACGCGCTACAGCGCACAAAAAATAACTTCGAATACATTACCTATTAAGTTAAATTGTGACAAACTGGCAACTGCTCTTCAGTATAATTTTTGCCTATCTGGCAACTCGATCTTCAGTTTGTCTCATCATGTAGGCCAGTGGTTCCCAACCTTTTCACCACAAAGGACCCCTTTTATTTTTATTTTTTTCCCACGGACCTCATGTTTTTGAAAGATTCCGTCTACCAAACAAACTGTTTTTATTGACTAATAGTTAACTCGTTTTCTCATTTTTCACTATCAAATAAAGGACATATAAGAGAGTATGCAATTAAAATACAGCCTATTGAAAAAAGTATTAATAATTCCAGCCAAGAGCAAGGAAACGAAATTTTAGCCTAAGCGCCCTTATCGTGGGTAAATGTACGATTTCGATTGGAGCCTCTCGAAATATTGAAAGCTCACGGACAATGTTCCCTCTAATTTTTTTTAGTCCGTGTGCGCAAGAAATTTTCGTTGTGCCTACATTTAGATTCATGGTGAAAAATTGTGCAAACTTTTCTGAGCGCTATTATCTTCAAAATGAAATATATATAAATATTATTTCCATAAAGTGATACCTTGATCATTACGGTACTATTAAATGGATATTAAAAAACTGTTTACAATATTATATATTCTTAAAAAAGAAAACATTTTATCCATTCTAAAAATATGAATAAAATAAAAAATAGTAAAATAAAATTCAACAAAATGAAGAAATAAAATAAAAATAACATTAATTGAAAATGACTATTTTAGTTATCATTTCTCAAAACAATTTTTAGCATTTAGCAATTTAAAATAGACTATCATGATTAATACATGATTTTATCCATTCACAAAATAGGAATAAAATAAAAATAATTTTATTTTTATGAATTATGAGATAATTACTATTCGTTTTTATGCAAAAATAAGAAAGAGAAGGTTTATATTCAATGCGTTAATGTATAAAAGAAAAAACTGCAAATACATAGAGTAAAAAAAAATCCGTATTGCGTAATTGCGCGGACGTCGGCGAAGTCGGGCGGAAGGGGTTAATACTTAAAAGAGCGACTATAGAGTATGTTGATGCAAATGGTCAGACCTTGTGTGACGGTATAGTTTTGAAATTACTTCATTTACTGTCGTGACTCATGGTACACTTGAGCCTGTGCGCATTTTATTTTGCTGTGTGCGCGGGTTTCACAACGCGTGTGCGCGCGCACACGCGCACACCTTAGAGGGAACATTGCTCACGGACCCCCAGGGGTCCGGGGACCCCAGGTTGGGAACCACTGATGTAGGCTATAGTGTAGAGTCAGTCGACTAAAGCCCTATTCACAGTATAAGACCCTTAATGCCCTTTGTTTCTTAAGATGTCATTTCCAAAATAGGGATAAAATCTAAATTAATTTATATATTTTTTCTTACACGAAGAGTCAATTTTCTGTTTTCTAGGTAAAGTTTTTTTTATTAAAAAATTTTATTTCAATGTTTTTTCCAAAATAGAGATAAATTTTATTTTTATTCTTTATAATTTTTTTTACAAAAAGTTTATTTCTTTCTAAGTATAGATGTTTTATTTTAAAAAATTATTTCAAATCTAAATTGTTTGAATAATGTATTATTTTGGCTAAAATAAAATATGTCAAAGTTGTCATTTTCTTATTCATATGCATACATATGATGCTGCATTTTTGCATTCTTTTGACCAAAAAATAGGCGATAAGTTATGCTTGTTAAGAGTTAAAGTCAGTACCTTTCAATTGTGGCTTTTAAAAATTACTATACTTTTCGGTCATAACCGGTTAAAACCGGTTTTCAAAAAACAGATCGATTAAAAACCGGTTTATAAAGTTTCGATTATTTTTCAACACTAATGAATACTGCACTCTATTTTAAATCTGACTGTCCCAAAATACAGTTCCAAAACTTTTAATTCACATAGCCCTATTATAGGGAAGATGATCCCTGCCTCAACCACTCCAGTGATGCTTCCTATTTATATAGTTCTTCTCTAGCCCTTGTGCATATCTTCCTGCCCCTCATGCTGTTGCCATACATACTTATTTTCTTTCTGTGCAAATATCACATTGGTGCCTCTCACCTTTTCAGCAATTTTTGAAGCTTGCATCTCCACAGCTTCCACTGCATCTTGCATGAACTCTTCTCCAAAATCCTGTGCCAATTTGATGATAGAGGTTCAGTGGGACAGTTTTGTTTGATGATACTCTTTCAAAAATGCTAGTGCTGTGTTTGTGGCACACTTTAAATATTGTCCTATACTAACAGTGGCAGAGTAGTGCAAGTTGTTGAGTTCTGAGAGGCTGAGTCCCATGACACTATTGGATACACATTCTTGGCAGACATTGGTTCCTATAAGTTTGTATGAGAAACTGCATAAAGTTTAAGATCATCCATAAAAAGGAGATGACTATTTTGTCTAGGTTTCTTCATCTTCATGTTTCAAGGTTATAGTCCTTTCACTATTTTTAAGGAATTTGCTCAATGAGTCTTAGGTGATACAGAACAGCACAGGGGGACAAGTTGGGTCCCTGCAATATATCCCTCTGAAATATTAATTTTGCTTCTCTCATGACTCAGGGAGATACTTGTTTTCCAGTTAGCTATTTGGTCTTCTAGTCATGTTATGATTTTTGGGATGAACTTTGCAGAGCCTCAATATTGGTGTATCCATGAATATGGTACATTATTGAATGTTTTCTGATAATCAATCCAGACTACACTCAGATTCCTACCCTATTTTTATGCAATCTTCAAAGATGGCACTAATGATTAGTAGTTGATCTTTTGTTCAAAGACACTTTCTTTTGCAGACTTTTTGCTCTTTATCAAAGTAGTTGTTGGTTTTCAGATGGTCATAGATATTCTCTGCCACTAGTTCAGTGAGCAATTTCTAGGTAATGGATTTAAAAACTGTGTATCTTGGGATTTTGGGATGAAGGATGTATATTAACCAGACATTGGCTAGCATATCTGGTTCAGGGTTTTTGAAATTATGGAGCTTCACCAATTTTCTTTTTACATCCTCCTCTGTGATTAAAACTTCAGACATTTCCAGTTTGTTCTTATTGGCTCTTATTTATTCAATCCAGTTAGCATCACTGTGCTGTTTTGGGTCTTCATAAGGGATCTCCAATAAATTTCCAGCTGGTCTTGTGCTGGGTTTCTTGGGATTTTGGTATCAGAATGGTGTTCCCTGTTGTCATCCATTCTGGGGCCTCCTCCTCACTATTTATCATCCATTGAAAGGCCTGTTTATAATACTTATGTAGTGGAGTAATCTATTTAAGTCAAAAGTTTGAGTGTTGGTCTATTCCTTGACTTCTGAAGGTGGTAAAACTTGCTAGATTTGATTAAAGTTTGTCCTCCATTATGGCGATGTTTTCCATTTGTTGTCTCTATTGACCTGTCTCACCTCCTCTATCCAATCAGCCTCATTGTTGTGTTGTGCTGGATCTTGGAAAAGTTGCCTCCAGTAGTTATCTCGTGCATTTTGGTCTGGTTAACTTGTACTGTTTCTTATATTAGATTTTTATAAAGAGAACTTCAATTCTTTGCAAATAACTGATTTCGTTCTTTAGCTCTTTGTCTCTGCTCTCTGTTCTTTATTTGTTAAGGTAATGCTTTAATTTGTGCCTGGTGTTCATGGCATTTTTTATTGCATCTGCTCATGATTATTCATATTATACTTCCACTTCACCTTCCTAAACCTTGCTCATACATTTCTGATTGATGGGTTTCTTAAGTGTGCCTCCATTTCTGAGATTTCCCTTCTCAGCTGCAATATTCCTATTTGCTTTTTCTTCTTCAATATTGGGACTTCTGGTACCCTGTTTGGCAATTCTCTGGGTCTCAAGGCCTGTAGCTGGGTATCATCTTGGATGTATAATCCAATGGCATAGTTTACAACATTTATTTCAGAAATTTGGGCATCCTCTGGAATTAATTTTGGCAGTGTTATATTAACTTTCTTCATTAGTTTTTTAAATTGGTTGTTAGTATTTAACTTTAGCAATTTTGGTCTATCTCCAAACACCATGAGTCACACTTCCTTTATCCTGTTGGCAAAGTCCTCTTCCATTTGCATCTGCTCCCAATAAACTTGCCTTTCTGCAGATGGTGGGTTGCTTGATTCTGATGTAAATGGTGATGATGGTGGTGGTGATGGAGGTGGGTTCCCTGCTTAAGCTGGTGGTGGCTTTGGATGTATGCTCTGTCTCAAAAGTATGCTCCTCCTGGTAAAAGACAGGATTCATATGAGGACATGGGTTAGATCAGCTGTTGAACTTGATCAGCTTGGATCAGTTGTTGAACTCTCATCTTCATATGTTGCATTTCATTATTACCAAGATTTCTTCTGTGTCCCAGAAATCAGTGTTGGTGCTGAGGTTCAAGGCCAGTGTTCTTCTGGCCTGGTGAGTCTCTCCGCAGGGCTTCCAGTTGGGAGGAATTCATCCTACTCCCAGAAGTCAGAAGTAATAGGGCTAATCACACTTGATAATGATCACAGGGTGCCTGCCCTTGCATATGCTATGACCAAGTGAAGTGGCTTCAACTAATTTCATCTCCACCACTCTTTCCACTATTTGCTTTTTTTTCTTTATGGTTGCATTTTCATGTTGGGGAAAGCTTTTAGCTGTGCTTGGTACTTCTCAGAAAAGTTACCTCCTCATAGCTACTTTCAGCCAAACCATGTGAATAACACAGAGACTCATCCAACCCTTAATTTCTCTTTGTTAAATATACTTTTATCACACCACCACCATCCAAGTTCCTTCCTGGAATTGCAAAAGCAATGCTCATTTATGCAGGTTACTCCTGAGGGCTTGATTCAAGATCATCACTGTTACCCTTAAAAACCCAAATTTGTACTTTACCTTTGGTTTATACTCTTTTTGGAATACATTTTAGAGCTGTAAGTGGGGTTTCCACCTGAAGCCAAACACTCCAACTATTTCTGAACTTGGCCTGGTGTTCATTTGAGGAGTGTGACTGTTTCTTTTGATGCCCCTATTTGGATCCCTATGGCCTGGAGCTGTCTTGGTATTGAATTTAGGTAAGATATTAAATTGTTCTTCATCATACCTGCAGCACCAACTATGATGGGGAGAATGGCAGCTTCTTTCAATTCCCAATTTCTCTTTAAATCATATTGAAGCACCTGATATTTAGTGATTTTTTCCCTTTCAGCTCTGTTGAGGGCATAGTCATTTGGAACACTGACCTCTATCAGTAAGGCAACCTTTTCCCTCTTGTCCCACACTACTATGTCTGGTTTTACTGATGAATTATCTATGCTGATATTATTGTATCATAATAGATAGTATAGTAGTCATTTCCAGTAACTGGTACAGGTGGATGGTCCAATACATTTTCACTATATTCCAGTTCTAATGCTGTCAGAATCTTCCAGTGGATATATTTACATATTTTGTTGTGTCTGGCTGTATAGTACCCATCTGCCATGATCACTGTATAGCCTGACATTAGATGGACAACACTTTCCACCTCACCATGACAGAATGTCTTTCTGAAGTTCTTTATAGTATTTTCCATCCCTTTGGTATTGTTCCCATTCTTCTGCATGTTTGGTTTGTTGTTCTATGACAAATGTTTGGCAACATTCCCTAGCAATTAATATGGCTGATACTCTTTCAGTTTCTACTTCTTCCATCATACTATTTATTCCCTCCAAAGTGCTAGCTAGGCCAGTTTGGTTATGGAAGTTTGTTGCGTTACTCTTGTGGTGTGGTGTTCACAAACCAGAGCTATTGTACGGTTGGAAGAGCTCCTCAGATACTGCCCACTGCTATGGTCAATGATCAGTGCAGTTGGTTAATCTCAGTCAATCCCATCCCTCCCAGTTTCATTGGTTGGTACAATCTGGGAAGACACAGGTTCCTGTATGTTATTCTATTTAGAGTAAGGATTTTCCTGGTCTTAACATCTAGTTTGTTCAGTTCTATTTGCAGTCTATTAACCCATTACTATGATATAATTAATAACATGAATGGTGAGTTGATTTATAGCCATTATTTTGTTCTTTGATGTAAGTTGGGTCTTGCAGATCTTTTTCAGTCTTCGCACATACTCTCCACTGATTATTTATCACATTTGCCAGTGTTCAATATTACCATTCTCTTCTATTCTAAGGTATTTATAGGAACTATCCTCTTCCAAGTCCTTAATCTCAGTATCTCTTCTTAAGTTGATGTTATGGGTTTGTATTTTCTTACCTCCCATAAGTGTACATTTAGCACACTTGTTCAATCCAAATTTTATTTTTATATCATTTAAGAAAGCATGTATGATCCGTAATAGGCAGGCCCGTGCACAGGACACTTCAGATGGGGGTGTCTGAAAGTTAACAAAAAGGGCACCATCTCCTCCCCCCTCAAAAAAAATAAGTCTCTTCACAGCATTTATATGGATGTTATTTTTTGGGGGGAAAAAAAAGGCACTTCTGATGCATGAAGGGGCAAATGGGAGGGCTCAAGTCCCTGTAGCTCCCCACCTCTGCACTTGCTTGGTAATGGGTATTCTAGGTTTTGGTGAGAGTCTACATACACCTTAAGATCATCCATAAACAGATGACCATTCAAAACACAGTCTGGATTTCTTCACCTAGTTTGATTAAGATTGTAGCCTTTGTTACTATTGCTGAATAACTTCCTTAGGGGATCCAGGGTGAGAGAGAATAACAAGGGTGACAAGCTGTCTCCCTGGAATATACCCATTATCTTGATATGGGGGATAGATATTTTTCCTTTCATGGATGAGATTGATGTTTGTTCTCCATTTTGTAATCTGATTTGTTAAAGTTCTAATAATGGTAGGATGGAGTTTATATAGCTTGAGGCATTCCAAAATCCAGGAGTGTGGGACACTGTCAAATGCCTTTTGATAGTCTACCCATGCCATACTTAGATTTCTGCCTCTTTTCTTGCAGTCTTCAAGGATAATTTTGTTGATGAGCAGCTGAATCATCCTTTGCTCCAAAGCAGTTTCTTCTACATTCATCAGCCAGACTCCTTACTGAGCAGACGCATTCCCTGGGCTCTCTGATATTGTTTCTACTTTTGGATATTGCCAATAAATTTACTGTTGGAAAGTTCTGAATTTTATATACTTGCGTTTATATTCACATTGTTATAGTTAGGTACCTGAATATTGGTGTTTTTTAGTGATTTAGAAGTTTTCATAGCATGCCAGCTTAATTTAATTTAAACTTGTGATAGTTATAAACGTTAACTACCTTAACTTGTGCGATGCCATCGCAGAAAGCATTGTAGGTGTGGGGTTAATCTGTGGTATACTGACTTTAAAGATTACAACGGCAGTCCTATGGTGATTACCGAGAGATCAGTTTGTTTCTTTTGTGAGTTAAGTGAAGAGATAGTTGATTTAAAAAATAGCGTATGTGAGGTGACAGACTCGCAATGTCTGATGAGGGCAGGGGTAGGCTTACAGTTGATGAAGGTCAAACCTATACTAATGTTGAAGATATTAGTAAGTTGAAGGGTGAGGTTAGGAACTATTTCTAGTATAGGTAGCTTATCGGGAAGGTTAGACAGAGTTGAGAAAGGGGTTAAGGTTGGTCCTAGATCAGTAGATGGGGAGGGATTTATAGTAGTTAATGGTGGACCTAGGCCACATACATTAGGTGATAGGAATCCCCCCCCCCCCCAATATCGAGATTTTGAACCCTTTCATCCAGTTGGATAGGGATGTGGATGTGGGGGAAATGATTTTACTTGGGGACTCTTTAGTACATCATATGGATAAGGAGTTTGTTGAATGGAATCCAACCAAGAGGAGGAGGGTCTGTCTACAAAGGGCCAGGGTTGACAGAATTAGAGACAAAGTGTATAGGATTGGTGTTGCCTCCCATCACTCGATGTTGGTGATGATGGTAAGGGGCAATGAGAATGCTTAACCTATTGGAGAGATACAGGGGGTTAATTAGGTCTTTAGTTCTAGGTATTCCTGCTAGGCATGGTTTAAATTTTAGGATTACGTCAAAAACAATTTTTAAACACTAAACTAGAAGAAATATGTGCTCAGAAAAATGTACCCTTTGTAAAGCTGTGGTCAGAATTTAGTGATCCAAGCCTTTTTATAAAAGATAGGGGTGCATTTCAATGAAATAGGGAATGCTAGGCTAGGTAGATTAATTACACACTTCTTAGTAACTTTGTTAATAATCAGAATAGTATATTGGAGACTTTAACTGCCCTAACTTTAATTATGAGACTTTTACTGGTAATGATGAGGGTTTGAGACTGAGTTCATGGAAGATAATATTTTACGACAGATGGTTACCGAACCAATGTGTGGTGACAATACTTTAGACATGGTGATGACAAACAATGAAGATATAGTTGAAAGTTTGGAAGTAGGTAAGAGTTTGGGATGTAGTGATCATCAAATTATTAGGTTTAAGCTATTGATAGAAAACAGTAAGGAGAGTAATTCAACAGAAGTCCCCAATTTTTGTAGGGCTAATTTTGATAGTTTTGCAGATAGGATACGAGTAGTGAACTGGGATAATTTCTTTATGGGTAAGGACACAATTTTCATTGAGAGGCATTTAAAGAAAGTTTTTTGAATACTGAAAGGGAGTTTATTCTGCATAGGCCCAAGTGCGCTAGTAGTCATGGTAGGCCCAAGTAGTGGACTACAGAAATAGGCAAGTTCATAAACGAGCGTATTGACTTAATAAGTGCAGTGGTACGGTAGCTAACTTTAATAGATATATCAAGCTTAGACATTAGGTTAAAAGATGTTGGAAATGCCACATGTAATTTTGAGATACTTGTAGCTGCGGATAGTAAACATAATCTGGAAAAGTTTTTTGACTATGTGAATAATCGTAAGCCAATAAAAGATAACATAGGCCCTCTACTGGATGGTAATGGCGCTTTGACTTCCGACACTCTGACAATGGCAGGTATTTTTAACAACTTTTTTGCGATGGTTATTACCACAGAAGGCCAAAATAATGTCCCCAACGTGGTCGATATCATTCCATTTAGTAGCAAGACTATTTTGAATGAAATAACTGTTTATGAGGGTGAGATTGTGCATTATATCAATAAGCTAAAAGTTAGCAAGGCTCCAGGCCATGATGTGCTTCATTCTAGACATTTGAAAGATTTGAAAGGCATTATCGTAGGCCCCTTAACAAAATTTTTTAATAAGTCATTGGAAGTGGGGATTATTCCTGACTACTTCAAATTAGCTAACATTACACCCATTTTTAAAAAATCAACTGCAGAGTAGCTAGCAATTATAGACCTATTAGCTTAATGTCAACTGTCAGTAAACTTTTAGGATCCATAGTTAGCGATCATATCATCGATCACTTAGAAAGTCGTGATTTGATTAACAGTAGTCAGCATGGGTTTTGACACCATATATCTTGTTTAACTAATTTGTTAGAGTTTTATAATGGAATAGTGCATGAATACAATAGGCATAGAGTGGCTGATGTTCTTATTTTGGCTTTAAAAAAAGCGTTCGATAGAGTTTCACATAGAAGATTAATTGTGAAGGTTAAAGCGCACGGTATATGTGGTCAGGTAGCAAGCTAGTTAGAAGAATGGCTTCATGGCAGGATGTTGGTAGTGGTGTCCCTCAGGGTTCAGTGTTAGGCCCATTGCTATTCATAATCTACATTAACAACATAGATGTACGCTTGATCAGTAATGTGTCAAAATTCGTGGATGATACTAAAATAGGTGGTAAAGTTCTTAATGTGGATGATGTAAATAGGCTCCAAGATGATGTAAATAGGATTATGGAGTGGACAGATAGGTGGCAGATGCAATTTAATGTAGAAAAATGTAAAGTTTTGCATCTAGGTTCTCATAACAACAATTACACATCCACAATGGATAACAAACAGTTAGTGAGTATCGAAGAGTAAGTAGATTTCGGCATATGCATATCTAACAATTTAAAAATTAGGAACCAGTGCCTGGAGTCTTGCACAAAAGCTAATAGGATGTTAGGCTTCGTAGCACATAATTTCAAATTTAAACCAAAGAATATCATATTGCCCCTTTACAGGTCCGTAGTGAGGCCTCACTTAGAATACGCCATTCAGTTTTGGTGCCTGTATTTGCATGAGGATATTGATAGGTTGGAAAGGGTTCAGTGACACACCATGAAACTAATTTCATCACTACGCAACAAGTCTTACAATGATAGGATTAAAGAGATAGACTTGCATTCACTCAAAACTAGGAGATTAAGGGGGATGCTTATTGAAGTTTTCAAAATCATAAATAAAAATCGATAACATAAATTTTGACATTATTTATTTTCAATAATAGCAATACTCATAATAACAGATTTAAATTACATGGCAGACATTTCATTACTAACACCCCTAAAAACTTTTTTTTGTTTAAAGTAATTGATGAATGGAATAATCTTCCAATATCCATCATGAACTCTACCACCGTTAATATGTTTAAAAACTGTTTTGATAGGAATTTTAAAAATATTAACGTCATTTAAAATAATAAAAAATTAGCAACAAGAGCTCTGGGGTTAATGGTTACCGTTTGAGTCTGTTGATTAATGCCAGCAATAAAATTCTATATATATGTAAAAATGAACAATGAATAATTCCTATATAACCTTTATATTCAAATATTCATTTTTACGTAAGAACCAAAATCGCCTCATGCAAGTTTGGATAAAATTTTGATTTGCTTTCTATTTTTACAATGTCACAACCATGCTATCTACCATTTCTATGGAAAGTCATATCCATGTTTGTGTCATTGGAGGTTCATTATGAGAAGCAAATATCCCTTAATTTCATTCCCTCAAAGTACAAACAAGACACTCAACAGTTTAGATCATTTAACATTTCCATCATAATATTACCCATATCTCCATTTTCCATTTATTATAGACTTTATGATAATTAATTATTGTTGTCTTGCATCTAACCCTCATCCCTACAAATTACATGTGACATGATGTGAACCCTTGTTTGTACTTCATTCATTCATTTACTAAATTCTTCCTCAAATGTATCCAATTCCTTAATATTTACTGTATACTCGTGTAAGTATATATATTTAATTAATAGTTTCACTCACTCTTTGTACAATAACTATAAACCTTTCATTACTATATTGCTCTAATTCATCTCTTCTAAATTCTCCCAATAATGACTCATACTGTATGAATGAATTAAATAACTGGCATATTAATTATGAATTGACATATGGCATAATTTGAAAAACTATGATATCATAAAGTAACTTAATTCTCTTCACGTTTTTCATACCTTGAATACTGAATCACGTGTTTAGTATGTGGATATCTTTCGTATTCAATGTATGGTAAATTCCTTAATAATAATAAACACTTCATTCTCTGTAAGTCATTATTTATATGTTGTGTCCTGTCTGGTATTATGCAGTAAAAATATTATTTGACCATATTCATTCATACATCCATGTCCTTTCTTGACTGCAATCTTTATTAATTTTATTACTTATTCATTCATGTTTTTCTCCAGTGAACTTTTGCATGCCTTTGAAGACTACCTTTCTGTGATGTAGTGTAAGAACAAATATCACATTTAAAAGGTTTTTCTCCAGTATGAACTCTTAAATGCTCTTGAAGCCTACCTTTCTGCGATGTAGTGTAAGAACAAATATCACATTTAAAAGATTTTTCTCCAGTGTGAACTCTAGCATGCCTTTGAAGATTACTTCTCTGTACTGTTGTGTAAGAACAAGTATCACATTTAAAAGGTTTTTCTCCAGTGTGAACTCTTAAATGCGGTTGAAGCGCACTTTTCTGTGCTGTTGTGTAAGAACAAATATCACATTTAAAAGGTTTTTCTCCAGTATGAATTCTTATATGCACTTTAAGCCTACCTTTCCGTGATGAAGTGTAAGAACAAATATCACATTTAAAAGGTTTTTCTCCAGTGTGAACTCTTAAATGCTCTTGAAGCCTACTTTTAACTGCTACAGTGTAAGAACAATTATCACATTTAAAAGGTTTTTCTCCAGTGTGAACTCTTAAATGGTTTTGAAACCTACCTTTCCGAGATGTAGTGTAAGAACAAATATCACATTTAAAAGGTTTTTCTCTAGTGTGAACTCTAGCATGCCTTTGAAGATTACTTCTCTGTATTGTCGTGTAAGAACAAATATCACATTTAAAAGGTTTTTCTCCAGTGTGAACTCTTAAATGCTCTTGAAGCCTACTTCTAACTGCTGCAGTGTAAGAACAATTATCACATTTAAAAGGTTTTTCTCCAGTATGAACTCTTAAATGCATTTGTAGATTTACTTCAAATTTTGTCTGATATTGACATATAGAACACCTGAAAATACTCTTTTGTATGAACTGGTTATCATTATGTTCAAAATTAAGTAAATTTGTTACATTATTTGAAGTTGGAGTGCAGGCATTTTCTGTTTGTTTGCAAAAGCCAAAAGATTTAGTTTTTTGAGGTTCTGATTTTGTTCCTGAGTTTTGCTTTAGTTTGGATCCCTGCAAATAAGTTGCATAAAATTAATTACAACACTCACTCTATAGGCTAAATACTCAGCTTAAACTGTATTTAAGTTTTATATTTTCCTTCAATGAAATACATAATTTATTGATCAAAATGCTTAAAATATATTTTTTCTAATTCTTTAGTTTACTCTTGTATTTTCACACCATTCTTTTCTGGCCACTGATTTTTATCTCAAAATATTTTCAGATTAAATTAAACATGATAATTCATTTCCTTTCTACCAACTTTGCACTATTAGCCTTTTTTCTTATATAAAGGATGTATATACAACCTATACTTCCCATCATGACAAATGAATTAAGGGCTGGATCAATAGGCATCTGCATGCATGTGCTATTTAGGGCTACCATGCCTCCCCTTCCACCCAAAAACACTAAAAAGTGAATGAATTTTCACCATAGGTACAACATGGGCTAGTGATGCCCATTAGGTACATGGGCTAGTGATGCCCATTAGGTTCTGTAGCAAAAGTTTCCCCTATCCTCACTATTAAGGTAAAAATATATTCACCTACTCCCCTTTTTCACACACTAAAATTTTATAAATTAATATAAATCATTTCAGGGCTGAAATGTTGAACATTATCTAAATGCTTTAGTATATTGCATTTCAATTTATTAATGTCTAACTTAGACATTAAGTGAACACAAGGTGTTGAACTATTTATTTTGGTAAAGTAAGTTGGGTTGGGAACAAGTTTAGCTGCCTCTGAAAAAAAATAAAACCAATTGTCCTTAAAAACTACATTAGGAGTAATTTCATTCACCCAAATGATATGAATAACAAACAATTATGATTTGAGGGTTGTTTAACCTAAAGAGTAAATTGAACTCTTATGACAAAAGTACAGTTTCTTGTAGGATTTAATTCACTACTCCATCAAAGAAGAACCAGAGATGCATCTTAATTGCTGAAATCTAAAATTACAGCCAAGACTCAAACACAGAACTTTCAGATTAACAGCCCAGTGTCTTACTACTAGGCTACTCTGGCTGTTAATTCAGGCAAATGGTTGTATGTATATGCCAATTAGGCTTAAAACTCCAGAATAAAGTAATTTTATTAAGAGAGGAGCTAATTTAAAAATAACATATGAACAATGTTTTGCTACTTTTAAAAGATGTTTACCAAAACTACTCATTTATCTCTGTTCTTGTCAGAGTTGGCAAAAACCCAAAAAACCCATTTTGGGTTTTTGGTTTGTTTTTATTGTTTTTATTTGGTTTGTTTTGCCAACCCTGGTTCTTGTGTTGCCCAACATTTAGCTGAGCTAATGGAGGCAGAGAAATCAAAACAAATTTAATGCATTAAGTTCTTCATATATAAAAGAGGATCAGGAAATCAGGAACTAATTTGCTTTTAATGACAACATTTATTTAAACTACATTATTTGGTCAAAGTCCATGATGTGTGATGGAGCCATATGTTTAATTTTGAGTGATGTATCGATCATCCCACTTCTAAATTCATGATTTTTAACAATTATTCTTTTTAAAAGTTAATTATTTTATCAATCAATATTATAAGCAGTCCATTTTATACCAGCCAAATTCAAACTTCTGAAGTTGTTCATCTCAACTGATCTCACTTTTGACATTATACTCCACTACCAAGTAAAACAAGAATCTCACATCCACACAGCGTTAACACCAATAAATATTCATGTCAATTACTTGTTGCATCTACTGTATATTAAAGCATTTCCTTTCTACTAAGGCTTTTATTGCAACCATGACATACTTTGCTTCATTCTCTTTTTAACTCCCAATGTTCTCATGCCTCTTTTTTCAGTCAAACACCAAAATTTAAATATTTCCACAACCTCTAATATTTCTTTATTCACTTTAACAACACATTCTAACTCTTTTATCAATGAGAATAGTCTTTGATTTACATTTTCAATTATCTTTAATACATATAAAAAATACTTGCCATTACTCTCCACTTTATTCTCTGATTTACCCAGAAGCACCATGTCATCAGCATATGTAAGATATAACAACTACATCACATTCACGTACATTCAGATATATTGCTCTTTCTAACATTCTTTCATCACCTGCATTATCCCATCCATGAAGGGAATGAACATACCTTAATTTAGAATTAACTAATTATTGTAAATATGGTTGTCAATGACATTACTTCATGTAATACTCCTCAATGAATCAACTTTGTAAGAGAACATTTCTAATTTAATTTATATATTTGAACCCTAATACAGTGGACCCATGCTATCTGAGATTAATTGGTTCCAAAAAAATATCTCAGATAGTGGAACCTTGGTTAATGTGACCATACTATACATGTTATAAGGCTAACTGGTTTCAGAAAACTAAAAACTGACCATTATCACCACAAAATCTAACTTTTAAGGCCCTACAGTATTTTTAATTTAAATTAAATAGTATTTAAGTACAGTATTATTATGTTATTTTCTGAAAATAAAGAATTAAATTATAATGAATACATTATTGTATTAATTAAATTAATATGTACTCAAAAATTAACATTCACCAGAACAATCTGACTGGGCTTGCTGGAAAGATTGACTGGAAAGGTGGTGGTGGTGTTTTATTGTTTGGAAGGCAAGACTCCTTCCATAAAGGCATCTGGTAGTTCAGGCAATTGGTCATGTTTTTGAGAGCTTGAAGTGGTCCCTGAAGTTGATGGTTTTGGTTCATCTTGTTCTACAGAAGAAGTCCTCTGTTTTGAAAAAACTATCAATCAGTGTCTGCTTGGGATTGGTCATTTCTTGGAGTTGAATTTGGTATGGGAGGAGTGCTGAATTGATGGTGCTGTATGTTGTGCAGCAGGCTCTACCATGGATGGGATCTCTTTCCATGATTTTCCATCACTTGCAGGCATTCTAGAACAAACATGTTCTATAGCAGTGGTAGTCAAACCGGGGTACGCGAGGGGTTTCCTGAGAGTACGTAAGCTCTGCTGCAAAAACAAGCAAGTTGGTTAATCAATTATAAAATGAGTTTATACAATTATAATTATCATCTAAATTTTTTTGAAAATATATATTATAATCATTTATTTATAATATTAATATTTAATTATAAATTTAACTCAACATTGGTACAAGTTATTATTAAATTACCCTATATTGGTACAAATTGGTACGAATCGTACAATAACTTCCACTTGTCAATCTGGCAATGCTGATGGGTGGAGTTAATTAGTCCAGTTGTATGGTGCTTGCTCTGCAGTTCTGTTTAATCAGTTTTTAGTGTGTTCATTGCTAGTTACTTGAATTACTAATGATTACCTTTGTTCTGATTTATCGCATTTTGTAATCCTGCAATGGATAAGTTTGTGACAAGAAAACAAGCTTCTGATAGAAGTACTGTCACTGACAGTTCACCCAGATCCAGTGAATTGCATAATCTTACTCAAGAACCTAGGCCTAGTGTTGATTATTCTCGGCCATCCAAAATGGCTAAAACTATTAAAATGGCTAAGCATCGTCACTATGATGATTCTTACATTAAGTATGGCTTCATTTCTAACAAGGACAACCCTCCTCTGCCATTGTGTGTAATCTGCAATAAAACATTATCAAATAATAGCATGAAGCCATCTCTTATGCAATGACATTTATTTACAAACAACAGTGAGCTCAAAGACAAACATGAAGACTTTTCTAAGCGAAAAGGTGAGGCATTAACAAAAAATGTAAATACTTTTCATATATTTTCACAGTCATCGAAAGCAGCTTTAGAGACCTCATACGAGCTTGCTCTGTTATCAGCCAAAGCAAAGAAATCATACACTTCTGTAGAAAATTTCATAATTCCTGGTGCTTTGATAATAGCTAATAAAATGTTAGACACTAAAGCTGTTAATGCAATAAAATCTATTCCGATCTCAGATACCACTGTAATTCGTAGAATTGATGAGATGGCACGAGATGTCCAGCAGCAAATTATACACAGTATTAAAGTAGAAAAGAAATTTGCTTTACAAATCGATGAGTCAATAGATATTACAAATAACACTCAGTTACTTGTGTATGTGCGATACTATGATAGTAAAAAAGTGGCATTACAGATGAAGTTTTAGCATGCAAAGAGCTACCGAGGTAACAACTGGCGAAGCCACTTTCAATACACTTGATAATTTTATAAGAGTTGAATCAGAGTTGTCTTGAGAATGGTGTGTAAGTATATGCACAAACAGGGCAGCTGCTATGACAGGGTCCAAGAGCGGGTTAGTCACACAACTTCAAGCAGTAAATCCTGACATTATTTGGCATCATTGCATAATTCATAAGGTGGCTTTGGTTGCCAAAAAAATGAGTCCCCAGTTGCACAAAATATTGAATGATGCTGTAAAAATAGTAAATTATATCAAGTCTCGAGCAGTGAATTCACACCTCTTTAAAATTATTTGTGAGGAGATAGGCAAAAATCATACTCAGTTGCTTTTGCACACTGAAGTGCGCTGGCTCTCACGAGGAAAGGTATTAACATGACTTTTTGAACTTAGGAATGAAGTCAGAAGTTTACTTAACAGCTGAAATTCAGACTTATTAAAATTTATAGAAAATGAGGAGTGGCTTTGTAAACTGAGTTATTTGGAAGATATATTCACCAAATTAAACAAACTTAATCTTCAACTTCAGGGGTATGACAAAAATATATTGCAGGCACGAGAAAAAGTCAAGGGATTTTTTGGGAAAGTTTTATACTGGATAAAGTGCATAGAAGACAATAATACCACACCTTTCCAAATATTCAGCAAATTTTGTCACGAAAACGAGTTTCTTGTCAGTGACTCAGTTATGAATATTATAAAGCAGCATTTAGTGAGCCTTCATGAATCATTTTTGCATTACTTTCCATGTATTAAGAGAGATTCCCCACAAAGTGGAGGAAATACATGAAAAGAAATTCAAAATTTCAGTGACATCTCATTAATGTAAATCTATAAAACTTGCATCCCATTTTGAAGTTATGCTACTTTGAGGCATTTTAGGGTAGACTACAGACCATCTAACATTTGAATGCCATTCTACAGGGTGTCCCATAAGTCTGGCATCATAGGAAAAATAATAATAATAAGCAAAACAAAAGCTTTTATTTACAGAACATGCTCAATATGTCCACCATTATTTTCAATACACAAATTCAGACATGATACCCAGTCAGGAAGCACACGGTGAATGATGTCAGGAGTAATGGTGTTACATGCCCCAATAATGTGCTGCCACAAATGTTCAACACTCCTAATTTTCTCTGTGTATACCAGCACTTTCAAGTGGCCCCAGAGATAAAAATCTAGTGACGTGAGATCCAGGCTTCTAGCTGGCCATTCCACAGGCCCTCGACATCCTATCCAATGACCAGGGAATTGTTGGTACAGGTATTCTCTTACTTGGGTGCTGTAATGTGCAGGGGCGCCATCTTGCTGGAACCATGTTGGGAAATTTCCTTCTTCGTTCAAGACACTGGGAAATGCTTCTTCCTTGAGCATACGTAGGTAGGTGCCTCCAGTGACATGTTCATCAAAAAAGAGGGGGCCTATGATGCGATCCTTCCAAATGCCACACCATACCATCACCCGAGATGCACCTTGTTCCTTTGAAGAGGTATACCAGTGAGGGTTGTTTTGAGACCAGTAGTGGGTGTTCTGTCGATTTACCTCACCATTTCCATAAAAAACAGTCTCGCTACTAAACAGAATGGTTGACGGGAAATTGCCATCCCGAGCATAAATTATGGTTTATAGAAATAAAAAAATATGAATTTCTCCTATGATGCCAGACTTATGGGACACCCTGTATTCTGAAAATGAGAAACTGTAAAATAGTGATTTAATAGTGGATTTCATGACCAACTCTACTGAATTATTCATGGTTAGAAAGATAGATAGGTAATATAAGGCACTGAAGAATAACTACTTTTTTATTTATTCAGTGAAAGTATACAGAACCAAGCATATAAGTATCAAATTGGCTTATTTTACCAAAGGTATACAAAAGTAGCATTAGTGTTGCAAAAACAAGAAATTTCTCCCTATTCAATAGAAAATCCATTTAAATAGAAAATAAATATAGTTTCAGTAAATTACCTTTTGTATGTTGTAAAAATGTATAAAACGTGCAATTTATTTATTTAAATATATATAAAAATAAACTTTCCTTTGATTAAATTGTGATGTACAGGCTACAACAAATGCTTACTAACCTTTTTCAATGCTCTATATTTCAAACAAAAATATAAAATACAGAATAATTGTTAAATGTTATAAAAAATCTTTTCGAGCATGCAGTTAAAAATTATAAAAGATTGGATCACTTTAACATATTGCTTCCTGAATGCTATGGGAAGCAATATGTTAAAGTGGTCCAAAAGATTTATATGTTAGTGTTAAGCCTAGGCTTTAGAGTGGTATTTCTCAACCTTTTCTCCACTGGTGACCCACCTTTTGACAAAAAAATTCATGAACCACTTCCCCTAAATGATAAGATAGCACATACTTAAACTATGAAAACAGCTTCTGAAACAGACATGGGGTCATTATCATTGTAATGGTAATTAATTATAATTAATTACAAATCTCTTGTAATGATAATGTAATGAAAGAAATTTCGAGGCAATAATGGTAACGAAAGGTCTGAAATGAATCATTACTGGTCATTCCATGTCAGTTCAACAGCGAAAAAAATGTGACCATCACTGATGTTTTTGAAAATTGGCACACTTATAGATATCTGTGAGAAAAACAGAATGATGCTTGTTTCAACACTCTAGGTCATATGATTCCGGAGATATGGCCCTTCGAATTTTGTAAAAAAAGGTCAGTTTCCAAGGTCATACTATATTTCAACATGAAATATCTCGGCTCCTATTGCACTTACAGAGACCATTTAAAAACTATTTTAAAGCTTTTATGCAGATCTACAACTTCGTTTCTATTCATATTTTACATCAGTGGTAAAAAAAAAAAGTTGATCTTATTTTTGACCTTTGACCTTGTGTAGGTCATTTGATGTCACAACAGATTCTTTTCTCCTTTCACCCAATTTTGGGTACACATGTCTACCTTAACCTAAAACAAGATTTTTAGAGTTGATTAAGTTAGTATAGATGTTACAGCCATATCAGTGGACCATACCCACCTCCATTTTGACCAAGTACCTTTTTCTACCAAACTTTGGAGCACTGTATCTTTGGAACTGTTTGAGGTAGTGTTGAGAAAAATACCATTAAATTTTTCTTACTAAGATATATAATGTGCTAATTTTAAAAAAAATTGGTAATTATCTAACCTAACCTAACCGTTATTTTGTTGAATGAGTATCTGGCCCTATTGTAAAATTTACTTTTTTTTTTGTTTATTTCAGAGAATTATATAATATAAGTAATTTAAATTACGTAATTAATTAATTTATATGGACATTCAAAAGTGTGAAGAACTTCGAACCTGCTATCCTGTTTAAAGATAAAGCTATGTATGTATATAAGAACCTTATACTAGGCTGTAGGTACTATCCTATAGAATAAGTTCAGTTTTAAGAGTTAGACGAGTTTTAATAGAATTACTTAACTTTGTGTATTTATTCATTGTGTACAACAGTATGTACCCATGTGAAAATAAGCTTATTTAAACCTTGGAGCAAGGATTTTTTTGGCATCTGTATTTATTCCAATCTGTAAATCAAACTGCACATTTTTTCTTGTTGTAGACCTCTGAAACAAGATCAGTAGGTCCCAAATTTTATTTGTGCCATCTAAGCAAAAATAGCTTATAACAGGGTTGGATACAATAAATAATTATAATTGTATTTTTAATTAATTGATCCTAATTTCCATTAATTGTAATTGATTCAAAATAAAATAAAAATAAAGGTAATTGTAATTGATTTTTGAGCTATAAGTGAAGTAATTGATCAATTAATGTCAATTGTTAAAAATTATACCCCTAGATCTGGCAGTCAAACATCATCCAATGAAAATAAACCTTTGATAGTTTATTTAGTTATATTTAGATATAGATATATATTTATTTTAGATATATATTTAGATATACAGAATAGATAGTTATATTTGTGTAATTGTAATTGATTCAGACAAAATTAATTGTAATTGCAATTGCAATTCATCTTGAAATTGTGAAGTACAATACTAATTAATTAATTTGAAGAAAAATAAAAAAAATTGTAATTATTTCCATTTCGTGTAATTGAACCCAACCCTGGCTTTTAAGCTGCATATGTTTTTGTTTTTTTCTTTTCTTTTTAGATAAACATGGATTTCAGCAGTTTGAATATGGGCAGGTTCTGTTGTGACCAATTTAAAAAACACACACTAAAAGTAAAAAAAAGGCATTCGTGCATTGACTAAAAATTTGATTGATCAAAATCCTGATTTGAAACTAACAAGTAATCATAAAGCATGTGCAACCTGTCAAAATATACTAGCAAATCATCCATCCCCAATGCCTGAATGTGAACCACTTGAAAAATCACCATCCACCTCATCAAGTGCCCCATCTGAGCTAGAAACTGTTGGAGATGTAGTTGAAATGCAGTATGAGCTTAGTAAATTCAATGCTTCATTGGCCACACTTGATGAGACCCCCAATAAAACCATGTAAACTCTCTGACAGCACTGCTTACACAAAGAGAAAGTTGAGGAAAGTAGTAGTAGTTGTGAAAAGAAAGCTTGAACTTGCAACTAAACAACCAATTTCATGCAGTGACTCAGATGATACAGAACTGAAGTGAAAAACTGACAATTCTTACTATCCTACCAAAAAGATGGACACAAGTAAAGATCAGAGAAGAATTTAAGTGCTCAGATTACATGGCTAGGCAAGCAAAGAGTTTGGTGAGGGAGAAGGGAGTGCTTTTAACTCCTAATCCGCGTTTGGGGAAACGCCTGAATAGTGAAACTACTGCCAAAGTAATTGACTTAGGTCTCTTATTATAGGTTTTTCTTTCTTACTGTTTGCTGTTGAATAATGATCTCAGTTTTTGTCTAAGGTCAAATCTTTGGTAGGGTAAGTAATTATCTTGAGAGGCATATACAATTACTTTATTATTATTATAAATGTAACGATAATGGCTTCCATAAAATATATTGTAAATACCTAATACCTGCCTTTTTTAAATATAAAGTTATGTTGATGCCTCTTTTTTCATGGTTTCACCCAGCTAGACAAGAATCGGTTCTTATAACTCAATTGGTAAAAATAAAGTACTAGGTTATTTTAATATATATATTAAAAGGCAAATTGTCTTAAAAATAGCAAACATTATAGATCTCAGTGAGACAAATCTAATGGTACTTTTCTCAACACACTAGCTCAAACAGTTCCAAATTTTGGTGGAAAAAGGTACTTGGTCAAAATGGAGGTAGGTATGGTCCACTGAAATATCTGTAGTGTCTATACTAACTTAATCAACACTAAAAATCTTGTTCTAGGTTAAGGTAGACACCCAAAATTGGGTGAAAGAAGAAAAAAAATTGGTTGTGACATGAAATGACCTACACAAGGTCAAAGGTCAAAAATAAGATCAACTTTTTTTTTATCACTGAGGTAAAATATGAATAGAAACAAAGTTGTAGATCTGCTTAAAAGCTTTAAAGTAGTGTTTAAATGGTCTCTGTAAGTGCAATAGGTGCCGAGATATTTCGTGTTGAAATATGGTATGACCTTGGAAATTGACCTTTTTTTTTTTACAAAATTTGAATGCCCATTTCTCCATAACCACATGACCTAGAGTGTTGAAACAAGTGCCATTCTGTTTTTTCTCACTGAGATCTATAAGTGTACCAATTTTCAAAAAAATCGGTGATAGTCACGTTTTTTCTACCCAAAATTCCGTTGAACTGACATGGAATGACCCTTACACATCATTACATTTTTATTACAGTGTAATTTCAATATATATATATATATATATATATATATATATATATATATATATGCAGCTTCTGATTCCTCCCAGTCCCAGCAAGCACTAAAGCAGTGCAAGTTGTTCAATTTTATGGCTACTCCAGCTCCCTTTGCAGCTTTTCAGAACCCTATTGTCAGCCAGGTGGACAGTTACCTTGACCAGCCCTACATTGATGAGGACTGCAATCCCCTAACATGGTGGAGGAACAATGCACATCTGTATCCTGATGTATTTGTTCTTGCTACCAAGCATCTTTGCATCCCTGCCTCCAGTGCACTGGTGGAGCGCTTATTCAGTATTGTAAAGATCATTATAATAATAATGAAGGGCTTGTAATGATAATGAAACAAAAATACTGTAATGATAATGAAAAATTTTTGGTAATGATAATGATACACCTTATAATGACCCCATGTCTGTTCTAAACCTCTTCTTATCTGAATAACCTTTAATAATAATAAAATAAATATACTTGTTTTACAATTTACAATGCCATAACTAATTGTGAAGCTGGACTATTTATTTTATTTAATTTGGCCCTTAAGCTTTAGGTTTACTGGGATCTTATTAAAAATAAACAGCTAGTTATTATTAATTAATAATAAATAAATAAGTAAACAAGCATTATTAATAGTTGAAGTATGTATTAATCTTAAATAATCATTACTGACATGACAAATGCAAGATCACCATTGAAGGCATTATACCAACACCATGCAAAGAAACCAATATTATACATGAGAGACAAAAACTGAACAATCACAAGAATTGTGATAACCTCATACTTGTGCAAAGTGTGCTTCTCATCAATGGTTTCAATAAAAATAAGGACATGAAACTGACTGTGTGTTACTGTGTGTTTAGTCTATTCAACCAAATATAAGAAGATTAACAAATACAAAGGAGGCACAGACAACTCAATGAAAGAGAGAGACTAGCAGTTATAACGAGTACAGTAGGGCGGAGTGAAAAACTCATTTTTCAAATTTTCAAATTGGCTAGTGTGGAAAATGTGTGGAGTAGTGAGGAAATAAGCTGGTATAAATTTAAAATCATAACATTAATATCTTCAGGTGCCACAATGACCTTCAATATTGAAAAAAATTGAAAAAAGCAGATTTTAACCAATAATTACAGAAGAGTCCACGATGCACAATAGACAAGAATTTATTCACACTTGTATAAAAATAGCTCAGTCAACCTTTAAAAAAGTTTCTATTCTCTAAAAACAGTTTTCTATAGTCAGCTCACTCAGCTGTCACGTGAGTACCTCGGTTCAGTGTAGCTGTCGCTCTCGTAGCAGGTGGATGTTCTGTTGTTGGCGTTACTCAGATAGTCTAAACTATATTTCTTATATATTTTGCATTTCTGTATTGTGTTGCCCTAAGTTTGCCATGTACTATTAACTGAAATTAACGTATAATTGATATTAGCTCTTTCTTTTTCAGATTTGTATACTTTCAAAATGTCTCGAGTTTGTGCAAAATCAACCAGGGCCTCAACTGAGTGCCCCATGTTTGGTATGGGGGAAGATTTGTGGCACAGGAATCTTCCTACATACGAAGGAGTTTTTAAATATTACTTGTTTGTAAGAAACGATTTGAAACAGAATACTAATAAAGATCCTTCAATATCTCAAATATTAGAACAAGTTGTTGATAAATTGAAAACAATTTGGGAAAGTGCTTCCGTCCCAATTCTGTCAGACAGGCGAATTGAAACAATGTTCGGAAGCTACCACGAAAAGTATAGTGTCATTATGAAGCCATACCAAAGCAGAAAAAATTCTGAAGCTTACAAAGCAAAGATTGATATGTTCAAAAAAGAAGCACACACGAAACTTTTTGACATTGCAGCGTGCAAGTGCAAAGTACTAACACAATGTTCTTGTCCCAAAGAAAAAATGGTTCCAAAGGAAGAAGTGACGTTCCTCTAAGATCAAAGGAGTGAAAGAAAACTGTTTATTGATAGAGTAGATGTTACACTCTCAAAGAAAAAAGCATCTACGTTGCTAAGAAAGCAAAAAGAAGCTGTGAGGCTCACCAAAGAATCTTCACAGGAGAAATTGCAGGATACAAATGTTGAATTATCATCATCAACATCAAATAGTGAAAGTGAATCTGGCGAAATATCAGACGATACATTTCCAGAGCCAGTTAGCTCGAAGAGAAAGCTCGAACAACCTGAAGAACAATTATTCAAGAAAAGGAAAACTACAAATCTACCTTCAGTGGCTACTGCTTGTGACAGGACTGCAGTTTCAGATCGAGCTGCAGCATTCATTGTTAGTGCAGTATTGCAAGATATTGGAGAAGTTTCTATTGACAATACATCTGAAGTAGTGGATAGGAGTAAAATCAGAAGAGAAAGACAAAAGAAGAGATCAGAAATTATGAAAGATCAAAATCAGGTCCCAATCAGAGGAATCTATTTTGATGGTCAAAAAGATTCTACACTCTTCCAAGAAAAAAAAGAGTCCAACCAAAGTATATCAGAAGAAGGTAACAGAAGAACATATCACTTTAGTGAGAGAACCTGGTTCAGATTATTTGGGCCATTATTCTGTGAATTCTGGATCAGCTGAAGAAATATGTAAAGGAATGTTTGAGTATATTGGAAATAATGACATGAACCTGGAAAACCTTGTTGCCATTGGATGCGATGGTGCAGCAGTCAACACTGGAGAAAAGGGAGGCATTATAAGGCTTATAGAATTGAAGCTGAAGAAGCCAGTTCAACATTTAGTGTGCCAGCTCCATGCCAATGAATTGCCATTACGCCATTTAGTTGCAAAGCTGGATGGAAAAACATCTGGCCCCCGCGGATTCACCAGTCCTATTGGCAGGGAATTAGAGAACTGTGAGAGTCTTCCTATTGTCGAGTTTGAAAGGATTGATGCTGAGGAACCAACTGTAGACTGTGAAGATCTTAGCACCGACCAAAAATATCTAATTGATATTCATCAGGCCATAACAAAGGGATATTGCTCTCCAGATCTTGCTCATCGTAGTCCAGGCAAAATGGCACATTCACGATGGCTGACTACAGCAAATCATTTGCTTCGTCTATACGTTTCAACTGTAAGTCCATCTGAGAACCTCATGAACATTGCTTCTTTTATAATGAAGGTCTACATCCCAATGTGGTTTTCTATTAAGCAAAATACGTCTTTTGTCAATGGCTCAAAACATGTTTTCAAAACTATTGAACTAACAAGAACACTGAATGACGAAGTAAAGGATATTGTAAACCCTGTCATACAAAGAAATGCATTTTTTGCAAATCCAGAAAATATTCTAGCATCAATGATTCATGATGACCGCAGCGCCATAAGAGAATTAGCGTGGAGGCGAATAAAGAAAGCAAGGCAAACAAACAAGGAAAAAGTTGTGAGGCATTTCACAGTACCTGTTATTCAATTTGAAGCTACTGATTATACTGATTTAATTAATTGGCAAAAATGCATTGTCACTGAACCACCTGTGACAAGACACCTGACAGAAAATGAGATTGAAGAATTCATAGAAAACAAGAGTACCCCTCCATTTGAGAAATTCCCTTGTCATACACAAGTAGTAGAAAGAATGGTAAAATTAGTGACTGAAGCATCATCAAAAGTATTTGGATTGAATGCGCGAGATGGCTTCATAAGATCAACACTTCAGTCACGTAAAAAAATGCCATCATTCGAAAGTAAAGCTGAATATAAAGTTTAAATAAAACGTTAATAGAAAAAAACATGCGCAAGGATGGGTGGTTGGGAGGGCATGGGTGGAGCTCGACACGCAGCCACCTCCTCGTGGTGAGTTCTGGATTTTTTAGATCATTAATCAAAAGAACATTGATCTAAATAAACTAAGAGCTGCGTAATTCAGTAACTATTTTGGTAATTGGAACACTTAATATATAATAATAACAAGTAAGTTTCAGTTATTGTACTAATGCAGAATATAAGAAAATCATTATACAGTATTTCACTTTTTTCGACGGCTTTGTGGCACCTGAAGATATAATTTCGCAGGACTAATATTTATGCACAGTCATTATCTATAGCACCCACATATTTTCCACACTAGCCATATTTGAATTTCGAAAAAAAGTTTAAAAACCTCAGTTTCGATCCGCCCTAGAGTACAGTATGACTAACAGAAGATAATGTCAGTTGTAAAACTAACAAAATACAAGTTTTTAACTTAAAAAATAGCTTGTCCAATTTTAAATATTGTTATTTTTGCTGGAAAAATAAAATTAGATTTCACAGGTAGGCTGATTTTTTGATAAGCAACAGGAGCATCCACTGACCTTCAGGTTGAGAAACACAGCCCTTTTTAATAGTAACAGTCAGGGAAAGGAAAGTATGCCATATTCAAAATCCAAAAATATACATTCACATATTATATAAAAGTACTTTATTAATTCTGCATATACAAATAATATGCAACAGTAATTTACTATTAGAAAAGTACTAAATTGTTTTAGTACAAGTAGATAACTGAAGTGTCTAACTGTCTGAGAAATAATTACCAGCATCATTTTTCTTATGTATACATTAGAACCCTTATTATCCAGAGCTCTAGTAACCCAAAAACTCTCACAAGTGGAATTTTCAATATCTCCCAATACAAATGCAGATTATATTTGTCAAAAAGTATTTTGTTTCCTCAACAAGATTATGTGATTCCGATAGATTCTTTAATGCTCATAACAGAAATGACCTTGAAATTTGGCATGCAGCTGGGATATACAAAGTACTGCTACTTTCTTTCTGAGTGGGATAATCAGGCCAAAAATTCTCATTATGTCATTGAGTGGCCACTTCATCAAGCTTTAGTTCTTGGGGAAAAGGAATGCACATAAACACCTGGTTGATACCAAGATGATATACCTGCCACTTCTTCACATTAAGCTCAGACTAATAAGAAACTTTGTGAAAGCAAAGAACAGGGAATGTGAAGGATTTTGATACTTAAAATAGAAGTTTGTGAATAAGTGAAGTGAAGATAAAATGTGATTTTGTTGGTCCACACATTAGAGAGGTTATGACGGACAGCAAATTTCCAATCTGTTGAACACCACCTCTCTTCCTCTAAACCTCATCTTCTTTTCCTCACTGAAACTCAGGTGTCTTGGATGACTGACAGCAACCCCTTTTCTGTAGCCTCACACTCAGAGCCATTTCCTGGCATAAGCAGACTAAGCGGCTGCTTAGGGCCCCGCTGCTACTAGGGGGCCCCTAGACAGGCTCCCAGGTCATAGCTCAGTGGGCAAGAATAGGAATATTGCTGAAGTTATTATTATTATTATTATTGTTATTATCATTGTATTAATTAAAGTTTTTGTATGAGACGTGATAAAATGGAGACAAAAGAAACATTTTGGTCGTTATGTGTAAATAACTATTGAGAGATCTTATTTCTATACTACAGTGCCCGCGAAAAGTATCCGATCACCCTTGAAATTTGTATTTTTTACATAAAAAACAATGTTTAAATGTATACTAACCTTATATTAGTATTTTGTCATCTGTCCTTTGGTTTGGATGACTTGTTCTAGACGTTTTGGCATGGATTTAATCAAGTTTTGACAAACTTCCACTGATATTTCCTTGCACCATACCTTTTTGATGGTCTCTTGTAATTTTTCGACTGAGCCAGTGTCGTGGCATTCAACCTTATTTTTTATTATTAGCCACAGATTTTCTATCGGATTGAGATCTGGACTATTACCAGGCCAATCCAAAATATCAAATTTATTGTCAGTAATCCATTTTGTCACTATTTTGGCCCTGTGACATGGTGCACCATCATGCATGTATGTTTTTGTCCTTTGGATTGCCATTGCCATTGGAAGTTTATCCTGTAGCATTGCTAAATACCGTGCACCATTCATAGTTGTGTTCTTCGGAAGAAAATATAAGTTTCCACGCCCATAGTAACCGAAACAACCCCAAACCATCACACTTGGAGGGTGTTTCATTGTCTTTAGGGTGTATTTAGGGTCCATCCTATTTGAGCCAATAGGCCGGCGAACCTTTTTTGGACAACTTCTGAATGTCAAAAATGTCGACTCATCGCTAAATAAAACCTTCCAGTCATCAACAGTCCAATGAATGTATTTTTTACAAAATGCGACACGTTTTTTACGCATTTTTTCATTAATGAACGGTTTCTTAGCAGCATGGCAAGATGGTAATCCGAGTTCTTTTTGGAGCCGCTCCTGGATAGTTCGTTCAGAAACACCAGATAACAAATTATTCATATTAAATTTTATTTCTTTCGCAGTTATTGTTGGGTTTTTCAATACTAAACGTTTCATAAGTTTGTCTGTTCGCGAATTTGTTTTTCTCGGTCTGCCAGATCGTTTTTTAGGGACTGGCGTGGTTAGGCCACCATTGTTCTTAGCCCGTGAAACCCATAAATTAACGGTACTTTGGGATATGTTTAATTCCTTAGCTATCTGTCTCTGTGATTTCCCACATGCATGCAAAGCAACAATAGCACCTCGACAATCACTCTTAAGTTGTTTTTTAGCACACATTATATATAAATTTTATTTACACCACTTTCTGTAAAAAAAAAAAAATATCAAGAAATTTACACAAACTGAAATCTGACAAATTTGAGACACAGCCACCCGCAACGAAGGCTACCAGAACACTAATTTGAGAATGCGTTGGATAGCTCTCATATCAGCGAGCAACCTCAAAGTTACCAGATGTCGCTAGAACAAATAGAAAGTGAATTATGTGTCTCTGAATATCAAGGGAAAATATTGTATTTTCTTGAGTGATCGGATACTTTTCGCGGGCACTGTATTTAACTTTATTCTTACTATACGCTTATACTTTCCTAAATGCTTAATTTTTCTAGTATTGTAAAACATTATTTCATATGATGATGTTATTGATGATTTCGCCCAGAAAAAATCTAGGAGGCAAAAATTCTGAAGATACAAACTGTTCTGTATAACTATTAGCTATTACATGATTGTATCATAGAGTTAGTAATCGTTTGGTAGTTGATAATTGCATTATTTTTTTATACATAGTTCTGTGTCATTTATTCGAAATAATGTATAAGCTAATTTTCAGGAATGTCATGGAGTATTTTTTCTGTTTATCTTCTGAAAGTACATATTTGTTGTTTTGGACATAAATGTTTCATTAAAATTGTTTCATAATTGTTTTTTATTAACACAGGCAGTTTTTGTATGTGTGTGCTGAGGTGATGTAGTAAGGCGTGAGTTGGCGGATGGAGGGGTGGGGCCTCAAATGGGTATACTGCTTAGGGCCCCCTAATGGCTAGAAACGGCCCTGCTCGTACTTTCTCTATACTCAATTTCACTCCAAAGGTGGATGTTGCATACATGTATACAATGACCAAACTTGTTCTCACATTCCCAAACTCAAATCATCTGAATTCTATATGCTCTAGCTACAGCTAACATGCCAATCTCAAACTAAATATATCTATGCCATTTACCTTTTCCCTAATTCTACTGACTATCCAAAATTCTTTGACTACCTTACTCCTCTCCCCCTCTGACCTTATTATGTCTGAAATAAGAATCTCTTCTAAAGATGGTTTTTCTGTCATATATGGTCTCAACTCTAGGAAGGCATATGGTCCTGATGGTGTTCCTCCTGTTCTTAAGAACTGTGCTTCTGTGCTGACACCCTGCCTAGGCAAACTCCTTTGTCTTTCTCTCTCATCTGGTACTACTACTACTTGCTGGAAGTTCGCTTTCATTCAGTCTGTCCCAAAGAAGGGTGACCACACTCAACCCTCCAACTATTGTCCAGTTGCTATGACTTCTTGCCTTTACAAAGTTTTTGAATCTATCCTTAATAGGAAGATTCTCAAACACCTCTCTCACAATCTTCTTTCAGATCATCAGTATGGGTTCCACAAGGGACACTCTACTGGCAATCTACTGGCAATCTTCTTGCGTATCTCTCTGACTCTTGGTCATCCTCTTTTCAGGATTTCAATGAAACTTTTGCTATTGTGCTAGACATATCAAAAGCTTTTGATAGAGTCCAGCACAAATCTTCAATTTCCAAACTGTACTCCTTCCATTTCTATCCTTCTATCAGTGCCTTCACCACAGTTTTGCCTCTCTCTCTCTTTACTATCACTATTATAATGAACATTGCTCTTCTGAACTCTCTAACTGCATGCCTCCTCCTTTAAGGAGAGTATGCAGTACCAGACTTTCTACACTTTCTCATTCCTTAACACAAGGGTTAATTGGTATTTTCAATCCTTCATTTACTCAACTGGTGAACTCTGGAGCAATCTTCCTCAATCCATCTTTCCTCCTGTCTATGACCTCCCATCTTTCAAACACATTGTGTCTAGGCATCTCAAACCTTGATTTTGGCTCTCTTCTTCTATAGGGTTGTGCTTTCCCAGCCATTCGCCCTTTGCCCCTCCTTCCTGCATAAAAAAAACAGTAACGCAGTCATCAAGAACTTTATAGGTAAGAACAAGGCACTGAACTATGTGCAGTGGGTTAAGGAAATGCTTGAAGGATTTGAGTTAATAAGGTGCAGTATGTCCTTCAAGGTACATTTCCTGCACTTCAAATTGGGCCTTTTTCCAATCAACCTTGATGATGTTAGTGACGAACATGGGGAAAGGTTTCGCCAGAACATTTCCGCAATGAAAAACAGTACCAAGGTAGGCAGGACCCAATGACGCTGGCTGACCACTGTTGGACATTAATCACGAAAGTCCCAAATATCACCCATAAACACCAGTTGTTGACAAAGAGATTTTAGGTATGGTTAATATGTTACAGCATGTCCTATGCAATATGATATACACAATTTTATATAATTTTGGGTAAAACTTAATTTGCAATTTTCTCAAGAACCCTACTTGATATAAAAATTCCAAGGTCAATCATAATCAGAGTTGAAAATTATCAAATATGCAGGAAAAGTAAAATTTGTTGACCAGTGTAACACAAACTAGCACACAAATGACTCCATCCAGCATGTCTTAGAATACTTCTAGAATGATCCAAGAGATACTAAAATGATTACAGAGGTACTGAAATTTCTGCTGCATCTTATATGTGGAAAATGTATAAGAACTGAAGGTAAAATTAGGAATTAGGAATAAATTAAACAGCTTAGACAATAACTCACGTGAAAATAGTTTAATCATAATGGGGGGTATTTGAAATGAATAGAGAAACAAACAGCAAAATGAAGAAAAAGGTAGACATAATAAAGGATAGACTGAATTTGGGGAATATTGAGATCAAAAGTACTTTTAGATTAAAAAAACAAATTCCACCACAAAAAGCAAATTCTAGAGTTAAAGACACGACTGAATCTATGATGCCCACTTCAGCTATAAAAGTAATATGTGAGGATGAAACTCAGAGATTTAATACTAAAAAACAGAAGAAAGCTGAAAGGATCAAAAATCTTCATCAATGACGAAGTATGTGAGGAAACACGTAAAATTCATAAAGAAAAGCTCCCTAAACTCATGGAAGTGAGGAGACTCAGGAAAGTTGCCTACTTCCTTGGAGCGAAGTTAATTATTAAAGAAGGGGAGACTCCTCCAATGCAGAATACTTCAGTCAAAGGAGTTCACCTTGTGGAGGATGAACCCCCTTTCCCCCTGGCCTTGATTATTATTTATGGATTAAATTTATTTATTTTTGGATTGAAATATAGTTTTAGATAGGATTTTCATGGTTCTCTCTTTCTTTCCAGAGGAAAAAAGATAATTGTTGTTAATATTGTTAGCAAGGAATGAGGAATAAATCATTTGTTTGATAATATTGTAAAAAAAAAAAGAATAAGAATTAAGATAATCTAATGAGTGTATAGGAAAGCAATTTATTATTATTATTATTATTATTATTATTATGAAAGATCTCCTCTCAAAAATTACTCTTGCTTGTTAAAACCTGTTAGCAAACGGCATTAGTACTAAATTGTTAATATTTTAACAAAAAAGGGAACCTGCGTGTGTGCCAAAACTCGAGTTTTGAGTGTTATGAGAAGTGGGGAAAACAATCTGGTGTTTGTGGAAATGTTGAAACAGAAAATACATAGTTTAAATATTTAAAAAAAGGAATAAAAATAAACCTGTTTGGTAAAGTAAGGAACTAAATTCAAGCTAGATCTGTCTGAGAAACTGAAGACCATTATTAAACCAAAAGAACTATAAATGTGTCAAGAAAAGGATGCCAAAAATATTGAAACACTAACAGAAGGAAGCTACTTTTGTAAGAACTGTAAACCAAGTGAGAAACTGTTGGTGGTATGAGCCAGCAGTTGTGGAATTGAAGGGCTGGGCGGCGAGCCTGGATGCAACAACCCTTCAAGGTAGGCAGCCTGGCTAGGTGGAGGCCTTAAAAATAAAATTTTCTTATGTTTTGTCTGGTGTGGCCGTTAGGTTAACTGAATTCCACCACATAAAATAAGTGGCGCCCGAACAGGGACTTCCACTCAGAAAAGTAGGTTGTTTCCTGGTTGGGTTGTATAGAAGGAGAGTGAAAGGGTAGTAGTAGTAGTAGTAAGTTGGGTGTAGTAGTGTATGGTGAAGGTGTAGTAGTGTATGGTGAAGGTGTAGTAGTAGTAAGTTGGGTGTAGTAGTAGTAGTAGTAGTAGTAGTAGTTAATAAAGTAGAAGTAAAGTAGGGTAGCATCTTTAGAGATGCCTACCAAGGAGGAGTTAGAGAAGAGGTTGAGGGAGATGGAGGAGGCATTGGAGGTAGAAAGGGCTAGGAACCATCAATTAGAGTTAGAGAAGGCAGAATTAGAGAATGCTTTGGATAAATTGAAAAGTAGATTAGATGAGCAGAGTAAGGAATTGCCGTCAAGAGATGGAAGAAAAGATGATTGAGAATAGGAAAGAGATGGATGATGGATTAAAGGCAATGGTTAAGAGAATGAGCGAGTTGGAGGGCAAGCTTGATGGGAAAGATGGTAAGTGAAAGAGTGATATTGGGAAAAAGGAAGGGAAGGGGGGGTTTTGAAGGGGAAAATAGTAAGGGTGTTGATGATAAGAAAGGGGCACATCCAAAAGATGTAGCAGTAAAGGGCCTGGAAGGAGAAGAGAGCGAAAGTGAGAGTGAGGGGAAGGAAGAAAGACCTTATAAGGTGATGGTGCATTCCACTCCTAAGGAGGGTAAAAAGAAGCTTGAGGGTGAGGATCAAAGGGAGAAAGGTAAGAGGATGGAAGGGCAGGCTAAGAGGGGCAAGGCAGGAATGAAGGGGGCTTGGAGGGCATCTGGTAAGAGAGCTTCTCAGAGGGTTCAACGCTGCATTAGCGCAGATGACTCCCTCTATTCCACTATTGAGGACAGCATGTATGAGTGAGAGAGTTAAACTGAGAGTGATACGAGCGAGGGTGTAAGAGTGCATAAGGGAATCCTAATTAGGGAGTTTCCGAAGGTTGCAAAATTTAACATTTATAGTGGGAGAGATGTACAACAGTTTTTGAAAGAGTATGAATGTTATTGTAAGAGCAAGTATCCAGACGCGCCTGAGTGTTGGGTATGAGAGATAGATGACTGTTTGGAAGGTAGGTTGCTAGAGTTTTACAATGTTGTTGTAAATTCAGGAGTGCCTGTGAAGTATGAGGTGTTAAAGGATAAAGGAGAGATTGGTGGAGTAGGGTATGTCAATTTTGGGGGTGAAATGACTAAATTGAAAATCATGTGATTTGGTAGTAATTTAATGTAATCATTTGGCATACAAAATAATATCCTTGCTTCAAAAACAATAAAAAATAACTCCTACTTACATCAATTTTAATAAAAAAATTCTATTTTTCCGTAAATTCGTAACAAACTAACAAATGTGCGCAAACATCCTATCAGCATTTAAAGTGGCACTAAGATATCATTCAGTCTTTATTTGAAAGTAACCAATGCAGTCATGTCCTTTTTGCTGCGGTTCCTTGACATCAGCATTTGGCTTGCTACTTGCGCTTTGATGTAGCCTTCTTGCCTCTCATGACTGTAAATTTGACTAGCTGCTTCTGTAACCATTTTCACACATCTCTCCACACTCTGAGTGTGAGAAGGCCACTTTGGCACTTGCATTGGGGCCTCTTTAAGTTGTGTTAAATCTTTGTTTGTTATACATGTTGTCAGTGATGGCTCCAAAACTTTCGAACTCAAGTTAACTAATTCTGACAATTTCGTGGCATTGACTTTTATCGGAGGTACCTTCCTTGTCTGAACAGAGCAGTCTCCCAGCTGGTCATCATCTGGTGATGTTCCTCTAAGCTTTAGAATGATTTCCACAGCCTCAGTTCGCTCTTTGGTACATTAGCTGCAGAGTATTACTTGCAAAACTGCCTCTGGCCTAGCATACCAAGCGGACCTTCTCACCACAGGTAACACGATGTCCACCACTACTTTCCTTTGGGTTCTCAGTAGCTGTAATTGAAACAAGATGTGGTTGGGGCCCCTCCATCCACATTGTATTAAGTTTTAAATTGAACCAGTGAGGAAGATAAAACCCAATAATAAATTCAACAATCAACATCAAATTCTGTAGCATTTTACCCTTCAGCGCATGTTTGGAAACCCAAATCCTGCAGAAACGAATCGCTGTAGTTAACCAACAACTGTGACTTATGGGTCCAATCTCCGAGAGAGCCAGATTTTGAGACAACTCTCCTGATCTGATTGCTTGAACAATACGATAAGCGTAAGATTGATCCGTGCTGAGGTCTTTGATAACTTCTTTAGACAACACTGGAAGGGGAGGGCCTACTTCGACCTTTGGAAATTTTGTATTTATTTCTTCTTCCATTGCTTCATCTAGCGTTGCCAAGGGGGCCTGACCACTTGTTGTTGCTCTTTGTAGGACCAAGTTCCTGGATGAGACGACAAAGAGGTAGTTCCCCTGTGTGCAAATCACACACAATCCAAACAAGCATTCTTCCAAGTTTTTTCTCTAAATGCGTCATAACACCGCCCTGCCATCCAGTGTTCACCGCAGTTGAGTTTCCACCAACGGCCTGCAGTGAACTGTCAAGTCTTCTTTCTTGAAGCCAACATATTATTTGATCAGCAATTGCCTCTGCATGTTTCTTGCCTTCTACTTCTGCTTCAGGAACAAAGTGAAACAAATAGCGGCCACCAGGTTCGGAACACACAGAGTAGTGTTCTTCTTTGATGAGACCGGGAAACTTTCTGTCCATTAGAATATGTGGAACTACATGAAGTAGCACCTCCAAAGTGAAGACAGAAGTTCTATAATTTTGAAGCTGGCTGAAGCAGTGAAGAAATTCTGTATTATGAACATTTCCATTGAGTATTGTCATAAGCTATCTGAGTTAGTGCCAGAAAGAATGAAACAAGTAATTAGAGTTGGAGATATGACCAAATATTAAATAAAGGGTGAAAGGTATAATGACTTTTACTTTATAGAATAGAATAACCTTTATTAATAATAATAAAATAAATATATTTTTTCAATTTATAATGACATGAATAATTGTGAAGCTTGACTATTTATTTTATTTAATTTGGCACTTTAGCTTTAGGCTTTACTGGGATCTTATTAAAAATAAGCAGCTAGTTGTTATTAATTAATAATAATAAATAAAAAATAAGTAAATAAGTATTATTAATAGTTAAAACATGTATTGCAATATTATACAATATGAATGGACAATATTAAACAATATTAGTGGAGATTAATCCTAGATTTTTGTTAGTATACCATTATTAATTGGGATTTCAACTTGGTTTTAAACAAATTTACATTCACAATATTTTTTTATATCGGCATGCAAGTCATTCCATAGTTTCAATCCAATTAAAATGGGTAGTTTTTCAGATGAAGACAATCTAAATTGAGGTATAACAAGCTTTGATCTATTTCTGGTCTGATACAAGTGGATTTCTTGATGAGTTACAAAATATCTATTTACCCATTGCAAATTAATGATTTTGTTCTTACACTTGTAAATAAAAATAAAATGTGCCAGTTTGGTTATATCATTTAGCTCTTTAAATAATGCACTAGTGATATCAAGGAAATCAGCTTCAGATAATTCACTGGTCTACAGCCAAAATGCTTCAGAAATAGTAGTAGTCAATCTTTACTAATTTTGTGTCACTGAATACAAAAATGATGCCTAAAATTGCCAATTGGCTCTATTTATAAAGATATCAGGCAACCCTGTACCCTACTAACTGGACTGCATCTGTCGTGTATATAATATGTAGACGCCTGTGACACATTGACTCTACTGCGCATGCGCATAGTTATATTTTTTTATTTTAATAAATTAATGTTAATGTATACATATATACATATATATATACACACACACACAATAAAATATAATTTTAAATTTATCTATTACATTATGTATTTGTAAATTAGTTATTAAAAAATAGATTGGATCATTTTAACATATTGCTTCCCATAATGTTTTTGATATTAATATAAGTGGAATACTAACCTAACTTAACCTTAACCTAATTTAAAATTATTAAAATGCAATGTAATTACATTAATTTATTAAAATAAAAAAAATATAACTATGCGCATGCACAGTAGAGTCAAGGCATCAATGTGTCACAGGCATCTACATATTACGCCACAGCATCAGTTCATTCGCGGAAGTCATACAGTGCACCCTTGTCAAACTCTTTTTAGTGTTTGCCTTTCAAACTGAATTTTTTTCAGCCTAATTTGAACAAAGATGCCTCATAATTGCGTGAACAGTGTAGATAACTTCTGTTATGTTTGTGGAGAATTGACTTTTGCATCACAAAAGCGTGCTATAACCACCGTGATTAGGAAAGCCTATCACCTTTATTTTGGCTGTAAGAGTGGAGATCAGGACAAGAGCTGGCCCCCACACATATGCTGCAATGCTTGTGCAACAAACCTTTGCCAGTGGTTGAATCAGTAAAGGAAATCTATGCCTTTTGCAGTGCCAATGGTGTGGAGGGAACCAACAGATCATGTCAGCAATTGTTACTTCTGCATGGTGCCTTCAGTCAAGAAAGGTATTTGCAAGAAGAAAAAGTAGATTTTACAATATCCGAATATACCCCCTGCCATGACTCCAGATTTGAAAAAATTTACTGGAGCACAGCTCTGAATTTACTTTTTTTCCCCTTACACCACTAGATAGGTTAATGATAGTAAACTCTTGAATTGATGACATACCAATTACAAATTGTTTTAGCTAAACATAATAATACAATAATGTACAGTTTATAACTCACCTTAAGTTTATTTATTCATTGCAGCAGCAACAGTGGACGATGTTAGACCTTGTATGTAGGCATTTGTTGTGAATTTACCACCATGTATGCTTGGCCACTGATCAATGGCTTTCTGTGTGATCATTACAGCAGATCTAGTGCCTGGAGCTGGACCCTCCTTCACAATTCTGCACAGCTTACTCAAATGAGATGGCTTAATGGATCCTTTGTGTTCAACAATGTAACCAAGAATGGAGAATGTCCCTTCAGCTGCTGGTGCTTCACTCCAGGCAGTTGATCCATCTTTATCAAAATGCTTTAATCTCTCTCTGATTCCTTTCCACAGCTGTTCTATATATTCTGTCAGCCAATTTATCACTGAGTCTTTTGTAAAACTACTTTCAGATCTGGTTCTGGATGGTCTAGCAACTTCAGCAACCTGGTAGTAATCAGAACGTTTCTTGATGTATTTGTAAACTTCATTTAGGATGTAATCCTCAGCTGTTAGTTCCTTTTGCTGCCCTGTGGTATCGTGCTTAAATTCAGAAACTACATCATTTGCATTTCCTCCATTAGCTAATTTGGAAATTGTTTCCATCACTCTTAACATAACAGTTTTCCCTCCTTCTTTATAAAATATATTTTCTACAAATTCTGGACTAACTGTGGTTTTTTGAGCTACTTGCAACATAATCTTTGTTACATAGGAAATCAATACATAGAACTTGGCACTAATTTCTTTCTCTTATGGATGATAAAAAAAAAAACAATTTTCCACAAATCTGTCAAATTGATCAAATTCATAATTAACCATGTGAGTATCAGATTTGAGTTTTGGTCTCTTAAAACCAATGATATTGTCAAGAACCACATTGGTATAGTCAAGGCCTGATCTCAGATTTGAAGTGTGATTCTGAATAAAGTCTAAAAGCTCACTTAGTTTACAAATTTTCTTCAATGCATCAACATGGGCTCTGTTCACAAGATGCAATAAGTCCCATCGAAATTTGAAATTTTCTCCAAACAACTTTTTCATTTCGTTTTTAAATGGCTTGTTGTCCTTACAAAAAGCCCCATCTCCAACCATTCCAGATACCTTGGATTTAATTGCTTCTTCAGATAGTTTCAAGTGATTAGGAGACTTCAACACATCAAAAATTTCATTGGCCAAATAAACTCCTGATTTGCTGCGTACTAAATTTATCCCAGCAAGTTTTACAGTCTTATCTTCTTCACTCATAACTAATATAACTAGCATGCTTAATCCCAAAATTGTTCCAATGTCAGCTGTTATTGTTACTGAAGTTTGTTCTAAGAACCACTTTACAGTTTGTTCTTTAAGTTGATTATCTAATAGCTCACAAATTGTCTCGCACGCATGTGTGCTATGATTCAAATTTCCAACCTCACAACCTGACCTATGTAATACAGCTAGAAGTACTGGATATAGAGCCCATGCAGTGTTTGTTTTCATTATGTAGTATAAGATGTTGCCACATAAGTCTTCTATGCGTTTAGTAGTGTTCCAAGAAGATGTTTTCATCACTTCATAAACAGCAGCTCTTTGATGATGCTGAAGTTTAATTAAATGTGTCTTCAGGTGGGTTTTCAGATTTCTAAACCATCTCTCTTGATTTTCTCCTTGTTTGCATACATAGGTTAAATCTTTAACATTGAAGTAACCTTTTACGTTAGAATGTTTGTCTGAAGCACATGCTTTGGGGGTCTGTGCAAGCTATGCAATATAATGTAAGCATTTTATCATCAGAAGCATCATCAATATCTTCTTGATTATCATCATCTTCATCCTCAACAGCTATATCTACATCAGGCATATTAGTGTCACTATTTGCAATGTTTTCCATTATATCACTTGGTACTGAAAATGAATCATCAGCATGCCCTAGATCCTTCTTTTCCACCAATTTGAATGTAGATTTGATCAAATCATTGTTCAGGATTTCTTGTATTGATTTACACTTGCTTAAATGGGCTATGGAAATGTCAAATTTGTTGCTTTTTGCTTTATTAGATTTGGATGCAACACTTGAACTTGAAGGCATATTTTGACTCTTCTCTTTATTAACCACAACAGCTTGGTGAGTTTCTTTTGTTAGGCGCAAAATTGCATTCAATGTCTTCTGGATTTGGGAATTTTCGAATTCCTCTAAAGCAGTTTTTTAGTCTGATGCGCAGATTCCTCACTTACCTTTTGTTTCTTAGGTGGTGGAGAAGCACTTTCTTCAGTCTGTGAAACATCTAGTGAAAAAGTTTCATTTTCTAGATTAGCAGTTGATGAAGTTGGTTCATTTTTCTGAGGTCTAGCACTAGCACATTTTGTGAACAAACTAAATGACTGCTTTGCCGTATCTCTTTGCTGCACTTCATCCTGGTATTTCTTTACTGCAATATCTAAGCTGTGGGCCCAAACTCTGGGACCTCTTGTATTGTAACAAATATTTTTTTTGGAATTAAAATGTTCCTCCCAGTTTTGCTTCTTTGAATATTTGTTCTTGCATTGACCACAAAAGTAACCCCTTTTAACACCCTCACTTTTCTCTCCAACTTCTTCAATATTAGGATCCATTATTGATTATTGACTACCTAAAAAAATACAAAATAAGTAAAAGTTAGTAAATATAGTATGGTAAAAGTGAGTAAAAGTAAGTAAATATAGTACAATGAAAGTAAGTAAAAGTAAGTGCTTTAAACTTAGTAAAAGTAAGGAAGAGTAAGTAAAAGTAGGTAAGTTAAAGTAAGTAAAAGTAAGTTTAAACTTAACTAAACTTTTCAATTCTAGAGTCATGGTGGATTACTTAAAACCGCACAAGTAATTATCTGGCCAATTTATCAAACCTGGCCGAGATCAATGGAACATAGTCCAATCCTGATAATTTTATATTAAAAAAATATACGTTTTAATAAAATTTTAATTATCAAAACATTGAAGCTTAACAAAAAATAAAAATAATTGTTAAATATGGAATTACCAACTAAACTTAAAATAACTAAATTTGTAATTTAAAAAAATTGGTTTGTACAAGAACGTATACGCAAAAAAATTGCATAATGTCTAGCGGATGAACAAAACCCAAACCCAAATTTACTTTTTCTCATGGTCAAATTTACTGGAGCAATGCTCCCAAGATCCCAGGAATCTGGAGTCATGCCCCCTGCTATACGCCCGGTACCCAGGTCCGCCGCTTCCATTAGGCGAGGTTAGTAAATGCTAAGGGTGCCAAAGATCTGGGGGGCGCCAGCGCCTCCCGCCCTGTGCACGTCTGATAGTATTATGTAAGAACATGAAAAAAATAATGAAGGAATGAGAAGCATGGACAAATGATGAAAGGTTGTACGACGTATATACACCAGTTTAGCTTGACTGATATTTACATAATTAACTTATTCATCTTATTGGGTCATTATAGAACTTTCACTATCACGACCTTTAACCCTTTAGGGATGGGAGTCGTAAATAAGCGATTTAAAAATGTTGCGCGCACAGACAGGAGTCATCAATAAGCAACTCGGCTTATTTACGGCTTAATATGAGTTCCGGGAGTCGTCAATAAGCGAATAACTGTTTTTATGTGACATATGCCCTTCTTGCTTGGAAAAAACAGTAGATATGTCTTTTTTGCACGCATATTTTAGCACTTTTGAGCATTCTGATTTGTTACTACATATGCCTCGCTTTACTCGCTGTTTTGATTGGTCATGACACTTTCTTGAACTGTGAAATGATTTTATAATTTTATAATAAATGTATTTATTAGCAAATTAAAATAGATTAGTGTAAGGCAAATAGTTTCTTCAATATGGTACCTTGATTACTTTGTGGACAAACCCAATCGTGAAGTGGGAGGCGGGTGGGGGCGCCAGCTGCAGTCCTGCTAAGGGCACCAAATAGGCTGGTGCCAGCCCTGCCGGTACCTCACAGCGAAGGACTACCCATTCCTGAGCCTCCACTCTCATTCTCCCTTGAGTCAGAGGACGAGGAGAATGAAGGAACCTGCGAAACTTGTGAGCCTTCAACTTCAGAAGACCCTGAATTTGTTTATAACTTGACATCTTCTAAACTGCACATGATAACTCAGAATGAATTAAATTACCTTATCAGAGATTTAGAACTGGCAGAGAGTAAGGCAGAGTTGTTGGGCTCCAGATTGCAGCAGTGGAATCTCCTCACTGAAAATGTTAGTGTCTCTAAGTTTTGTGACCGTCAAAAAGATTTTGTCTCATTCTTCATCAAGGAAGGTGACCTTGTAGCTTGCAATGACATTGATGGTCTGATGGCAGCTCTCAACATTATTCACAATCCTGATGAGTGGAGACTGTTCATTGAAGTCGAGTCTAAAAGCTGTTTTGTTGCATGTTGGCAACGTATTGCCATCAATTCAAGTTGGTCATGCAGTCCACATGAAGGAAACATATTAAAATATGAAGCAATTTTTGAACTGCATGAACTATGACAAACATCAGTAGCAGGTTTGTGGTGACTTGAAAGTTGTTGCTATCATGCTTGGACTGCAGCCGAGGTACACTAAGTATTGCTGTTTTCTGTGTGAATGGGATAGTTGGGCTAGGACTTCTCATTACATCAAAAAGGATTGGGCCACTTCGACACTCATTGGAACCTGGAACAAAAAATGTTCAGTATCCTCCACTTGTAGAATCGAGCAAGATTTTGTTACCACCCTTACACATCAAACTGGGCATCATGAAAAATTTTGTTAAGGCTATGGATAAAACAGGGGCAGCTTTTAAGTACCTTGGTGGTAAATTCCCAAAGGTCAGTGAAGCAAAAATCAAGGAGGGTGTATTTGTTGGTCCACAGATCCGCGAGCTTCTTAGAGATGAGGAGTTTGACTGTATCCTAGGTGGTGAGGAGAAGACAGTGTGGAATGCTTTCTGGTTAGTAGCAACCAATTTTCTTGGCAATACCAAAGCTGACAATTACAGGGAGCTGGAGGAAAACTTGCTGTTGTCCTATCAAAAAATGGGCTGCCATATTAGGGTGTGTCAATTTGGGAGGTGAAAATTAATTTTTGCCAATTCCTTCACTGAGGGGTTTTAAAAATATGTTTTTGGATGTGAAGAATTCAAATCTGCTATTATTTTTGTGATTGCTCAACATTTAGCTTGGTAAATCTAATTTGATTAAAAAGCACATAAATTGCTCTCGGAAAACAACATTTATTAATTTTAGCTTCTCAAAATGTCAGGTAATGCTATAAAAATTTGTTTCTCTGCATAAAACATATCCTAGTAATCATAAAACATATCCTTGTAATCATAAAACAACATTAGAAAGTAACGACATCAGTAAAAAAAAAATTTAAACAAGTTTCATCAAGTCTTGCTTTGATTCATTCTTGGACATCAGCCGCCGACTTGCTTCTTGGCCTCTGATATAGCCCTCACGTTTCTCATGTGTATACACCCTGCCTGCTGCCTCTGTGACTTGTTTCACACACCTCTCTATTGACTGAGCATGACAGGGCCACTGTGGAACTTGCATAGGCTTGTCAAAGAACTTCTTTACTTCCGCTGTAGTCAGTTTACATGTCAAAGGAGGTTCAAATACCCCGTCAGACCAGTCTGTCAGCTCCAACACGGAAGAAGCACTGGGGTTGATGGAAGGTGTCTTCCTGGGACGTACAGAAAGATCTCCAAGTGTGTCATTATCTCCACCCCTCATGTCAACAATCTTTTGGACACCAGCTCTCCTCTCCTCACTGTCATCTGAGCACAAGTGTGTCTGGATTATCATTTCGCTGAATGCATACCATGCTGAGCGCTTGATGGTTGGCAAAACAGTATCCACTACAGCCTTCTTTTGCAGCCTAACTAGCCGCAGCTGAAACAAGATGTGGCGTGGGCCTTCCACCCAAGAGTGTTTTACTTTGATGTTGAACCAACAGGGGTAGTACACACCAACAATGTATTCCACTATCAGTCTTAAGTTGTTGAGGGTTTTGCCTTTAAGGCCATGTTTTGAAACCTATATGCGACAAAGCCTGTTTGCTGTTGTCAACCACCTTGAATGGCTCACTGGACCAATTTCAAGAAGAGCCAGATCTGTGGGAAGTTCTCCTGTCCTTATGGCCTGTGTGATCCTATACCCGTACGCTTGATCAGTAGAGAGATCCTTTACGACATTGTCACTCAGTGAAGTAAGAGGCTCTCCAATTGAGAGTTTGGTGAATGAAGGATCAATTTCAAGTTCGGTTGCAGTGTGTAGCATCTTGCCAATGCTACCTGTCCACTTGTTGTTAGACAAGGTCTTCCCATCCAGTGCTGTGATCAAGTGTCGCAGGGGTAACTCGTTAGTGTGGAGGGCACAAACCAACCAGATCAGCTTACGGCAAAGCTTGACCTCTACCCAATGCATGGAACCACCCTCCCAGCCTGTGTTAACATTTGTAGAATCACCTCCAATGGCCTGCAGGCTTTTATCAATGCCCTTCTTCTTCATGAAATCTACAAGATTATCAGCAATAACTTCAGCAGGTTTTTTTCTCGTTGAGCCTTTCTCAGGAGTGAAGTGGTAGAGATATCTTCCACCTGGCTCACTGCACACAGAATAATGCTCTTCTTTGATGATGCTGGGGAACTGACGATCTGAATTGTCTGCTTTCAGCATAACTTTAGTTGTATCTTGACGGCCGTCAAAGAAGATGCAGTCAATTTCACCCTTCTTACAAAGATCATCAAATTCCTGATCCAGGGATCTCAACTTTTTCTTGGGCCCTCTTGACTTTATTGTGATCAACTACAAGTCTCTTGTCTTCTTCAGTGATCAAGCCAGCATCCATAAAGGCAGCAGTGGTGATTGCAGCTGTGGCACGCAGGCCAACACCATATCTGATGCTATGCATAGCAACATTAGGTATTTCTAATGTGTTGTACTCTGGCTTTTTATTGGAAGTTGAAGACGTGCTTGGTATTTCTAATGTCACTTCATAACTTCCATCCTTTCCATCTTGAGCATCAGGTATTTGTTCTTCATTTTCATCATCAGAGAAAATTATTTCATTTGATGGCATTGAAACATCCTGCTTACTTGTCTGCTTATATTCAGCAAGCCTTCTTCTTTCGTCTTCTTGCCGCTTCTTCTTTTTGACTTGTCTGTTGTGCTCAGGTTGATCTGGCAAGCCAATCTGATGTGGTCCAATAGAACCAGACTTGTCTCTCTGACCTTTAATGAAAGCAAGTTCCTTCACAGGGATCTTCATCTCCCTAGGGCATGTACAGTTAATGTGAGTTTCGTTTTGCAACCAGCATCTGCAAGGCAGCCAAATTCAGAGCAGAGAACAATTTTACACTTGCAACTGAGGATGTCAAAAAGCTTGTCAAGTTTTGCAATGAAAGCCTCTTTGACACGTAGCTTTCCTCTCCCAAGAGATATGTTTTTGGCCTGCTCCCAGCTCTCTTGGATCTTGTTTAAGATTGTGACTCGTGAATTTACAACGGGGGCTACAAAAGAACTGTTTGCTCATTCCCACTTTTCAAGCACTTTAGGGTAAATGTCCTTTGCAAGACTGGCTGCTGGGTAGTTTCTCACATCCTCACCACTTTGTTCTCTTAGCAGTAGCCCATATTTCAGAACGTCTTGCAGAGTTGGGAGTTCAGAGGGCAACAACTCTCTACCAGTTCCAATTAGGTTGCTCATATGTGTGAATGTCCCCAGTCTTGTCCTCCTTTTAGAAGCCATTGTAGGTCAATTCCCACTGGTTAGGATGGTAGCACTGACGGACAAGTAATCTTCAGCACACTGATGAATATGTTTCAACCTGTGAAATAAGCAAAAACAGCAGTGCATTATATATACACAGCATATATAATTATTAATATAATAATTATTATATAATTCCACAAAAGTCAAAAAAGTCACTATTTTTATGTAGCTTCTTACCAAGCAAAACTAAATTATATTAAATTAACAAAAATATCTTTAGAATTCCTAAGTCATGCTGCAACGTTTTAGCACCCCTCATATTTGGAATTTGAAAGTTGAAAAATTCAACACACCCTACTGCCATATGTCTTTAAAGATATATTTCCTCCATTTGCACCTGGAAATTTTTCTGGCCAACTGCGGAGCAGTCAGCAATGAACATGGTGAATGTTTCCACCAGGATATCTCAGTGATGGAGAAATGCTACCAAGGGAAATGAAATCCATCATTGTTAGCAGACTACTGTTGGACAATAACAAGAGATGCTTCAGAAGTTGAATACAAAAGACAAGCAAAGGAGCGACGGGTTGAATCAATATAAGTGACTGCATTATACAGGTATGTTACTAATATATGGTATACATATACGGAAAATGTGTAACTTAAATTTGTTTGGAAACTGTAGGCAATCGACTGTTTTTATGGTCATATTCGTTTTCAGCACCCCAAAATCCATAATAAGAAACACATTTTATCTCTGAAGCACAAACTTTTTCAAAATTTGTAGACCAGTTTAATAACCTCATTGCTCATTTTTGGATGACAAAGATACTATTTAATGTGTTCTTAGCAGAGTTTCCCCAAACAAGGGTGCAGTATGTTATATTAGGGTAGGTTGATTTTGGAACTGTGATCTTGGACTAGTCTAGATAGAAAGGTATTAATGTATAAAAAATGTTGCACCAACTCATATTTGTGAAAATGATTGTATTTTTTGAGGATTGTTAATTATTTTTACTTTGTAAAATTGCCGAATTTTACACGTAAAATCGCGTGCGTGGCATTCGCGCAATGTAAACAAACAAAATATCGGACCTTATTTCATCAAAATAATCAATTAAAATTCAGCTTTTTTAATAAAACGATGCTTGAAACTTTTTGTAAATGCATTATAATGTTTATTAGTGTATTATTTTGTATTTTTTAATGATATTTACCTATAAAATGTGTATTAAATTAAGTTATTTTATGATGCGTTCATTTAATTGTGTTTATTTTCAGATATTTCATAAAAATGGGTAAAAAATGGAAGTCTGCAGTGTTAACTCGGTGATAGTGCCAAAAAATTCAGTGTCCAGCCTTCCCCTTCGGATAAAACAGAGCCTCCTACCCTCCACCAAGTTATTCAGTAGAGTTATTTCCTCCAAAACAGCCACCCGGACTTGAAAGACTATGATATTGCTAAAATGATAGCAAAGGATGTGATTGAGGTCTGGCAGGCAGTGAACCCGCGGCTGCCCCTGTATGAGGAATATGGTGCAAGGGCAATTCATCTCCGGACAATTCGTCGCCGGACAATTAGTCCCTAGGACAATTCGTCCCCGGACAGTACGTCGCCTACAAAATTAATTTTTAAGTTTTAAATTGTAATATGACCTTAAGTACTCGTCGCCTTCAAAATAAAAGTAAGAGACACTCAGCAACTTTTTCTTCATAAAACCTTCATAAATTAAAAATTATTATTTAAATTAGGCTTTAAAACAAGTAAAAACCTTCTAATATTTACTATTTTTAAAAAATCATGCTTAAAATACAGTTTAATGGCTACAAAAAATATAAAATAAAAGCATAAAATGGATTTAAAAATGACACTCAGCAACCTTTTTCTTCATGAAATGAAATTATAAATTGTAAATGACACTCAGTAACTTTTTTCTTAAACGTAGGTTATTTTAGGTTTACCTTTAATTTTCAAGTGGCATTTATTTTTAAGACATCAACCCATCAGCATGGCTAGTTGTACGGTTATTAGTTCGGAGAAAGGAAAAAACAAACTTGTGGATAAAGAGAACTATATTTACACGAGAAACAAGCAAAATGCTGATGGATCTGTGATCTATTGGAGGTGTGAAAATCGTGCATGCAAAGGTAAACTACATACCGACGCTGAATATAATGAATTGAAGTTGATTGGTAACCATAGTCACGCAACGACAGCTGCCCAAGTAACTGTTAGATTCGCCATTTCATCTATTCAAAAAGAGTCCATTTCAACTCAAAATCCCCCTCGTTCAATTATAGCTAATGAATTAGGAAATTTAAATGATTGTGCAATTTCTGAAATTCCTAAGCTTTCACATGTTAACCGTAATATTAGGCGATGGAGGCAAACTAAGACTAACCATCCTTCCATTCCAATTTCAAACGTTGGATTTTCTGTTCCAGTAGAATATTCCTACTTGGAGAACGGTGCTAAATTTTTGCAATATGACAGTGGCCCGGAAGATTCAAAACAAATTGTACTTTTCGCGAGCGATGAAGCCCTTGATCAATTGAAATTGTACAAGAATTGGGCTGGTGATGGAACATTTAAGTGTTGCCCTAGTATATTTTTTCAATTATATGTCATACACATACAAATTGGTAGCTTTAATGCCCCAAGATTATTCGCACTGCTCTCAGACAAAAGCCAAGATTCCTATATTCGCCTTTTTGAAAATGTAAAAGAATTGTTAGAGGATGATGGCCCGGAAAATATTATTTTAGATTTCAAAAAAGCTGCCCACAATGGATTTTTAGAAGCATTTCCAGACGCAAATTTGTCTTCTTGTTTGTTTCATTTAGGTCAAAATGTTTATAAGCATGTCGTTCAAGAAGGCTTCAAATCGAGATACCACGAAGACGACGCATTTAGTCTAAAAATCCGCTGTTTTCTTGCCCTTGCTTTTTTGCCAATGGGTGACGTAGTTGATGGATTTGAAGATCTTGTCGACGATGATGATATTCCCCAGTCTTTAGTCACTTATTTCGAGAATAATTATATTGGACCCACAAGAGGAAGAGGTGCTAGAAGGCGTCGTCTCGAGCCCCCATACCCAATAAGAAGTTGGAATGTACATTCGCGATGCATGGCAGAAGAACCCCGTACCATAAATGGCTTAGAAGCTTTTCACAGTGCCCTGAATCGTGCGGTGAGCGCAATCCACCCCAATATATGGACTCTTATAGACGTGCTACGACGCAAAGAAGGTTTGGCGAGAAGCAAAATCCAGAAATTTCTTCAGGGGGAAGTCGTTTTTAAGAAGAAAAAATACAGAGATCTAGATAGTCGTATACTAAAATTAATAGAAAAGTATGACTCGATAAATAAGCTTCAGTTCTTAAAAGGGGTTGCCCATAATCTCAAATTTTAAATGCCTTTTATGCTTTCACTTTATCTGTTTTTAATGTTTGTTACTATTAAAATGTATTGTATGTAACTGTATGTAATAGTAAATATTAGAAGTTTTTACGTTTTCTAAAACCTAACTTATATAATAAATTTTATTTGTACGCGGCGAACTGTCTGGGGACGAATTGTCCTAGGGACGAATTGTCCTAGAGACGAATTGTCCGGACACCGAGGAATATTATGTAGTGAAATTGGTGGATAAAGTGTGCTTCAAGAAATTTCTTTCTACAGTCCAGGAGCAGAATCTGGAGGAAAAGCTGGATAAACTTTTTGACATTTCTGCTTGCACCTGTAAGCTACCTGTTCATCCCTGTGATGACAATGCTGTGAAGTGCAAGAAAGAAAATTGTCAAACACAGCACATAATCTGCACTTGTCCTCCCAGTAAGAAGGTAATGCTATTATTTTTTTTAAACTTTTAACTGGCCTAAGTTAGTGCAATTAGGTACCTTTTAAATGGAAGGAAATTCAATGCTTGTAATTGAAAAATATCCGCATGTTCCTCCTGTAATCTTCCTCCCCCACCCCCCTGGTAATAGAAATTAATAATCAAATTTTTTCCAGGATTTTATCTTATTTTAGATCCGCTATTTAATATACTTTAATATTTCAGGTTCTAGTAGAGGAGAGGGAATACTTGAGAGATCAGAAGGCCAAAATAGGACCCCAGGGGCTCTTTCCAGCTGGGATCTGTGGAGAAAGCTGCTGTGAAGAGAGACCAGAGGGCTGCAGCTGAAGCAGAAAGATTACAGAGCCAGATTCAACAGTAGCAGGAAGTGGATTTGGCCACTTTTGCCTCCACACCTTCACAAGATATTTCTTTTGAATCTAGCTCAGGAGAATCAGGAGAGGTAATATATTTTTTTTCTTATATCTTATCCCATTTTTACCCAAATTTATCCCTACTTCCCCCCTTTTTCGCTTTAATAATTTATTCTTATTTCCGCCCATTTTCGGCGATTTTTACCCATATTTTTCCCTACTTTTTCCCCTAATTTATTTTTTATTTTCATTTCAGCCATCTGGTGGTGAAGCTGAAGAGTTCAAGCCAAGGAGGCACCCAAGTGGAGGTTACAGCTTTTTGAAAACCCCAAGATATGCCATGGAACTGATCAGGGGTGATGTTTCTTCCAATCTTGGGGCAAGTCTTGCTAATGCCTTCCTCCTGGACTTACAAGCTATGGACCTGCTTTGATGTGAAACAGATAATAGTTGATAAATCAAAAATGGACAGGGAAAAAGCTAGAATGAAAGTGAAAAGTGATGAAAAGCACAATGAGGGTCTGGAAAAGTTAGTCTGTATTGGGGTTGATGGGAAAGTTGACAAAGACACTTTGCTATACAGAGAAGTTAAGGATGAAAATGGGGAGACTAAGCTGAAGAAATGAAAGGGACAAGAGCACCATTTGACTTTCACAAAGGAGCTGGGAACTGAAAGTGGAACATATCTTACTCACAGAGTCATCCCAATTAAAGGTGTAACTGGAGTTCTTCTTGGTGAAGAAGTTGCTAGTGTCTTGGAGGAGTTTAACAGTGTTCATACCCTGAAGGCTGTCCTCCTTGACAACACAAATACAAACACTGGCTGGGAGGGAGGCCTTGTAACAGCTCTGGAAAATAAAATTGAGCGGAAATTGCACACCATTGGCTGTTCACTCCATCAGAATGAGCTTCCTTTCAGAGCTGTTTTCAAGCATCTTGATGGCAGTACCAAAAGTCCCACTGCTTTCACTGGTCCGCTGGGAAAACTCTGTGAAATTGACTACCAAGATCTGCCACAAGTGGAATTCACCAAACTCAGTGGCCCCCTGGATGAAGTGGAATTTGCTGAGGAGACACTGAATGATCTCAGTAGCAACCAGAGGCTTCTTTTGGAGTATGTGCTTGGAATTTCCAGGGGCAAAGTCAACCCAAGACTTGCTGCCTGGAAAATTGGACCATTAAACCATGCAAGATGGCTGACTTTGGCAATTAGATTGATGTGTCTGTGGACCAGAGGTGCTTACCCTCCAGAACTACAGGATAAGCTTTACCAGGCCATCAAGTTCATTAAATGTGGAAGTGTATGCAGTCAGTTGGTTTGAGATCAAAAGGGACAGCAAGTTCCACAATCAGCAGCTGTACATCTTCAACATGATCCAGAGGCTCAAGCAGCAGTCTGAAGAAATCCAGGGTGTTGCTTTCAAGAACCTGAAGTACAATGCTTTTGCCTTGCTGCCCGAGAATGTGCTGTACTCCATGATGAAGTCTGATGACTTGGAAGTGAGAGAAGCTGCTCTCAAGAAAATTCTGTCCATCAGGTAAGCATTTATTAATTTAAAAAAAAAAATTGATTATGGGGATTTATTTAATAAAAAAAAGGCTTGAGTTCTATAAATCCCCATAATCTGATTTTTTTTCACATTTTCTTATCCCAATTTCCCCCTTCCCCTCTGATAATGGAAATAATCTTACCTTCTTTCTGAAAAAAAATTTGATTATGAGGAATTATAGAACTCGGTTTTTTTTTTTTTTTTTTTTTTTTTTTTTATCAGCAATTCTGAGACTAATAGGGATTAAATCTTAAACTGGAATAAAAAATAAATTTATTATTCTTTCAGAAGTGGGAAGCCAGCCAAGAAGAGGCTGAAGAGGATCACAGCCATCAACATTGAAGCTTCCCACTGGTCAGAACTAATCAACCTTTCTCAAAGTGGCATCTGTGAACCTGCTCTCACAGAAGACTTTTCTGACCAGGAGCTTCAAGAAGCATTGCTGAATGGCACCAAGCCGGAGCTGCCTGATCTGCCTTCACATTCTCAGTGTTGAAAGGGCCGTGAAGCTGACATATGAAGCTTCCCATACTGTTTATGGACTCGAATCAAGGCATAAACACATTCTGGCCAAAGCCCTAAGCCGCCAGATGATGCCTTCCTTTGCTTCTAAGGGCTCTTACAGTGAAAATTATGATCATCTTGGGATCTAAATGTGTCTATTTGACTCAGTACATATTTTTTTAACTTTTTTCAATAAAATTGTAACTTTTTTCAGGATTTTTTTATGAAAATAGCATGTTTTTTTCGACCAAAAATTGTGAAAATGTGGCATTTTTTGGTACAATTTTTTGATGATTTTTTGAAATGGTTTCCTCAAAAAATGGTTAAAGCTAGGGATCTGAAATTTTTTTTCAGTTATCATCATATTAAGCCCTGACTATCTCGCCTAGTCCAAAGTCAATATCTAAAAAAATGAGGAAAATCAACCTACCTTATTCATACACCATGTGTCCCATCTGCCCACATGCAAAACACGCACCCACTCTTCTTTTACATGTCTCTCCCCCATGTTCCCCTCTACCACAATATGCACACACTCTTACATTCCCCATATTCCCTCCATTCATTGGCCCTCTTTGCTCATTTGTTCTTGACTGGACTTGAGGCCCTTGCCTTCAATATGTTTGCTCCAGCATTGGACCATTCATTCTGGGACCCGATGTGAGAGGAGGCCCTGGTTGTTGCATGGCTGTCCCTCCATACATTCTTGTGAACTCATTCACAAAGTTAGCCAGCATTTCCATTGGGTTTTGTGCCCTGAATGCTTGGCTAACTGGAGGTTGACCTGGCCTAGTATTTCTTAATGCTTCCGCATAACTAGGAAACACAGGTACTTGTTCCTCCCTCATCAATGTCCCCATTCACACATCTGCTTTCCTATTACGCCCAATCCCACTCATATATACTTGGTCCTCTAACAATTCCAAGATTTCATGCCACTTCAAACGTGTCCCTCTCGCTCTTACACACTCTTTACTCTTAACATTAAAAAATTCCCTCACACTCTCATGCACTGTCTCAATCAACTTTCTTACCAACCTTTTATTCTCATCTATCCCATCATCTCCAAATTTCTTTCTCGCCAAAGTTTCAAGTCTATATGCATACAAATCAATACTCTCTCCCTTCTGCATCCTTGCTCTATCAAAATCATCATCCTTTCGATATTTCACACCCGCTCTTCTTAAACCAAAATGAAATAACCCTTACCTATATCAATTTTACCTTAAAGTTTCAGAAATTGACTCTTTTACTAAATAATAGGACATAAATTGATTAACTATTCATCTGTCACAGAATTATCCCACTGATTGCATATGGAGTGTTTTCAAGGTTATATAGTTGTTGTACAATGTACAAGTCACAACATGAATAGAACTGTCCCTCACTCTCAATCCTCCGTTGCCTCTTAGATGTCATAGATGGTGGTTTGCTGTTATTGCTCTTGTACATACTTCATAGTTATTCTACTAGATGAATACTAGTTTAACTGTAAGTGTGGATTATTGATTATTACAATTATTTATCATCATCATATTCTTCTGTCTAATTATGTTGTAATCCCATGAAATATTTTTTTATTGAATTTTAGAATATGGAATGACTAAACTTTGAAAGATTGAAATTGATATAAAATGCTTAAATGTTTTTCTTTCTTTTCAGATATTCCTAAGATGCCAAAATTGAAGACAAGAGGTCAGTCGTCATGCCACTTGAGCCTGTTAGTCGGTACAGGCAAGGAGCTTCCCGTATCAGAACTACCAACAGTGCGAGACATGCTGAGACTAGGGTTACTCCTTTGTGAACAAAATACAAAGGATAGAAGGAACTACCCAGAGAAAGAGCTCATAAGGGACATGATTCCCCCTCTTCTGCATCAGTGGAAAAAAGCTAATGTGTTATTCCAGTGGTTCCCAAACTTTTTTTACTCACGGCGCACTTTATAACAAGTAAAAATATTTTGGCGCACTTTGTACATAAATTCAAAAATTTATTCAAAAGAGGTATTTATACATACTTTATTACGAATTTCAGTTTGTATTTTTCACATTTTGAAATATAATCTTGCTCTTTCGCGGCGCACCTAATTACATCTCGCGGAGCACGGTTTGGGAACCACTGTGTTATTCAAACCACCTGTACTCAATCAGTATGGAACTATTGAGCTAAAATTAACAAAGCAGTTGAGACATCACTTGGTAAACGAAAACTAGCAAAGAAAAATACATTTCTGCACACACTTGATACTCTTCTTGACATTTTTAACTGCCAGTGTCCCATAGAGTTGTGTTCTGAAGCCAATTGTTCTCCCTCATGCAGAAGAGAACCTCGCTGTTCTCATGAGAAGAAGATCCCTGTTTTGGAGCTGGCTTTCATAAAGGCGCAGAGAACAAAGGCAGGAGGCCAAGGAAGTATGCAGATTGGTTCAGCAGATTATTCAGAAACCAAAAAAACAGATTGTTATTGCTAAGAAAAAAGAGAAAATCCGAGAGAGGGAAGAAAGGAAGAAAAAGAAGAGTGAAGAAGCCACCCAAAGAGATGAAGAGCTCTATCAAGAGGTTTCTCACTTCTTTGAAAGCTCTTCAGATGAACAGAAAGAAGCAACATCAGATGATAGCTCCAAAATGCCATCTGAACCTTGGCCAAAAAGAATGAAATACAACACTAAAGACATCTCAAACATTGCCCTTGCCAGTATTCGTCACCATACAGGGCTACGAGAGACTGCAGAGATTGCCACTGCTGCTTGGATAGATGCAGGCCTCATCAGCTGAGAGGATACATCCTTAGTGATAGATCATAATAAGATAAGAAGAGCACAAGAAAAAATAATGAAGGAAATATCTGATCAGCATGAAAAAGATTTGAAGGAGGAAGGTCTCTCTTGCCTTTTGTTTGATGGAAGAAGAGATGACACAAAAGTTCTCCTAGAGGTAGAGGGTCCTTGGGTTTAAATCTCGACTGTTCCTGGGCCAATTTAGAACTTTAATTGTTTGTGATTTCAGACAATCTGTCACTTTCTTTGCTTTATGGCAAGGAGCACCATCTTGCTGAAATGTAGCATTATGAATTTCCATATGAGGGGAAGCTTTGACTTCAGAAAATCTAAATACAAATTCAGTATTCATAGTAGCACCCTTTTCTAAAGAAAAAAGGGTCCTCCCGACCTTTGGCAAAAAACAACCCCAAACCATGACTTCCAGACACTGTTTTATGGTCTCTCTGAATATACCTCGGGTCAAATCAGTTTGAACCATGAGGCCTTCTAACAGAACATGGATGACAATTAAATGTTCTAAAAGATGATTCATCACTAAACATTACCTTGATCTAGTCTAGTCAAGTTGTTTTATTTTTGTTGTTGTTTATAGAACTCCCATTCAACCCCTCGATACCGATACTAGATTTTACTCACTTGGTAACTTTGTTGACAATTGGAATAATATAATTGTCAGAGACTTTAACTGCCCTAATGTTAATTACAAGACTTTTACTGGTAATGAGGAGGGTTTGAGATTGATTGAGTTCATGGAAGATAATTTTTTATGACAGATGGTTACCGAACCAATGTGTGGTGACAATTTTAGATTTGGTGATGATGACCAGCGAAAATATAGTCAAAGGTTTAGAAGTAGGTGAGAGTTTAGGATGTAGTGATCATCAAATTCTTAGGTTTAAGTTACTGATAGAAAACACTAAGGATAGTAACATCATAGAAGTCCCTGATTTTCATAGGACCAATTTTGATAGTTTTGTGGATAGGATGATAGTGGACTGGGATAACTTACATATGGGTAATGACACAAATTTGCATTGGGAGGTTTAAAGAAAGTTTTATGAATATTGAAAGGGAGTTTATTCCTCATAGGCCCAAGCGCACTAGAAATCATCGTAGGCCCCAAGTGGTGGACTATGGAAATACCCAAGTTCATAAATGAGCATAACAGAGTGTATAGACTTAATAAGCGCAATGGCACGGCAACTAACTTTAATAGATATATTGAGATTAGACATCAGGTTAAAAGATCAGTTAGGAATGCTAAACATAATTTAGAGATACTTATAGCTGTGGATAGTAAACATAATCCAAATACATCAATAATTGTAAGCTGATGAAAGATAACATAGGCCCTCTAGTGGATGTTAATGGCACTTTTGCTTCTGACACTCAGGTGATGGCGAGTATTTTGAATAACTTTTTTGCAACAGTTTTTACCATAGAAGACGTAAATAATGTCCCTGACATGGACGATGTCGTTCCATTAAGCAGTGAGCCTATTTTGGATGAAATAACTGTTTACGAGGGTGAGATTGCACATTATATCGATAGGCTAAAAGTTAGTAAGGCTCCAGGCCCTAATGCTTTTTATCCCAGACATTTGAAAGACTATCATAGGCCCCTTAATGAAGATTTTTAATCAGTCACTCAAAACAGGGATTATTCCTGAAGACTTCAAATTAGCTAACGTCACACCTATTTTTAAAAAAGGCGACCACACAGTAGCTAGCAATTATAGGCCCATTAGCTTAACGTCAATTGTCAGTAAACTTTTGGAATCCATAGTTAGGGATCATATCATCGATTACTTAGAAAGTAGAGATTTGATTAATAGTAGTCAGCATGGGTTTCGATGCCATAGATCTTGTTTAACTAATTTGTTAGAATTTTATAACTAAAGAGTGCGTGAATACGATAGGCATAGAGCAGCTGACGTTATATATTTAGATTCTAAAACAGCATTAGATACAGTTCCGCATAGAAGATTAATTGCGAAGGTTAAAGCACACAGTAAACGTGGTCAGGTAGCTAACTGGTTAGAAGAATGGCTTCGTGGTAGGAGACAGAGGGTCATTGTTAATGGTAGTGAATCAGGGTGGTTGGCTGTAGGTAGCGGTGTCCCACAGGGGTCAGTGTTAGGCCCATTGCTATTCATAATTTACATTCATGACATAGATGTAGGATTGACTAGTAACATGTCAAAATTCGCAGACGATACTAAAATAGGCAGTCAGGTTGTTAATGAGGATGATAGAAATATGCTCCAAGACGATGTAAATAGGATTATGGAATGGATGGATAAGTGGCAGATGCAATTTAACATAGACAAATGTAAAGTTTTGCATATAGGTTCTCGTAACAATAATTACACATACACGATGGATGATAGAGAGTTAGCGAGTGTTGACGAGGAAGTAGATTTAGGTGTATGCGTATCTAAGGATTTATAAGTTAGGAACCAGTGCCTGGAGTCTTGTGAAAAGCTAATAGGATGTTAGGCTTCATAGCGCGTAATTTCGAATTTAAATCAAAGGATATTATATTGCCCCTTTACAAGTCCCTAGTCAGGCCTCATTTAGAACATGCCATTCAGTTTTGGTGCCCATATTTGCGTGAGGATATTGATAAGTTAGAAAGGGTTTAGCGTCATGCCACAAAACTAATTCCATCATTGCACAAGCCTTATAAATATAGGATTAAAGAGTTAGACTTGCATTCACACGAAACTAGGAGATTAAGGGGGGAGCTTATTGAAATTTTCAAAATCGTTAATAACATCAATAACATAAATTTTTACAAACTGTTCACTTTCGATAATAGCAATACTCGTAATAACAGATTTAAGTTGCGTGGCAGACGTTTCATTACTAATATCTCTAAAAACTTCTTTACATTTAAAGTAATTGATAAATGGAATAATCTTCCCGCATCAGTCATTAACTCTACCAGCATTAATATGTTTAAGAGCCGTTTAGATAGGCATTTTAAAAATATTAACGTGGTTTAAAATAAAAAACAATTAGTAACAGGAGCTCTGGGGGCGGGGGTCAAGGATGAGTCTGTTGATGATTAATGCCAGCTTGTGATGCCAGCAATAAAGAAAAAAAAATTAGACTAATGCGAATGTAGATGTAGCTTGTAGAGTAAACTAACCCACTTTTTGTTATACTCTACCTATTTTTTTTATTTTTTTTTAATCCTCTCCTTACTTTCATGTCTGTAGTTTGCATGGTATGACTGAGTTAAGACTGTGTTTGCATGGTTTGTAAGCATTCTTATTTTACTTCTTTTCATCTTTCACCTCTCTCCTATTCTCTTCGACTATTTTTCTGACTTGTCAGCAGTGGCCAGCAGATGATGATGGGGAGTCTTTCTTTCTTTTTCTGAACGAATGTTAACCCACGAATGATAGGTTTTGCTACTGACTTAACCCCTTATTCTCCTCTTTTAACCCCCCCCTCTTTCCTTTCTCTCAGGCTAACCTTAGAGTGGATCTTAGGGTATTTGTTAGCCTTAGCTCCTGTAGATCTGTAGATCTTTTGACCAGTCCTTATATTGGTGACAGAATGCAAATCATTTTTTTCTCACTTGGATAGTTAGTAAAGGGTTTTCCACTGGATGTCTTGACAGAAGCTGTAGGTCTTTTTGCAGGAAGTACTGAATAGTCTTTATACTAATGTCATGAAGGAGAGCTGGCTGAGATTGTCTTATTTCTCATTGAGGCTCCTTCCTTATGAAAACAAGTCAACCATTTTTGCACTGAAGATTGCAATATTTTCAACTGTGAACTATTTTGAGGCTTGAAAGTGACTGTTTTGCAAGTGCAATGATAGCACCTTTAATATCAGCAGGCATATTCTTTTTGCTTCCCATAATTTTTGAGAAACACACCAAAATGTTTACAAAAATTGTCTGAGAACATTAAAAAGTGACAAGAGAAAATTTTTCAAACAAACACCCTCAACAATGTATAAGGCACCACTGAGTTTGTTTATATATTCCATGACCTTAAGACAATAGAAATAAAGAGTTGGCAAATGTCTCCTTCCAAAAACCTATTTTTGAGTAATGATATAAATCTTTTTTAACTAGAAGACAGTTTCTAATTAGTGAGTGCAATCTTTTTGCAGATACTATATATCACCTCATCCCATATGTAACGTCATATTTTTGCATTGCTAAACTTGTGTCATGTTTGCACATGTTTCTTTGTATATTTTGTGGAAAACTCAAATTTTTGTGTGTTTAGACATGTTACTTCTCAATCTAAGTGAAGTTTCATAATGTTAACAATCTTCGTTTATTTCACCCTTATAGATAAGATGGAGGTGTCAGAGGAACACATTAGGCATATAATGCTTTACGAGTTTAGAAAAGGAAATAACACGACTTCAGGCACAAAAAATATTTAGGATATTTATGGGTAGAAAGCTTTAAATGTAAGGAAATGTCAATGATGGCTCCAGAAGTTTAGGTCTGGTGACTATAGTTTAGTTGATGAAGCATGCTTGGGCCAACCTGTTGAGTTCAATGATGACCTTTTGATAGCTACACTTGAAGAAAATCCTGCTGTAAGTTACCCAGTGACTAAATTTGACCAGTTCCACAGTTCACCACCACCTGCAATGACTTGGAAAAGAGTTGAAACTTGGGAAGTGGGTTCCCTATACATTGTCACCAACCAACTGTGGAGATCGTGTGAACATTTGCTCTTCATTGCATTCTTGGCAACTTCAAGCACCATTTCTGAATAGACTCATTACTAGGGATGAAAAATGGGTGCTTTATCACAATGTTAAGCATCATCAGCAGTGGGTTAGTGTTGGGGAATTTGCTACACAACAACCAAGAGGACATCTGTGACAACCCAGGAAGGTTTTGCTGTGTGTTTGGTGGGATATTCAAGGAGTGGTTATTTTGAACTGTTGCAGCCCAATCAAACCATTACAACTGAAGTCTTCTGTCAACAACTTCAAAGATTGAGTGTTGCATTGCAAACAAAACATACTTCTTTGGCCAATGGCAAGTGTGTTGTGTTTCAACAGGACAACATGCACCCTTATATTGCTCGAATCACCACTGCCAAAACTGAACAGCTTAGTTAGGAAAAAATTCCACATCCTCCGTATTCACCAGACCTTGCACCATCAGATTACCACCTATTCAGAAGTCTTTAAAACTATCTTTATGGGAAAGAACTTGAAAGTTTGAAGGCTATCAACATTGCCCTCTCCGAGTTTTTTGCTTCTAAACCAAAGGAATTTTATCAACATGGAATTGAAATACTTGTAGAGAGGTGGCAGAGTCATAGAAAGTTAAGGAAAATATAAAATTGATTAAAATTTATTTTGATGTAATTTTACTTTCATTTATAAATAAAGGTAAAAAAAATATTACTTGTGGGATGACCTGATCTATCGAGGGTTGATGACCAGAACTGGTTCTGTCCAAAATCATGGTTTTGAGAAAAATGAGTTTTAAAGTTTCAGTGACACATCAGCTGATGGACAAACAATCACTGGTGACCTAGATAACACACTATTAATAGGTCTTGGACATAAACACTTCTGGCAGACACACTACACTCAATAACAACCTAAGTGGTAGACTTAACTCATTTTGGCCTAAAATGGACATAACCAGTTCTGGTTGTCAGCCCTCAATATACTGTATATGGGATGAATTTTACAGTTTAACACATGGAATAAATAAATGATATAAATAACCAAAGTAATTGCAAGGCCATTCATGTATAACAACCTCATCAGGAACTAAAGGGAAAAGGTAAGAAGCCTATAAAAGCAGCAACAGTATACAAAGTACACATGGGCTTTATTATACACCTGACGAATTTCACAATTAAACATGCAAAATAAATAAAGAACTTGGAATCAATTTTCAGTTTTACTCATCAGTATGTATCATTATATATAGGTCAACCTACCTCTAGTGTCCTTCAAAGTATCCTCCCTCCCTCCCTCAATAAAATGGTCCCAGCATTTATTCCACTTTTTGAACACATCAGAGAAGCCCTTGTTTGACATCACATTAAGCAGACCCATCACTGTACTGTTAATTTCATTATCAGACACAAAATGACACCCATGGAGCTCTCTTTTTCACCTCTGGTAATAGATAAAAGTTGCACAGAGATAGATCCAGCAAATAAGGAGGGTGGCTCATTACCTCCTTGCCTAGGTTTTCAAGAGCCTGCTGTACAACTCGCAACTGGTCGAGCTGGCACAATGTCCTGATGCAAGATCCAGCCTGTCTCCATGTACTCTGGCCTCTTGTTCCTGACTTTTCACTTCAACTGTCTCTGAAGCACTTGTGCATAATAGGCTTCAATCACAGTTTACCCTTTTGGCACACAGTTGTCATAGACTGTGGAAGATCAAGGTGGGGTTTGGAGGGGTTCAACTGAACCCCGCTAAACCAGAATGCCCCACCCCCAAAGCTGACTGACTGAACATACAAGTTATTTTACAAATGACAGTAAAAGTATGTAATATACCCTTTTGTTTCATATCATTAGTCAACCTTGTGTCTTGCTTTAATACTCAAAAGTTTAAAAAGCAATATTCATTCAAAGTATTTATTCAATAGAATTTTCAGTTTACAATGTCAAGAAGAGTTAGCCAGCAACCAAGAATTGACCAATTTTTTGGTCCATCAAGTTTGCTCCATCCCACATCAGTGGCAAGGTTAGTAACTGCATTGTAAACTAAAACAACGACTTTAAAAACTACTTACAGTTATTGATCGATTGCTCATATTAAATTCATTCTCTCTCATTTTGAGTGTGATGAAGAAGGACAATCTACCCTGACTGCAAAGAGGATTCGCAGTAGCATCAGTGATACTGGTAGGAACACATGTTGTAGGACAAGCTGACTCACAGAAAACCATTTTACTTGTTTTGATATATTTTATGGTTAAGACTAAAAACTGAAGCAAGCTAAATCTTATTTCATTTTCTTTATATAATTATAATAGCCCCGCATTTTGTTTTTATTGCAGGTAACCCTGCTTGCCATGCATCAGTACATGATATTGATGTTGTTGCCCTGTTGCATCAGAAAATTCCTGTTAGATCTCTGCCACAAGCTGAAAAGTTCAATGTCATAACTAACCATTTTCAACCAGAAAAGGATTATTCTTTCCCCAATGTGTTTATGAATGGTTGTAATCAGTCTTTTCAAAGCTCTTGGCAGCAACGCTATCCTTGGCTGGTGTACAGCAAGGAATGTGATGGTGGTTTCTGTCTCCCATACATTCTATTTGCTACATGAGAAAACCTTGGTGCTCTTGTGAACAGTCCATTTACACAGTGGATAAAAGTAAGTATGGTGTGTGGTCAATACGAGAATGCCCTTTACCACGTAGATGCTATGGTCGCTTATGACAATTTCCTCGCCACAAGTCTAAATCCTGCAAAAAGTATTCAGGTGCAAATTGAAAGTCAATGTACCTACACAATGCACAAAAACAGAGAAGTTATCAAGTGTATGACAAAAATTGTCCATCTTTGTGGCAAACAGTACATTGCCTTAAGAGGTCACAGAGATGATAGCACAGCTGCCCAAGACACAAACAGGGGCAATTTTCTTGCTTTGCTGGAATTTCGTGTCAATGCTGGTGATGAAATCTTAAAAAAACATTTAGCAACATGTTGCAGCAAGGCAAGATATCCCAGTAAATCAATTTAAAACCAAATTATTGTTGCAATTGGGGATCAAATTAGGGATTCAATCATCAATGAAGCAAAGTTTTTTCAGTTCTTTGCGATGAAGTGACAGACAATACAAATCTTTAACAATTGCCTCTTGTTTTGAGGTTTGTTGACAAGAATTGTATTATCCGTGAAGAATTTCTAGATTTTAAAACACCACTGATTGCATAACTGGGCAATCCATCTCTCAATTGATCCAAGGAAAACTGGAGCAGTGGGGTCTAGACAGAGCAGACTGCTGTGGACAAGAGTATGATGGTGCTTCAAACATGTCCAGCCAGGCCCAAGCAAGGGGTGCAATGCATAATAGTTCAGCAAAACCCAAAGGCAATATATGCGCATTGCAATTTTCTTATCCTCAATCTCATCATCGTAACAGCTTGTAGCCAACCATCTGTACGCAATATGGCAGGAACCATAACTGAGATTTCTAACTTTTTCAATTATTCTCCAAAATGACAGAGGTGTCTGGAGAAAGTAATAAGCTTGGATCAGCCAGAATCTCAAAAATCAAAGATCCGAGACTTTGCCACATTCATTGGGTAGAACGCCATGAAGCATATGAAACATATGTGCTCTTGCTGCCAACAATTATTAAAACATTAGAAGTTATTACAAATGAACCAAAGTACCAGCAGTATAGTTCTGAAACACATTGGAACTGGAATAGAGAGAGACTCCAAAAAGCATACAATTTCTATCACATGTGTTGTTCATTTCAATTTCTTATTTCCTTGACTGTTGCCATGAAAACTTTGGCAATCATCAAGCCATTAAGCATCAAGCTTAAGAAGAAATCAAATGACATCACGAAGGTTTACAACATGATCTCAGACACAGAAAGAGCTGAAGGAAGTGAGAGATAAGTCTGATGACGTGTTCAGGGGATGGTATTCACAAGCTGCGCAGGTCAGTTCTGATGTGAGTACTGAACTCAGTGTACCAAGGACAACTGCCAAACAACAGCACAGACCAAATACTCCTCATGACACCCTGAGGATTATCATCATACTCTATTTCTTCCTTTTCTGGACCATATTATGCAGGAGATGTCTATAAGGTACATTTGTAGAACAAACTTCTAAATTCTAAAAATCTGACAGTTTTCCATAACACAGTGGCAATGCCAACTGGTCTGGATCTACCCCCTGCATTCTCCACCTAATTAACCCTTTCACTCATTGGGTAGACAATTGTGTAGCTGAAAAATAAAATATATTGATTTTTATATAACTACACATAAAGGCAAATTTTTTTTTACCCTATGTCATAATTAATGAGCAAAAGGGTTAATGAACTATTTTTGTTACAGATTCAGTCCCACTCAGAAGATGGCTGTTCAGTTACTTGGTCTTGTTCCCAGAGTCACCACTGAGCCAGCAACAAATATTACTGACATTTCTGTGATGTACGACGAGTCAGACCTTCCTAGCCCGGAGACTCTTGACATTGAATATATGCGATGGAGGAGAAAGTGGCAGTCAGAGAATGCCAAACCAGTTTCGCTTCAACCTGCATTAAAGGTCAATTATAATTCTTCCTATGCCCATCTTGGGGTGATAATTCTTCATATGCTCCAATTATTTAATATTTAATTTTAGTGTAAAATTTTCAAGCTTAATTGTAGTGGCAGCCACCCATTATGTGCTTACGTGCTACAGCACATCAGTTTTTAAAATATGTAAATAGCTAAATAATAAATCAATAAAATTACTTATATCTTCTGTAATTTCCAATTTTATCTAAATTGTTTTCCGATTTATGAAAAAACAAATTAACTGCGCATTCCCTGCATTTCTATTTTCGTACTTATGTGCTGTCATCAGTATAGCACCCAAATCAAGTGAAATCAGACAAAGCGCATGTGCAGACATGTCTTTCAGTCCAGTTTCGGATAAGGTGTGAATGTGCTACCAGTCGCTGCAGCACTTGTCAATGTGATGGACGCTCAATTGATCATGTTTGATTTTTAAACTTTTTGTGTGTGTGTGTGTGTGTGTGTTGTGTGTGTGTGTGTGTGTGTGTGTGTGTGTGTGTGTGTTTGTTTACTCAAGTGTTGTATATAAATTATTAATTTTTCTACAAATATGAATTCAGTGGACAATTTATTAAAAGTACCTTTTTCATCTAGAACATTAAATGAAAGCCAAGGGAAGCAACAATTGAGAATATTTAAGGCAATTTCACAGAAAGATTTATAATGATTGTAGTTGGATTTGTGGTTATGATGTTCAGGATGCTCTTTTCTGCTTTCCACGCCTTCTTTTTGGTAACTGATTCATTCAGTAACACAGGAGTGAAAGATCTTGGCCATCTTAAAGCACTGATTAGAAAGCATAATGAAAACAAGAAACATATAAACAATGTGTTTTTTGATGGCATCATGGTAGGCCTGACTTAAATGTGTTGCAATATTCACACTACCGAGAACACTAAGATCCAACACAATCAAGAAGTAGAAAAGAAGATATATATATATTATCAAAGGTAATTGACTGCATTAAGTTTTGTGGTGCCTTTGAACTTGCCTTAAGAACACATGATGAGTGTGAAACATCTGAAAATCCGGGTATTTTCTTGGGACTCATTGATTTTGTTAGTAGTTTAGATAGTGCGGTAAAAGAACACACAGAATCAACTCATGTTTTCAAGGGAACTTCTAAAACCATCCAGAATGAACTGCTAGATTGTATGTCAGAAGTTTGCCGTGAAAAGATAATCGAAGAAATGAGAGACTGATTTTGTTGCTTTAATGGCAGATGAAACTACAGACACTTCTGAACATTCACAGTTGGTAATAGTATTTCGTTATGTAATCAATGGCATGGTTATGCCCATCAATTAAATTTGGTAATGGAAAAAGCTTGCTTCGCAAAATCATGCAGCTAGGGTATTCTTCTGTTGCCTGTCAGCTTTTCCTGCTTTCTTTTCACCACAATGGTTGTCTGCACTAGATGCAGTTGTGGCACGAAGGATTCCCAGTGGTTCTGCAACCAGGTGGAACTTTAAATCGAGAACTGTCAGTGTGGTGTATGAACATAAGGACAGTTTGGTTTGGTGTTTGTTGGATTTGGAGACATCATTATCCACCAGGACAGTTCAAGAAGCTCGTGGACTCCATCATTATTTGGAAGATGCACAATTCCTTTTCTGGCTTTCATTTTTTCACAGAATAATATCACATGTAGACATTTTGTATAACCAATTACAAGCAAGATTGTCTGATGCTGTAAAAATAAAAAGTGCCATATCCAATTTTATTTTGGCAAACAATGAAGTGAGAGATTCAATAGACATCATTGACAGTGAAATTGCGACTACATGCATGTCATCTGGCAATAAACAACCCAAACAGTCATGCCGAAGCGCCAATGCCAAAGTATGTGATCAAATTGTACAGGAGGCTCATCATCATTTTCAATCCTTGGATCATCTAGAGGCAGCAAAGTTGTTGAATTCTGTTAACTTTCAAGAATTTGCAAAACATTTTCCGGAAAATGAACTTGAAATTGCAGTTCAAAGTTATAGAATGCTGGAGAAAAGAGACTGAAAACAGAGTTTAGCATTTTATATGAAAGAACCGATTTCAGAAAAACTGATGGCACAGTTCCTCTTTTGAAACTTATATTCAAAAACAATTTACAGAGTACATTCTCTGAAGTAACAAAACTCCTTAAAATTGTCACCACCACGCCAATGACAACAGCAGAACCCGAAAGATGTTTCTCTTCTCTAAAAAGAATAAAAACTTTCCTAAGAAATACTATGTCCTAGGATCATCTTAATGCTCTGGCAATGCTCTCCATAGAAAAAAAGTTTATTTCAAACATTTAGGCTTTTAACACCAAGGTGATTGACAAGTTCTGCTGTAAGAAAGAGCATCGCATGAATTTCTTTTTTCGTAAATAAGTACTACTGTATATCTATCTATCTACAGTTAGTTGCGCAGAACATTTACTATAATTCACGATGAATTAGTTCTATTTTATAATTTATTAGTTTATATATATATATATATATATAGAAAAAATTTTGTTGTAACACACGACTGTTTTAAGTCACGAGCCGCCACTGCTTAATTGTAACTATCACTTTTTCTTTCCAGGCTTGCAATGCCAATATATTCCCAAACATCAACTGCTTGTGAATTCCTTGCACTATGCACCATACCCATCACTTCTGCTGACAATGAACATGCCAACAGTACCTTGAAACTTGTGAAGGGGTACCTTAGGACTACTACGTCCACGGAGAGATTGTCAGGCTTGGCGTTGATGAGCATTCATTACGACAAGCCCGTGGATTATGAAGCTGTAGTTCAACGGTTTGCCAAACAGCAACTCCGACGAATGGCACTCATCAATCCAGTCTTTGAGAGTCGGGAGATTAACTGATATCTTAGTCAACACAAAACTTTGTCAAGAAATATAATAACTTCTTTTATATTAATGAACATATTTAGAATGATAAAGTATGATTTTCCAAAGAAATTTAGGTTCTGATATTGTGAAATTTTCGTAAACAGTATTTCTTTAAGACTTATCACGAATTTTGTCTTTCCTTGCAAATCAGTACATAACTTAGATGTTGTAAAAGCTAATAAACTTGAAGGAACACCCTGCAAATTCCTTACAAACACGTTTCTGAGAGCCTTAATTTTCAAAATTTTCTGAGGGAGCATGCCCCTGGACCCCACTAGAAACCTTCGGTGCTCATACTGAACCCTCCTCCAGCAAATCCTGGATCCACCCCAGATAGACAACCCATTTTTATTGAAAATAGCATAAATTTTGACTTGATTATCTTCAGTGTTTGGTGCTTATAATAATAATAATAATAATGTGGTGGTTTAATATATAAATTATAAAGTACAACTTAATATACAGGGTGTCCCATAAGTCCAGCATCATAGGAGAAATTCATATTTTTCTAATTCTACAAACCATAATTGATATTTTTCTCTTTCTACAGGCCATAATGTCTGTGAGCAAGGAAGAACAAATCCCAATAATTCTACTCACAGGAAATCGGAGTCAGAGAGAGGCTGCTGCTGAATTTAACAGACTGCAGCCAGACCGTGAGCCAATAACACAGAGTTGTGTTAGCAGACTTGTTGTAAAGTTTAAGGAAACAGGATCCATAGAAGATAAACCATGCAGTGGACCTTCAAGGAGGTCCACTGACGATGATACAGCAACTGCTATCCTGGCTCATTTTAACAGAAGTCCCAATAAGTCTCTTCGGCAATTGTCCACTGAGACAGGAGTGACAAAAAGTAGCATCCATCGCATTCTTCAGGCTCACAAATGGCATCCATATAAACTTCAGATCCTACAAAAATTAAGTGAAGATGATCCCGACCAGTGGATAGAATTTTGTGAATGGGCTAAGGAACAATATGCTCAGGATGCCAATTTCCCATCCACCATTCTGTTCAGTGATGAGGCTGTTTTTTATGGAAATGGTGAGTGAAATCAACAGAACACCCTCTACTGGTCTCAAAACAACCCTCACTGGTATACCTCTTCAAAGGAACAAGGTGCATCTCGGGTGATGGTATGGTATGGCATTTGGTTGGAAGGATCGCATCATAGGCCCCCTCTCTTTCAATGAACATGTCACTGGAGGCACCTACCTATGTATGCTCAAGGAAGAAGCATTTCCCAGTGTCTTGAACGAAGAAGGAAGTTTCCCAACATGGTTCCAGCAAGATGGCACCCCTGCACATTACAGCACCCAAGTAAGGGAATACCTGTACCAACAATTCCCTGGTCATTGGATAGGATGTTGAGGGCCTGTGGAATGGCCAGCTAGAAGCCCAGATCACACACGACTAGAGTTTTATCTCTGGGGCCACTTGAAAGTGGTGGTATATGCAGAGAAAATTAAGTGTGTTGAACATTTGCAGCAGCACATTATTGGGGCATGTAACACCATTACTCCTGACATCATTCACCATGTGCTTGCTGATGGTATCATGTCTGAATTTGTGTATTGAAAACAATGGTGGACATATTGAGCACATTCTCTAAATAAAAGCATTTCACAGCCAAGATTGATGGCTGCAAAGAACTCAACTACTGGGAAAGACTACGTTAACTAAATCTGTACTCACTGGAAAGAAGAAGAGAGAGGTACATCATAATCTACATATGGAAAATGATCGAAAAACTGGTACCAAACCTAAAACTAAACCCAATTACCATTCAAACAACACTGGAAAATAGGAAAGGCAGAATGTGTAGTGTTCCCAAATTAAAAGCACGACAAGGGACCTCCTCAACCCTGAAGGAAAATAGCTTGGTTGTCAGGGGGCCAAGACTTTTCAACCAGCTTCCTAAGGACCTCAGAAACGTAACGGGGGTCAAAGTTGAAGTCTTCAAGAAAAGACTGGATGCCTGGCTCAGGACAGTACCAGATGAGCCGGGCGTGCCTGGCTATGTACGGTGGAGAGCGCAAGAAAGTAACTCACTCCTCCACCAGGCCAGACCTAGAGGCGGGGCCACCAGCTTGACCTCCGTGTGAAGAGAGACCAACACACGAAACAACATAAGGTTCATAAGGTTCTAATAGAGTTTATTTCCACAACAGTTTCAATGCCCAGTGGCATCCTCTTCGGGTGGATACAGAAGACCTGAAGAGGATGCCAGTGGGCATCAAAACTGTTGTGGAAATAAACTATGTCTATTAGAGTGGGGTTTTATTATACTATTTTAAAGCTTTTAAGCAGATCTACAACTTTGTTTTTATTCATATTTTACCTCAGTGGTCAAAAAAAAAAGTTGATCTTATTTTTTACCTTTGACCTTGTGTAGGTCATTTGACGTCACAACCAATTTTTTTTCTCCTTTCACCCAATTTTGGGTACACAACTACACATATCTGCCTTAACCTAGAACAAGATTTTTAGTGTTGATTACGTTTGTATAGACGCTACAGCCATTTCAGTGGACCATACCTACCTCCATTTTGACCAAGTACCTTTTTCCACCAAACTTTGGAATTGTTTGAGCTAGTGTTGAGAAAAGTACCATCAGATTTGTCTCACTGAGATCTATAATGTCTGCTATTTTTAAGATAATTTGACTTTTAATATGTGTATTAAAATAACCTATTCCTTTATTTTTAATTGTTTTTAATTGTTGGATGGTTTGTTTTAACTTAAAAAGCTCAAATGCTTCTTTTAGGTTGCATAAGATTAGCGATTTTTTCTTTCCCGCCTACCATCAGCTCCTGTTACAGAAACAGTCTTTCAACCCTGGCATTTGTCTACTCACCTCTGGTGAATGATAGAAGTCAATTACTTTGGCAGCAGTTTCACTATTCAGGCATTTCCCTAAACGCGGATTAGGAGTTGAAAGCACTCCCTTCTCCCTCATCAAACTCTTTCTTGCCTAGCCATGTAATCTGAACACTTAAATTCTTCTCTGATCTTTACTTGTGTCCATCTTCTTGGTAGGATAGTAAGAATTGTTAGTTTTTCACTTCGACTTGTCATTTGATTAAATTTCTCTTTTAGTTGTTGAAGAATCTCCAGTTCTGTATCATCTGAGCCACTGCATGAAATTGGTTGTTTAGTTGCAAGTTCAAGCTTTCTTTTCACAACTACTACTACTTTCCTCAACTTTCTCTTTGTGTAACCAGTGCTGTCAGAGAGTTTACATGGTTTTATTGGGGTCTCATCAAGTGTGGCCAATGAAGCATTGAATTTACTAAGCTCATACAGTTGGCCCTCGGTATCCGCGGGGGATTTGTTCCAGGACCCCCCATGGATACCAAAATCCACAGGGGATTGGTTCCAGGACCCCCCGCGGATACCAAAATCTGCGGATGCTCAAGTCCCTTATATAAAATGGCATAGTATTTGCATATAACCTACGCACATCCTCCCGTATACTTTAAATCATCTCTAGATTACTTATAATACCTAATACAATGTAAATGCTATGTAAATAGTTGTTATACTGTATTGTTTAGGGAATAATGACAAGAAAAAAAAGTCTGTACATGTTCAGTACAGACGCAACCATCGTAGGCCTAACTACATAGTACACATCAGCAACAACGTAACATTTTCTTTCTTTCAACACTTACAGATTGCTTTCTTTTAATGACCTGAAAGAGAAATACTGTACATAGAATAAAACAGAATATTTAAAATACAAGTACATACAGAAAATATAATTATAAATAGAGAAAATATAAATTTATTCTCTCTCTCAATGCTCAAACAACGAGTGCTGGAGAGAGACTGAGGATCTGTGAAATGGCGGGAAATGGCAAAATTACCATTACGCGAACCTATATGCAAAATTTTGCACTTATCCACGTTAAATCTCATTTGCCATGTGACTGACCAATCAACGATTTTATTCAGATCTTCCTGAATTTTGCCTCTATCTTCGTCATTAATCGCCCTACCACCCAGCTTCCTGTCATCCGCAAACTTTGAAACTGTACTGACTAGGCCGACATCTAAATCGTTAATATATATCAGAAAAAGCAATGGGCCCAATACAGAACCCTGAGGAATGCCACTCGCTACATTAGCCCAACACGACTCCGCTCCATCAACGACCACCCTCTGTTTCCTGCCTCGCAACCACTCTTCTAGCCAATTTATTACTACACCCCTGATTCCATGAGCCGTAGTTTTTTCAATGAGTCTTTTGTGCGGCACGGTGTCAAACGCTTTTTGAAAATCTAAATACACTACATCAACCACCCGATGTCTATCGTAAATGTCAACCACGCTTTGGAAAAATTCTAAAAGATTAGTTAAGCAAGATCTGTTTCGCCTAAAACCGTGTTGCGTATTTCTAACCAGATTATGCACTTCTAAGTGTTCGACTATACGATCCCTAATTATTGATTCCAGTAGCTTACCTACAACAGACATTAAACTGATTGGCCTATATTTCCCACCGCACCTTTATCGCCTTTCTTAAAGATAGGTGTTACGTTTGCTAACTTGAAATTATCTGGTACGCACCCCTCAGAAATAGACGCATTAAAAATCTTTGTTAGCGGCACAACAATGCTATCTTTTAATTCTTTTAGTTGTATGGGATATATGGAATCCAGACCTGGTGATTTACGCGTTTTCATTTTATCAATATAGCGCATTACTTCCCCTTCACTAACGACAATATTATCCAAAATATTACCATTATCAAAAGGTATTATGTCTATGACCGTAGGGATATTCGTTACATCTTCTATAGTAAAAACTGACATAAAAAATTCATTTAGCAAGGTAGCCATTTCCTTGTTTTCAGAGACTAGATCTCCATTTACATTTTTCAATGGACCTAAGACACTTTTTACTGGATTTCTATTATTGACGTATTGAAAGAATCGTTTGGGGTTTTCTTTACCGTCACGAGCTATGGAGATTTCAAATTCGCGCTTGGACTTTTTTATTACACTTTTCGCTTCACGCCTCAGAGATATGTAGTTGTTTCGTAACAACAAATTGTCTTTATCGCACTTATGTTGCCTATAAGCCCTATCTCTACTCTTTATAATGTCTCGTACTCTAGAAGTAAACCAGAAGGGCTTGTTGTTTACTTTTGCACGCTTAATTTTGTACGGTACACATTCCTCATTTATAGTCCTAAATACCGTTACGAGCGATTCCCACATTAGTTTTGCGTTGGAGTTCCCCATTACGTTTTCCCAATTGACGTGTGAAAATTTATTTCGAAATTTACTAAAGTCTGCGTGCTGGAAGTTAGGAGTTTTAGTTGTTAGTTGGTTTCGAGTGACTTACTGAGAGGACAAACTCTACCATATTGTGATCGCTATTGCTCAACGGTTCTATTACTTGAAGATCAGTAATTAGCCTATCATCCGTAGTTATTACTAAATCTAAAATACTGTCCAACCTCGTAGGTTCCCCAACCTTTTGAATAAGAAAGCTATCCTCGAGAAAATTAACTAAACGATTACCTTCCGCGTCTCCCTGCATTGTATCATAATTCACGTTGGCACAATTAAAGTCACCCATAACTAAAGCCTGCTCACTACCGATTATTCTCTTTAGTTCACGATATAACGCTTCGTCCGTATCAGCTGTTTGATTTGGGGGCCTATATATAACCACAACAAGAAGTTTGAAATCATTCAATTTAAGTTCTGCTATAGTCGAATCTATCGGTTCTGGAATTGAGTGCTTTACTTCTATAATGTTCGCAATATTATCTTTGATATACAACATAACACCGCCTCCTCGCCTACCTATTCTGTTTTTAACAAAAAGTCTATAACCTTTAATTTGATATTCCCCTACAAAGTCACGTGTTTCAGTGCTAAGCCACGATTCATTTATCGCAATTAAATCATAGTCTTTACAAGCAATTAAGGAAAAAAATTCGTTTATTTTATTTTGTAGGCTACGAGCATTTAAGGATAGAACCTTCAAATTGCTTGCAATTATGACACCTTCGTGAGTGGGGGGGAAACTTGTAGAATTTATGCTGGGACCGTTCGAGTTACGGCAGCCTGAAAAGAAGAGAGAGTATTATGAAATAGTCTTCCTAAACGCGCAGCTCCTACATCATTAAGATGAAGTCCATCTTCGAGGAACAAGTCCCTCCTGCCGTAGAAATTGTTCCAAAAATTTGCATAATGCATTCCTTCCTGTTGGCAAAGAGACTTTAGGTTATTGTTAATATAGGTCGCCTTGCTGTAGAAATCGTTACGTTGGATAATTCGAGGAAGTATACCTGTTAAGACAATCTTATTAGTTTTCTCCTTTAGTCGCTCTATTAAGTCCCTGTACCTAGCCAGCAGTTCTTCCGATCTAGAATTTAAAACGTTATTAGTACCGACATGAATAACATACGTTGTGTCCTCGGTGGTACCGTCTGTAAAATGGTCAACACTATTAGTTATATCCTCCACCCTTGCACCAGGGTAGCAGTAACGGCGCCTACGACAAGGATTTCTCCCACAGAATTCCTCGAGCTGCCCTCGAACAATGGAATCGCCAACGAGTCGTATTTCTGGTTCATCAGCATCTTCGAAACCTAAAACAGAAAACTTATTGCTTGTTATTACTGGTAGACAAGTCTTTGCTTTTCGCAATGGGGCTCCATTTCACACTCGAATGAAGGGTTGGGAACTAGGGGAAGAGAGAGGGCTATTGATAAATGGAATAATCTTCCCACACCCGTCGTGAACTCTACCAGTGTTAATGTGTTTACAAACCGTCTTGACAGACATTTTAAAAATATTAACGTTGTTTAAAATAAAATAAAAAAATTAGCAACAGGAGCTCTGGGGGTGGTTGTCAAGGATGAGCCTGTTGACAATTAATACCAGCGTGTGATGCCAGCAAAAAAAAAAAAAAAAAAAAAAAAACTAACACGGAGGTAGATGGAGCTCGAAGCGTAAACTAACCCACTTTTTGTTTAACTTTACCTACTTTTTTTTTTCTTATCCTCTCCTTACTTTGCATGTCTGTAACTCTCTTTTCTTGCATGTTTGTAGTTTACATGGTATGACAGTGAGTTAAGACTGTGTTTGCATGGTTTGTAAGCATTCTTATTTTACTTTTCATTTTTCACCCCTCTTCGATTCTCTCCAACTATTTTTCTAACTTGTCAGCAGTGGCCAGATGATGATGATGGGGAGTCTTTTTTCTCTTTTTCTAAATGAATATTAACCCACGAGTGATAGGTGTTCCTCCTTACTTAACCCCTTATTCTCTTCTCTTCTCTTCTCTTCACCCCCTACTCTTTCCTTTCTCTCAGGCTAACCTTAGAATGGATCTTATGGTCTTCGTTAGCCTTAGCTTCTGTAGATCTGTAGATTACATCACTTATAGCTCAAAAATCAATTACAATTACCTTTATTTTTATTTTGAATCAATTACAATTAATGGAAATTAGGATCAATTAATTAAAAATACAATTATAATTATTCATTGTATCCAGCCCTGTTAAAAGCTATTTTTGCTTAGATGGCACAAATAAAGTTTGGGACCTACTGATCTTGTTTCAGAGGTCTACAACAAGAAAAAAATGTGCAGTTTGATTTACAGATTGGAATAAATATAGATGCCAAACAAATCCTTGCTCCAAGGTTTAAATAAGCTTATTTTCACATGGGTACATACTGTTGTACACAATGAATAAATACACAAAGTTAAGTAATTCTATTAAAACTCATCTAACTCTTAAAACTGAACTTATTCTATAAGGTAGTACCTATAGCCTAGTATAAGGTACTTATATACGTACATAGCTTTACCTTTAAACAGGAGAGCAGGTTCGAAGTTCTGAACACTTTTGAATGTCCATCTAAATTAATTATGTAATTTAAATTACCTGTATTATATAATTCTCTGAAATATACAAAAAAATTAAATTTTACAATAGGGCTGGACACTTATTCAACCAAATAACTGGGTTAGGTTAGATTAGATAATTACCAATTTTTTTGAAAATTAGCACACATTATATATCTCAGTAAGAAAAATCTAATGGTATTTTTCTCAACACTCTAGCTCAAACAGTTCCAAAGATATGGTGCTCCAAAGTCTGGTAGAAAAAGGTACTTGGTCAAAATGGAGGTAGGTATGGTCCACTAAAATGGCTGTAGCATCTATGCTAACTTAATCAACACTAAAAATCTTGTTTTAGGTTGAGGTAGATATGTGTACCCAAAATTGGGTGAAAGGAGAAAAAAATCAGTTGTGACATCAAATGACCTACACAAGTTCAAAGGTAAAAAATAAGATCAACTTTTTTTTTTACCACTGAGGTAAAATATGAATATAAACAAAGTTGTAGATCTGCTTAAAAGCTTTAAAATAATGTTTAAGTGGTCTCTGTATGTGCAATAGGAACCGAGATATTTCAAGTTGAAATATGGTATGACCTTGGAAATTGACCTTTTTTTTACAAAATTTGAAGGGCCATATCTCTGGAACCATATGACCTAGAGTGTTGAAACAAGCGTTATTTTGTTTTTCTCACAGATATCTATAAGTGTGCCAATTTTTTGAAAAAACAGTGATGGTCACATTTTTTTCGCTGTTGAACTGACATGGAATGACCCAGAGGAGGAGATTACAATAGTTGATAATACTTAGCAGGGGTTTATTTTTACAGTCATCCAGTAATCTGATTACAAATTATTCTAAATCAACCCCTGGGGTTAAAATTAATGGGCCATTAAATTCTAACTCCAAGGGTTAATTTAGAAACAGTCAATTTAGAATACTTAGTCATCTCAGAACCCAGATGATTGTTAAAATAAACCCCTGCTTAGAGATTAACTATAGAAAATGTTAATTTATAGGCAACTTATTAAGCTTTGTCTTTTTTTTGTGAATATAAAATATTTCTATATAATTACACTTTGAAATGAGTACAAATTATCACAGATACTGGCTTTGTATGTTCAATTTTCTCTATTCATAGATCTTGTTTTGTGATGAAAATATTAAAACCTCAAATAATTAGTCAGTGAATCAGCTAAATTTGGCTGATGCTGATGCCCAAAAAAAGGGCCAATTCTGCCAATACTGACTAATCAGTACACCACTATTATTTCCTTGACAATCATACCCTAACTGGAGTGAACTATACTTAAAGTGTTACATAAGCCCTGTTCAAAAATCAACTTTTTCTTATTTTCATAGGTTTCTGTACTTTTTCCCATGCTTTTTGACCTGAAAAGGCCGAAAATCACAACCTTTTTGACCTAGGTTGTTGGGAAGCATTGCCGCATGGAGCTTTAAGTTTTCTGCCTTGAAATCGGCCAAAAGCACCAGTTCCGGGGTCCCTTGAATCATGTTTTGCACTATAACTTTTTATCTAAACAAGATAGAGCAACAAAATAGGCACCAAATTAAAGTGTTTTTAATCCTCTTTCTAACTTATACAATTATGATAGTCTTGGAACAAGAAATGGCACATTGGTACATACAAAGATTTCAGAAATATCACAAAATTCGTTTTCTCACACTCAAGGCAGACAAGGCGCCTTATTCATGACACAAATTTGAGATTAACATTTTGTCACAAGTCTAATCGATCAAGAGGTGAAAGCATTACATGATGATTAATTTCATAATGACATTTACACAGTCAGTTGTTGAGAGTTTGTTTCTTGAAGCTGTCAAAGCGGCGTCTGTTGAACTCCACAGCTTGAAGGAGATAGTCCCTTTGCTTGGCATCTGTTGTTATGACATTTGCAAAGTCGCTCATCATCTTGACACCACGTTCAGCAATGTCATTCACCACTTTCAGATTCTTAACATAGTCCAACGCTTTTCTGTAGTCCTCATTCTATGGCCAAGACGTGACAGGTTCCAGAAGCCACTCGGATCCAATGTTCAGTGTGTCCAGCAGGAAATGTGATTCTGGGCCAATGAGATCAACCAGGGTGGTCTTAGCTGTGACTCTCTGGAAGAGAGGCTTTCCTGTTCTGAAGCTGTCTGGCTTCTCAGTGGCATGTAACTGGGCAGCAATGTCGTGCTTCAATGTGTCACTCAATCTACTGCTGAACAGGGCAAATGGCACGACTTCCTGCGTCAGGTACCATTTGTGGTTTTCCATCTTATTAAGTACTGTATCAGCAAGCTCTGGGTCAGTTTTCTTGTACTTCAACATGTCCTGGATTAGACTTAGATCATTCACGGGAGCATCTGCAGCAGACATTGACATCATCCATACAGGAGTGTAGAACAGCGCAAGGAAGATGTTGAGTCTTTCCAGCTTTGATACAGTGTCTTTGTCGTACTCAAGTTGATCTGCAAACATCAGCATTTTCATGGAGTACACTGGCCATCCATCTGGCCTGATGAATGGTGCCTGGTCGACTCCAGTGAATACCTCAAGGAGGCGTTCCTCCAAGAACAATGACTGTCAGTTCAGCCATTTCCCTGTAGTCAGCTCTTGGAAGCCTTTCTGCTGTTAGAATGTCTTGGAGTATTTCTTCACTGTTCTTCTTCTTTTCCTTCAGCCATTTGCTGTTGATAGCCAGCATCTTTGGGTTTTCCTTGGACAAGTCCGTCCAAACATCCTTCAGATGCTCAAACCAGGGATTATCTGGCCCCTTCACCTTCCCAAACAGCTTCTCCCAAACTGCTCCTACTAGGATTTCCAGAATTGTCAATGACAGGTACTCCCAATAACTTTCCTTCAGTGTATGAAGGTGGACCAGACACTAGCACAGCTAAAGTCTCTGAGGTACTTCCAGGTTCACTGCCCAAGACATCTTTGAGCAACTTTCCATCCCAGTGTAAGGCAGCGTACTGTGGGGGGTTTTCACAAAACTTGGACATGTGACCCTGGCTGATATTATACCTGGACAGCATTCTGTTGCAACGTGTTGTTGAGGTTGAGATGACGAAGTTATCCAGATCAGCCCCTCCAGCTTTCAAGGTGGCAGAAACCATGGCAGTAACTTGATTGTCTGATAAACCAAGACGATCAGCTGTATTGCAGATGACATCACATTCCATGACCTTCCTTGGAAACGTCAAAGTCACACTAGTCACAGTGTCTTGATGGTGAGAACATCCAGGACGAGGCTGATGGTAATCCATGTCCTCTGTGTTAGCGTCGTTGTCAGTTGAGTCACCCCAGGTAATGTCATCCACATGAACAACTGCCTCTTGTTCTGCTGCAGCTGTAAAATAGTACAACATGTTAAGACAGTAATTGTTAAGTACATGCTAAATATCGCAATGGAATAAAACTTAAAACTTTTTGTGACGTTCAAAGTAATTAGTTTTACCTTGTTCTTGTCTATGCTGCAGTCTTTCATTCCTCGCTGCTTGCTGCAGGGATCTTGTCTCAAAAATCTTGTCATGACCAGACATATGACCTTTCCTCTCAGTCTTTTGGTCTTCGTAGAACCTGATATCCTCATCTTTCTTCTCTCTGGATAACAGTCTGTTGTTCTGTATTTCCTGGATTGCATCTGGAGCTCCTATATCGAACAGGCTGTCTAATTCCAGCACAAATGCTCCTCTTTTTCCTCCAGGGTTACTTGCTCTTCCTTTGCTTTTCACCAGAGCACGATGTTTCTCATGTAGTTTCATGAAGAGCTTCATTGCGTTGTACTTGGTCATTGTCTTGATCCTAGCCATCTGCCAGAATGGGATGATAGATTCAACTGTTTCATATGCAAGGTCTTGAACCATGGGCCTCCCTGCATTTTCCGGTAAATTCTGAAGATTAAGGAAATACTGGAACGCCTGTCTGTTGGTGGGAAGCTGGGAACCACTGATAAAAGCTGAAGGGTATCCAACCAGGAAAGTTTCAGTGAGAGATCTGGTAGATGGCCCAGTTGACACCTGCCTGTGGACAGTACGTGGAGGTTCTGAGATATCAACTGTGCGCCCACGGAGCTCCCTCAGCTCCTTGCTTAATGCCATTGTGAAGTTGTAACTTGTAGATGGTTTTCTAGATTCTGATTGAGTTTCTGTTGTTTCCTGAAAAATGATAATTATTATTATTATTATTATTAATTATTACACTGGTCAACACTCATTTTATTGCCAATCATATTAGAGTGATTTTGGGGTAACTTTGTGGTGCTGATTCCGAATATGACATCGGTTTTGCTAGATTGGCTCTAATTTATGAGATAATTGGTACCCCATTGAAACACGTAAAAATGCAAAAAATTTAATGTTCAGGCGGAGCCTACTTACAAATCGCATTGAAATTGTCTCAAATCATACAAAAGTAAACACATGAAATACATAATGGCATTTTATTCAGTCTCACCATCTAGAATGTTCCGGTAGTTTCCCATATGCACGCGTTATGGTTACGTTTCTTATTAATTGAGGGTATTCATTATCTCAAAAACTAGAGCCAAATCGGAAAAACTACTTTCATTTTGGAATTCAGCAACCCCAAAATACCCTAAATTCGTACGAATTTCCTTGGCAACGAAAAAAAAAATGTTTTTTTGTTGACCTGTTATTTATTTATTAATTATTATTATTATTTATTAATTTTATGCTCTTTCATTTGATACCTAATTTGTTGCTCTATCTTGTTTAGATCAAAAGTTAAAGTGCAAAACATAATTCAAGGGACCCCGGAATTGGCGCTTTGGCCGATTTCAAGGCAGAAAATTTAAAGCTCCATGCGGCAATGCTTCCCAACATCCTAGGTCAAAATAGTTGTGATTTTCGGCTTTTTCAGGTCAAAAAGCATGGGAAAATGTACAAAAACCTATGAAAATAAGAAAAAGTTGATTTTTGAACAGGCCTACTGTTACATACATTTTTTTCTTTCTTATCTAATGGCTAATGGAGTGGACATGAAAAACATAATCTTTCAACAAGATCCGGGTAACTCCTCATGATGCCATTGCTGTTTGCAACTTCCTATATTCAACCTTTCCTTAATGCTGGATAAGATGTGGTGGACTGATAGCATGGTCATCTCAATCACCTAATGAAAGTTCTTGGAATCATTTTTCCTTTTCTTTGTGGGTTTGTATCAACCATATATATTTGGAACAAGTTCTACATTTATCTTTGCTTCATCATTTAATCAAAACCTTTACAAGGTAAACTGTAGTTGGAACAGGATTTTCATTTAATATCTAGCACAAATCCATCTTACATGCTACATAATCTTTACAAAATTTAAAAAAAAAATAATAGCATTAACTGCAAGAGCTTCAGTCCCCTGGGAAGAGGACCATAAATGTCCCCACTTCTGGCTCCCCCCCTGCTGATACTGAGAATGCAGTCCTGAGCAGCAGGGCTTCATCTGCTACTGCCCATTTGAGATGTTCTGGACCTCTTTCTGATTCACTTTTCTTAAACTTCTGTAACATTCATGGACTTTTCTCAAGTTTTCAGTCTGTTGACCACCACCTCTCCTCCTCTAAACCTCATCTTTTCCTCATTGAAACTCAGGTGTCTGGGATGACTGACAGCAACCCCTTTTCTGTACCCTCTTACTTTCTCTATACTCCATTTCACTCCAAAGGTAGATGTTGCATATATGTACACAATGACCTAATTCATTCTTGTGTTCCCAAACTCGAATTTTACAAATTCTATACCCTCTGGCTATGGCTTACATGCCACTCTTAAACTAAATACATCTGCACTGTTTACCTTTCTCCTAATTTTACTGACTGTCCAAAATTCTTTGACTACCTCACTTCCAAAATGGAATACATTCTTTCCTGCTCTTTGCTGAAATCTCCATTTTAGGAGATTTCAATGTTTACCACCACCTTTGGCTTTTCTCCCATTTCACTGACATCCCTGGTGAACTAGCTTACAACGCTATCGTAAATGACCTGGAGCATATTGTACAGCACCCTACTTGTAGCCCTGATTGTCTTGGAGATACACTTCAACCTTTCAAATGTTCCATGTGATGATTCCTCATTTCATGAAGGTTAAGCTTGTTACTACTCCTCTCTCAGTCCAACATTCTGGATTTATTTCTTACCTCTCATCCTTCTTCTTACTCTGTGAAACTTTTCTATCTGTTGGGCTCCTCCAATCACATCTTATATCTGTTTCCTCTCCTATTGCTCCAATTTGGCCTTTGGATCCTCCCAAGAGGAGGCGCTTTTGCAACTTCAGGGCTGCTGATTGGGAGGCCATTAGGCAGTAATTCTGTGATTCCCCATAGAATGATTACTGCTTCCATGGCCTCAGCCATGGAGGCATACATTCCATATTCTATTCCTACAACAAATGCAAAAAAACCTTGGTTTAACTTTACTTGTTCTAATGTTATCCACAACAGAAAGGAGGCTTTCAGAAGATACCATCACCATCCAACTCCTGACTCTCACTCAGATTATATTTCTACCCAAAATCATGCATTTGAAATCTGTTCTTCAACTAGCCAAAAATTCTTTCATCTGACAAAAATGTGAAAATCTATCTAATTCTAATTCTTCTCACTCTTTCTGGCATCTAGCTAAAAACCTCAAACAACTTTACTTCCTCTTCTTTCCCCCCCCCTCTTTTCCATTATGATGGCACAGTTTCCATCTCTTCTCCTGATGAAGCTGAACTCTTCACTCAAATTTTTGCTTACGATTCAACCCTGGATGATTCTGGTGCTGTTCCTCTATCTCCTCCCTCATCTGACTTAATTATGTCAGAAATTAAAATCTCTTCTAAAGATGTTTTTTCTGCCCTATCTGGGCTCAACTCTGGGAAGGCATATACTCCTGATGGTGTTCCTCCTGTTGTTCTTAAGAACTGTGCTTCTGTGCTGACACCCTGCCGAGGCAAATTCTCTCATCTTTCTCTCTCATCTGGTACTTTTCCTTCCTGCTGGAAGTTCACTTTCATTCAGCCTGTCCCAAAGAAGGTGACTGCTCTCAACCCTTCAACTATCTTCCAATTGCTTTGATTTCTTGCCTTTCCAAAGTTTTTGAATCTATCCTTAATAGGAAGATTCTTAAACACCTTTCTTCTCACGATCTTCTTCTATGCCCCCCATTATGTACGCCACTGCCTCCTCCTTTAATTAAGAAGAGCATGTAGTCCTACTTTCTACACTTTCTCATTCCTTTTCTGTCCAACTATCTAATGCAAAAGTTAATCAGTATTTTCAGTCTTTTATATACTCAACTGGTTAACTCTAGAACAATCTTCCTCAATCCATCCTTCCTCCTGTTTATGACCTCTCATCTTTCAAACACTGTGTCTTGACATCTCAAAAAACCTGGACCTTGATTTTGGCTCTCTTCTTCTTCAATGGGAGGGGCACCTTTGTAGGCATTTGCCACTGGCCCCTCCTTCCTGCATGAAAAAAAAAATATATTGGTTAATGATTAATAAGAAAGGTGACCAATTATTTTGGCACCATTATTTCTTGGACACACTGTATATTCAACAATAAGAATTAATATGATCCTAAGCCAAGTCAAAAGGTTTTTCTTGACATTACCTACTTAATAATTTCATCACTTGTAGATCTATATTTAAAAAAATAAAATTACCTTTGAGCAACAATTAAAGAAAGTTGAATTTTGGCAAAAATAATAATAAAAAAAGACCTCCCCCGAAAACAATATGTTGCATCACTAAAACACACACACACACACCAGTGTTGGCAAGGGTGTTTTAACAGGCCTGGATAAAACCTGGTAAAAACCTGGTTGAATGATAGGGTAAAACCCTGTTAAAACCGTGTCAAGCACTGTCATCCAATGCAAGTCTTGGTTAGTGACAACTTCATATACATGCTAGGTTAAGTTTGCCTAAGTTTGGTTTCGGAGGAACCCTGTGGCTTTTACTAATGGTTGTCAGTAGAGAAGCACTGGTGAACAAGGTGCACCCAGAAAATGATATGCTACCTCCGTTATAAATGCAGCTTTTATATTTACAGTAATTTCACTTTCCATTAATTAATAAGTCCTATTCATGTTTTCAGAAACAAATATCTCTTATATTTCATTCTGATTTCTGAGGGTTGTCTGGGAATAGGAGAAGTGGGATTTAGCCTACTGGGGACTGCAAACTGGGGAACTCATTTCCCTTAACTTCATATATAAGACAGAGGGTGATTTTCAGAGACACTTTTCAGGAAGTGTGTGTCTTATATCACAGCACAAAATACAGGTAAATCTGAATTTCATGTTAAACCCATCCATACCTCTCCTCCAAGCTCCCTTGCCACCCTACTTCATAGTTTTCCAGGAAGCAACCCTCAGGCCAACAGTGGTGGGAGGGTGGACAGGACACTGGTCAGTCTCTCCCAGGGAGAAAACACCATTACCAGAGCAAGAATGAAAGCGATAGGGCATACAATATCCAAACACCAAAGCATTTCCCATGGCAAGAGAATACAGGCCAGGCATGACCTATTAACATACCTATTAGGAGAACCAAATATCCAGGGAGGATTGAGACAAAAACCCAGTAGCAAGGAGTGTGGTTGATGACCATAACACATCATAGGCTAGAGGTACCAAGGCCTCTGGATGGAAATTATGATTCCTCAAATTAACATGTAGCCCTGATTGTTCATTAGGTGATCATTAGGTTTTACCAGCATTTGGATAAAACTCTGGTAAAACAATCAAAAGGCTCTCTCTCTCTCTCTCTCTCTCTCTCTCTCTCTCTCTCTCTCTCTCTCTCTCTCTCTCTCTCTCTCTCTCTCTCTCTCTCTCTCTCTCTCTCTCTCTGCTAGCTAATGGCGAAAGTGCGCATGCTGGGTATCGGTGGGGAAATAGGTAGGTGGATTGAAAACTGGATGAGGAATAGGCGGCAGAGGGTGGTAATTAAAGGGGCTAGTTCGGGTTGGGCCTCAAGTCACTAGTGGGGTTCCTCAGGGTTCCGTTTTGGGGGCACTTTTGTTTATCACTTACATAAATGATATCGACGGTGGCATCGTCAGTCGGATCGCCAAATTCGCTGATGACACCAAGCTTGGGGCCAATGTTGGGACGCCCGAAGCGATCGAGGAACTGCGTGCAGACCTAGGTAGGATAGGAGAGTGGTCCGAAAAATGGCAAATGCCGTTTAACTTGGGTAAATGCAAAGTGATGCACATTGGCTACGCCAATCCCAAGTCGGACTACTCGATGTTGGGTAGTAATATCGAGGTGACTGATTTAGAAAAGGACTTGGGTGTGCTAATTAGCAGCAACCTTAAGTTTACGAAACAGTGTGTAGAGGTGGAAAAGAAAGCCCAGAAACTATTGGGTTATATCAGGAGGCAATTTCAGTTTTGGAAGCAGGAGATTGTGCTCTCACTGTACAATTCCCTTGTTCGGCCGCACCTGGAGTATGCTGTGCAGTTCTGGTTGCCCACCCTCAGGAAAGATATTGAGAGGCTGGAGCGAGTGCAGGCGAGGGCCACAAAGTTAATCCCTTCTGTTAGGCATATGGGCTACAATCGACAGTTACGCGCCCTGAACTTGTTTTCGCTTGAAACTCGGAGGCTGCGCGGTCAACTGATCGAGGTTTTCAAGCTCTTACGCGGGTTCAACGATGTCGATTTTAGAAGTATGTTTAGTTTAAATGATAACCCAACTCGCAACAATGGTTGGAAGTTGGATTTGAAATGGTTTAGGACTAGTGTGTGTGGGAATTACTTTACGTATAAGATCTGTGACACATGGAACAGGTTACCTTCGGAAGTTGTGAACAGTTCCTCTGTGGATCAGTTCAAGAAAAGGGTAGACGAAATCTTGCACACTATTTGAGTGTGTAAAGACATTTAGGACCTCAGTCTGCGGAAATTTCTTTTCCTATAAAATAGTTAATATCTGGAACCAACTTCCCTCAGAGGTTGTTTCCAGTCAAAGTGTAAATGTGTTTAAAAATAGGCTAGACAAAGTACTGAATACTCTCATAGTTTAAGACTAAAACATAAGAAAACTCTGCAGGAGTTCGCTTGCACGGTGTCTCTGTGAGCAAGCTATTTATATATTCTCCACTTTCCTATAAAATTTCCTTGGCTACTTTTCCAGGGTCAAGGTATTTTCTTCAACCTTTTTCCGTACCTGCCTCTGGCAGGGAGGGAGCGGAGGGTGGGGAGAGAGCCTTCTACTTTTCTATCCAGTTTTCTACTACTGCTAGGATAGTTAAAACAAAAATAAACTTTTACAAATTTTCCCTGGTACCCGTTGCCATTGGTACCTCCTCGGTATGGGCCGCAAGGCCTTTTGAGGTACTTCTTTTCCTTGTAACTCCTTGTAACACACTCTCTCTCTCTCTCTGCGTGCGGACCTAGGTAAGATAGGAGAGTGATCCAAAAAATGGCAAATGCCGTTTAGCTTGGGCAAATGCAAAGTGATGCACATTGGCTATGCCAATCCCAAATCGGACTACTCGATGTTGGGGAGTAATATCGAGGTGACTGATTTGGAAAAGGACTTGGGTGTGCTAATTAGCAGCGATCTTAAGTTTACGAAACAGTGTGTAGATGTGGAAAAGAAAGCCCAGAAACTATTGGGTTATATCAGGAGGCAATTTCAGTTTCGGAACAAGGAGATTGTGCTCTCACTGTACAATTCCCTTGTTCGGCCGCACCTGGAGTATGCTGTGCAGTTCTGGTCGCCCACCCTCAGGAAAGATATTGAGAGGCTGGAGCGAGTGCAGGCGAGGGCCACAAAGTTAATCCCTTCCGTTAGGCATATGGGCTACAATCGACGGTTACGCACCCTGAACTTGTTTTCGCTTGAAACTCGGAGGCTGCGCGGTCAACTGATCGAGGTTTTCAAGCTCTTACGCGGGTTCAATGATGTCGATTTTAGAAGTATGTTTAGTTTAAATGATAACCCAACTCGCAACAATGGTTGGAAGTTGGATTTGAAATGGTTTAGGACTAGTGTGTGTGGGAATTACTTTACGTATAAGATCTGTGACACATGGAACAGGTTACCTTCGGAAGTTGTGAACAGTTCCTCTGTGGATCAGTTCAAGAAAAGGGTAGACGAAATCATGCACACTATTTGAGTGTGTAAAGACATTTAGGACCTCAGTCTGCGGAAATTTCTTTTCCTATAAAATAGTTAATATCTGGAACCAACTTCCCTCAGAGGTTGTTTCCAGTCAAAGTGTAAATGTGTTTGAAAATAGGCTAGACAAAGTACTGAATACTCTCATAGTTTAAGACTAAAACATATGAAAACTGCAGGAGATCGCTTGCACAGTGTCTCTGTGAGCAAGCTAAATATAGCTATTTATATATTCTCCACTTTCCTGTAAAATTTCCTTGGCTACTTTTCCAGGGTCAAGGTATTTTCTTCAACCTTTTTCCATACCTGCCTCTGGCAGGGAGGGAGCGGAGGGTGGGGAGAGAGCCTTCTACTTTTCTATCCAGTTTTCTACTACTACTAGGATAGTTGAAAGAAAAATAAACTTTTACAAAATTTTCCCTGGTACCCGTTGCCATTGGTACCTCCTCAGTATGGGCTGCAAGGCCTTTTGAGGTACTTCTTTTCCTTGTAACTCTCTCTCTCTCTCTCTCACACACACACACACACATACTCACACTTACCTTAACCTCAAGTTTACAATCATTGAAGTCCATATTTTCTTCAACAGGAATGTCTTCAATCCATTCATCTTTGATCTGATCACTCTGAAATTGGTTTACTTTTCATCATATTCAATAATTAATTTCTTATTTCAATTCATTTCTTAGTTTAATAAAATTGCCTAATAATCTATTAAAGCTTTAAAAATTAATTCAGCAGATTATGATAATAAAAACCCACTCTGATAGACAGAGTTTATTTCCACAACAGTTTCGATGCCCACTGGCATCCTCTTCGGGTGGATACAGAAAAACAAATGAACCAAAAACAAGAGGGAAAACAGTCCAGAGACCTTTAAGAAATTCACACATAGATTAGATCCCATTATCCCGACACTGGAAGGGCATTTTTCTTAAAGGGACCCACTTATAAGTACATTCGCATAAATTTAAAACTATTTTCTTGTTCTATACATATAGATTCTATTATTTTACATAATTATTACATTTATTATTAAATATGTTACATTTAATATTGTATTATTATTTATTACAGAAATTATAAATTTATTATTACAGTGATTATTACATTGTTGTTTATGATACAAAAATTATAAACCGAAAAATTAATGAAAAAGGGGTGGAGGAGGGAACAATCAAGAGAATGTTACAAATAAATTATGTCCTGTTCTTCAGACACTGGAAGGGCATTTTTATTAAAGGGACCCGCTTATAAGTACATTCGCATAAATTTAAAACTATATACTTGTTCTATACATTTATTATACATTTATTATTCAATTTATTACAGGTGACCCTCTGTATACACAGTTTCAGCTATGCATTGTTTTGGTATTGCTCCCCATCCCCTGTATACATGGGAGGGGATCTCATCCATACACGGTTTCCTGAGCCGACACAGCTGTGTGTGGTGGCTTGTCGCTCTACCCCTCCCCTCCCTACCCCTCCACCACTCACTCAGTCAGTAGCGCACCAGTTACCAGTGTTGCCAATCTACAATACAATTGCCCTAACCAATCCCCCAATATTGAATCTAATTATGGCGAGGATTCTATTACCAATTTTGCAAATGTACAAATTATACATCACATAAAGGATGTTATCCAATATTTTAATTAATCATTATGTTAAATATATGCATCTCTAATTATTTTAACTTCTTTACAATGTATTTTTATACTTTATTGGTACTACAATTAAAAAAATAAATCACAATAAATAACAACACACTCACCAGTAAACATTGTCTGCAGCAACTCTACCCAATCTGCCTACCTTTATTTTTAAGTTAAACCATTTTTTTTCTTGTTACTGCAGTAATAATACTATGTGCAGTTAATATATAAATATACATGTATAGTATGTGTTTTGGTGTTTCTGTATGTGTTTTAGTGATGTATGAGGAAGTATAGTTGGTCATAGGGATTGATGGTATTTTTTCCCATAAGGTATTAGTCCCCGTATGCACAGTTTCCATTTACACAGGCATTTTCAGGAACCTAATCCCCATGTATACCGAGGGTCACCTGTACATTTAATATTGCATTATTATTTATTACAGAAATTATAAATTTATTATTACATTGATTATTATTATTGTTATTTATTATACAGAAATTGTAAACCAAAACAAATGAAAAGGCGAGGAGGACACAATCCAGAGACTGTTATCCTGTTCTCCCAACGCCGGAAGGGCATTTTTTTTATTATTATTACAGGGTCCCACTTACAAGTACATACGCACAAATTAAAACTATCTTCTTGTTCCATACAGATTCTACTTTTTGACATAATTACTGCATTTATTATTGCATTTACATTTTTTGTTTTTTTAACATTATTATTACCATTACACTCATTACAGTTATGTTAGAACCCATTCACCCGACTCCGTAAGGGATTTTTTAACCAAGAATCTCATTAAAGGGTCTAACTTATAGGTACCCTCACACAAATTAAAATTATCTTCTTGTTCTATACACACAGATTCTATTATTTTCCTGACATAATTATTACATTTATAAAGTACTTTACTTGATTCCCAGTCTATAGCATGATTAGTTTGGCTGGCATGATAAAAAATAGCATTATTAGTATTACAACTTCTGAAGGCATATTTGTGTTCCTTAATACAGGTGGCAATATTTCTTCCAGTTTCTCCTACATATACTAAATCACAACTTTTACAGGGAATGCTGTAGAGACAGGCTTGTTCCTGTTTGGCAACGTTATTCCTAACCAATTTACTTTTCATGGTAGACGAATATTTGAACACCAAAACAACCTTAAAATCTTTCATCAACAGTTTTACTCTAAGCCAGCAATGTAAGACAAACTCACATTGTTTTTGGTTAACTGAAGGTTCCTGAGAGACATAAAAAGATTTTCTGGCTTTAAAATATGCCTTTCTGATAAATCACTCAGGATATTTTAAATCCTTAAAAATATCCCAAATCTTTGAATTTTCTGGGTCTAGCAAATGTGGGCTACAAATCCTGAGTGCTCTTAGAAACACAGAAGAAATAATTGAGCTTTTAACCCCTTCATCATATGAAAAATAATGAATGTACAAATTACAATGGGTAGGTTTTCTATAGACCGTGAAATTGGGCTTTCCACTTTCATTAATGACCAAAACATCTAGAAAAGGTAATTGTTTATCATTCTCCCATTCATATTTAAATTTAATAGAGGAAACAAGATTATTTAATGACAAAGAAAGGGTCAAAATTGTTCCAGTGGTCAGGCCAAAATGAGAAAATATCATCTACATAACGAAACCAAATTAGATTCCTGGGACATATTGTTTACAGCAATTCTGACTCATAATATTCCATGTATAATGTCCTCAGTATTGGGGATAAAGGGGACCCCATTCCCATACCAAAACGTTGCAAATAAAATTCTTTTCCGAAGGAAAAGGCATTATTGGTGACACAGAGTTTTATCAGTTCTAAAAATACCAATGTGGGCATGCCTAGTTCTATGTTACATGTTGGCAATTTTCTATCTAAAAAACAAAGTACATCATCAATGAGAACTTTCATAAACAGGGACTCAACATCAAAACTGATCATTCTTCCCCATTTTAAATCTAAGGACATAACTTTGTTAATAAAGTCACAGGAATTAGTGATGTGCGAGCCTTAAAAGTAAATTGCTTAGGAATAACATTGCAAAACAGGAACAAGCCTGTGTCTACAGCATTCCCTGTAAAGTTGTGATTTAGTATATGTAGGAGAAACTGAAAGAAATATTGCCACCCGTATTAATGAACACAAATATGCCTTCAAAAGTTGTAATACTAATAATACTATTTTTTATCACGCCAGCCAAACTAATCATGCTATAGACTGGGAATCAAGTAAAGTACTTTATAAATGTAATAATTATGTCAGGAAAATAATAGAATCTGTGTGTATAGAACAAGATAATTATTTTAATTTGTGTGAGGGTACCTATAAGTTAGACCCTTTAATGAGATTCTTGGTCAAAAAATCCCTTACAGAGTTGGGTGAATGGGTTCTAACGTAAGTGTAATTAGTGTAAAGGTAATAATAATAAATGTTAAAAAAACAAAAAATGTAAATGCAATAATAAATGCAGTAATTATGTAAAAAATAGTAGAATCTGTATGGAACAAGAAGGTAGTTTTAATTCGTGTGTATGTACTTGTAAGCGGGACCCTGTAATAATAAAAAAAAAAATGCCCTTCCAGTGTCAGGAGAACAGGATAACAGTTTCTAGATTGTGTCCTCCTCACCTTTTCATTTGTTTTAGTTTACAATTTCTGTATAATAAACAACAATAATAATAATCAATAAATAATCAATATAATAATAAATTTATAATTTCTGTAATATATAATAATGCAATATTGAATTTAATAAATTGAATAATAAATGTATAGAACAAGTATAGTTTTAAATTTATGTGATTGTACTTGTAAGTGCGTCCCTTTAAAAATGCCCTTCCAGTGTCGGGATAACAGGATCTAATCTATGTGATAATTTCTTAAAGGTCTCTGGACTGTTTTCCCTCTTGTTTTTGGTTTATTCGTTTTTCTGTATCCACCCAAAGAGGATGCCAGTGGGCATCGAAACTTGTGGAAATAAACTCTGTCTATTAGAGAGGGTTTTTATCATCATATTTTGACCTTCACATAGAAAAGAGTTTTTTGCATTTATTAATTCATCAGCTTAATGTTTTCATGCATGTATTATTAAATAAATTACTAATCTCAGTCAATACTCTCTAGTCATTAGAAGAATGAAAAAGATCTTTATATTTGTTTTCATTGTGCCATGAATGGAAATCCATTTAAACTACATAAGAAAATAAATTTTTCATATTTATTCTTTACCTCCCATTTATCACAAATGTTTCTGTAGCCAATTGAATCTTCTTTGAAGTAATTTGTTTCACAGGAACTGACTACTTCTTCTTTAATATCAACTTCATTTTTAATGTTCCAATAATCTTTCAAATTACACTCACTTTCACCATTTTCCATTTTGAATTAAATGGCATCAAATGAGTGATGGAAAAAAAAATCAATTTCCTCAGCAAAAGTGGCTCCCTTTAATTAACAGTTCATTATTTTTAAGGACATAAAATATTCCTTTTACCGAGAACAAAATTTTAAAATTAAAAAGTTCATATTTTGCTTTTAATAGTTTCTTTCAAAGAAGTGTACCTGAAGAAATAACTTACAAATGAAGATGCAGTTCTGTGCAATGGTAACTCAGCATCAAATCTATTATAAAAATAAAAATGTGGTTTACAACATCAGGACAGAAAAAGAGGCTATTTTGTACTTGAGCCAATAAACCTAACCGACACATTCTATAATTTATTCTTTCAAACTACTCTCAAAAATCAATATTCATGGCTAAAGTTCTGATCATCATTTTAGTCTTCAAACATAAAATCAAACAATTTTAGTTATCTCAATAGGAATCAAAACCAGTATGCAGAATCTATCTCAATAGGAATCAAAACCAGTATGCAGAATCTATAAAATCTGACACCCAAACTTTTAACATATGATGCCTATAACTATAAGAAGAGTCTACAAAAAAAGTGATACCAAACATATGAAACTATAAGTACAGGTCAGAAGATCTCAGTTTATGTGATGATTTACCATCAATTTTTGTGGTGTGTGTGAAGGATTTCTTTTAACTTCAACAGGAAGGTGGATAAAAGAAAAGAAGAAATTGAGTAATGAATGGTGTGTATAGCCTGAGAAAATACTCAATATGTATTACCCAAGCTTACTAAAAACAATATATCAAATGATGATAATGAACATGAATATAGATAGTAAGTGAAATAACACAATTAGCAAACAATGAAACCACATTTACACCAAACTGACATCTTACATCATGGGATTTGTCCCAATAGGACAGAGTATGGACTCATTTCTGGTAAATGATTTCACATTGCCCTTAGTGATAATATATGACACGATCTTAAACTTATCTTTCACTGCAAAGTCACCCATATAAAGGAAATTCTAATGAAGTACACTAATGCTGAAAGCCCTACTCCCTCCAATTTTGATGAAACTTGGAACCCAGGGCAGTTTTTGACCAAATGCCTCATTTTCCAAATTTCAATTCAATCTAAATGATAGTTCAAAAGTTACAGGTCAAGGTCACTGTAGGGTCAGACCATGACCATCATTTTGAAGGCCCATGGCTTTGGCAATAATACTTGTATACTCTGAAATTACATTTTTTAAATCATGAGAGACTGAGGATTCAAAATATTAAAGTCTTATTTATGCAAATAGTTCTATATATAAATAAATTCACTCTTTGACCAACAACAGTAAATGACCTTTGAAGATCCAGTTGCCAAATATTTTAAACAACAAAAAATAAGATATATCTTTTTTTTAATTTGGGGCAGTTGTCAAAACATTGCATATTTGACCCAAAATGGGCGCAGTTCACTTAAATATAGAAAGGGATCCAACTTCTCAGGTCCAAAAACACAAAAAGTGGTACACAAAAAAAAATCTTTTAAAACTGTTAAGTATGACAACAAAATGACAATAAAATTACTGCAAGCTGGAATGAGTGTTACTAGCATTACACTTTTTCTTTTTAAGAGGAAACTGACACAATGAATGCACATGACTCTCTTTTCTAGAAAGAGTAGCTGACCCAATCAGTGGGTCAAATGGATTTTGACCTATGAGTCAATGAAGGTTTGACCATTTTTGGGTGCCTGAGAAGTAAAGTTGAACAGTATAAATCATAATCCCCATATTTCTGGAACAACAAAAAAAAACAAGATATTCTCATAGGCAAAGGAGTTATTTTTCTGCACTCAGTGACCCTCACCAAATGACAACTCATATTTTCACCGACTATGTGGGAATAAGTTCCCCAATCCCTGGGCAATATTTTGGGAAAACTGGAGTACCCACTTGGATTTAACTCTGGAAACAGTTCTTCCTAGGGTAGGAATCCAATTCTACTGGCCAGCCACAAAGTACATGTAGATTAAATAGACTGGAAGGCAGGAGATGAAATTGTGGTAAAAAATCTTCTCCCAAGCAGTGTACTAGATATCAAGTGAGCAAGGACCATTCCCGAAAATGTCAAGCAAGAAGAGCAGGACTACCACAGTACATTCAAGCAATGGAAAGCAAATAGTATATGCTAGGATGTTTAGCAGTGGGTACAAGGAAAAAGGAAGAGAAAGGACTTCAGGATAAACAAGAATGAACACTAATAAAAAGCACAGTACAGGCAAGACCTATGCTACTGAAAATTAATTCAAGAATTTTCCATTGACTTAAAACTATACCAAATTTAGTGAACTTTATTCCAGTGTATGACTTTTTATCTTGTCTTATTCCCTGTGATGAACAAATGTGGAAAACTTTTATAGAGAGTAACTCATCAGCTTCACTGAAAATAAACTCTTGAAGACATGACTTTAAAGCTTGACTTTTGCCTAAGGATGTTAAGCTTGAACTGACACTGGGTTCTAATGGGTTACTATGGCCCATTTTTTTTTCTTAAGTCCCAACTGAGTATTACTAAATATATTTCTTCAGGCTGACACTGATCTTCCCATTATGTACCCTACCATGACCGACATTTAACGATTTATAGAAAGCAAATTCAAAAATTGTTTTATTTATAACTTTATTTAATAGAACTTGAAATGTCCCATTTCTGGACTTGAACAAAAACCTTAACAGTAATTATTTACAATTTATTCTGGAGGTGCTACACAATAAGAAACTTTAATCTTTAATTAAATGATGATGGAATTAATAGGTTAGTTATAGTGAACAAAGATAATTTATGTACAAAACACTAGAATTCCAAATAACTTTAACTTAAACTTTGGAGGGTCTTAACTTACTACATTTTGACTATATTGACCAGAGCTGGGCACTTGCGTTTTTTTGCGCGTTTTTTTGCGGTACTGCGGTACTACTACCGCACTACCAAACCGGTACCGCATAACGCAGTACCGCAAAGGATCGCTGAAAGTACAGCAGTACCGCTACCGCATTCAAATTTCCCGCGGTACTTTCCGCGGTACCGACCAACACGGTAGTACCGCAAAAAAAACTTCAAGTGCCCAGCTCTGATATTGACCATTCATAAACAGGAGTTTCTATAACATCACGATGATGCATTTATTATAACATCACAATGATGCATTTACCGGGTATTATAACATCATGACGATGCATTTATAAACACTTAAACATCACTATACCACATTGTCAAAAATTACTGGACATTGGTGTAAGTACCATGATATTGTTATAAACACCAGCACTTTATGCTTTATCATAATTATTTAATGAAACATACTTCATGTATGTGGAGTCACAGTGTCAAGTGAACAAGACTTGGAATGTCAGTTGCAGCCAGCTGGCTATGCTCAACAAACTGATAAAACGTCAACAAACATTCGCCTTTTGATATAATTTTTATCAAATATTTAATTTTTCATTTGTAATTTTTGTATTGCCACTAAAAATAAAAATTTATTTTATAGTGGAAATTAACATTAAGCTATTGTAATAGTTTGAACATTTTGAAAAATTTTTCTTACTTTGGCAAATTTTTCATTTGGTTTGAAAACTTGTACTGGTATTTCAACTCTCCCAATGGCACCCCCCTCCTGGCTATCACCTGGGTTGGACCACCCACCTCGCACCCTCCTTAGTATGCCACTGTGCTGCCACATGAAGATGGAAGACTTCTGTCAGTAATGATTTGCCAGGTTTTTGGCAGCAACTGGTACCTTCATAGATTTCTAACATTTGCCTATTAAATGTTCAAGGCTCTTCTTCACAATTCCAGGACCTGAAATTATTTCAACAGGGGTTTCCTGATGATTAATTCAAAGTTATTAAATCACCCAATTTAATCAACTGAAACTGACTTTTTTATAAGGGAAATCAATCATTTGTAAATGATATTGAAGTACCAACTTCACTATATTCATAGTAAATTCAATGAAAAACTAGCAACTGCTTTCTCAGCTACAGACAGTTACTAATTCACCAGATATCCATAGATTATTATTTATGGTGGTGGTTGTCTGTTGGTATGGGTAGAGATGGGCACCGTTACTCAAAATTGGCGAGTGTTACCGTTACTCATTACTCTTAAAATGACCCCGGCGATACTGATACATCGTTACTTTGAAAATATCTTAAGACGATACCAATCCTCGTTACAGTAACGTCGTTACTTGTTACATTGGTAAATTCATACATCATAATTGTATATCATAATTAGAATATTAAAGCAAGTATAAAAAGTATGTAAAAACAAACGCAACTGTTTTTAGATAAATGGAAGTTTATTTCTGACAGACAATGATAACAGGACATTTTTGACAAAAGATATTATTTGAATAACAGAAAATTAAACATAGAAGTAAGCAGAAACATTTCAATAGCAGCTGATGTAAAATAATAAAAAACATTTCCAAAAATATATTCTAGCTAAGAGGTATAGAATTAAATTTTAAATGTAGCTAGGAGCCTAGGGTTTCCTTTTAGCATTACTAATTTTTCAAACGTGTTGTCAGAAAGATTTCCTCTCTTAGGGGCATGAATATGTCCTGCATAGCTGAAGAGACGCTCAACAGGAGCCGAGAAAGGAAGTGGAGTATTGTACTTGAGGAAGAGCTTCTTAATTGAAGGATAGCCATCAACTGGCTGCAGTGGAGTGCTGTCATCATTGAAGTATTTCAACACTTCCATCTCTGATGCTGTGGAGTCTTCTTTCTTGACATCAGCAGGAGCATGACCATATTCCAAGAAATCTTCACTACTGCTATAAACACCATCATCTGTCTTAGCTGGCTCCTCAGGTGATCTGTCACTGTCACTTTCATTTTTAATTGCTGATATCAGCATGTTTTGCACCATTTTTCTACATGCCTCATTGTTTGTTTGCCGCTTTTAGTGAGCCACTTGCACTTGAAGTGTGGATTTGTTAAGGCAGCAATAATTGCAACATTGGCATCTCTGTCAAGTTCCAGGAATTTCTTGAATCGATTTCTGAATCCACTACTTAATGCTTCTACTAATGGGTGGCTGTATCACAATGATGATAGAGCAATTCTTTCAAGTTTTTTCTCAACAGCTGAGAGAGTAGGGATAAGACAACCGTAGTAGCAGTTCTGATCTCCTTGAAGGAGATCCAGTGCCACAGCCAAGGGTTTTACCACAGTCGTGTATTCTTCTAGGTACTCAATCTCCGACTCCTCGAATGCGGGCAGCTTTAAAGCACACATGAGTTCATTCAATTTAGCTTTATTACTCAGAAGCAGTACAAGACTGTCATGCAGGCTATTACACCACGTAGGACATGGGAGTCTCAACTGACAGTTTAATACACTGGATATTACTTCAGATGTTTTTGGTTTACCCGAACAATTCCATAGGGTGGAACATTTGCCCATAGCCGAGTGGTGGATCTTTGAGACTTGACCTGTTAAGGAGTTTTTCAAATCTGTTGTACAAACAAGGCTAATGGTATGCGATGCACACCTTTTGTGGCTTGGAAGAATGGTATCATCTGTAGAATCAGTTTCTCTTATTTTTATTGATTCTGCAGGTTCATCTTCTCTTGTTTCATCTTGGTCTTCATCATCACACGCTTCTCTAGGAATTTTAAGGTCGATCCCATACTCCTTGAATGCTTTTACAAAATTTGCACCATTATCGGTGACCGTGGCTATAATTTTGTTCTCAGGGATAAAAAATTCTCTTCTAATATCATTGAGCATTTCTGCTATTCGGTCAAATGTGTGGCTCCCTGTGAATCATTTACAGGCAAGAGTAGCACTGCATCTTTCCAAGGTCTGCTGATCTAGCTGTAAAAAAATATTAAAGCATAAGACTTATGAATTTCAAATTTTATGCAGTGTAAATAAATCATTTACATATTATGCGATATTTTTTTCTACTTAAATATACAGTATTTGTAATATTATTAATAATTTCCAAAAGATAAAATATTTGTAATATGAATAATATTCTAAGAATGACATACCCAGTGTGCAGTTACGCCCATGAAACTTCTATGTTTGTGGACCATATGTCATCTGTGGTACAGATATACCGCTGCTCAGAAAGTGTTGCAGAGATCTTCTCACAAACAGAGGATGTCATGTCATTTAATCTGCGACCAAGTGAGCATCTTGATAAATCTTCAAGTCCTGGAGCAATATCTATAATAAAAATTATCGACTATGAGTCCAAATGAAGAAATCATAAAACATTAGCTGGTAGCTAAAATGGAATGACTACACCGCCAAAAACAATACATCATTTAGATGTAGCACAGAAAAGGGGTCTTTGTGTCATGACTAGAGACTGGATTTTGCCCTTTTTGCCTTTTTTATTCCCGTTTATAGATTCATAGGCTTCTTTTAGAGAAATCCATTTCAGGACCATGGGATGTATGTAATTAAATGTTATAGTGCCTATAAATGCCTATTTTGATGGTCAGTGCCTAATTTTAAAATACGTGCCTATATATGCCTTTTTTAATTTTATTGTACTCAGTAAAGCAAAATAACTCGCAGTTTTTTAAACTTGTAGGCCTAAATAGGGCAAGTGATGGAATATATATATATATATATATATATATATATATATATATATATATATATACTGATACACCTATTATATATATATATATATATATATATATATATATACTGATACACCTATTATATATATACCAGGTGTCCGAGAATTATCTGTACAATTTTTGGCTGTTATTAAAAGTCAACCATGAAGTGTAGAAATTCCAGTGTTGTCCCATTTTACAGAGAATCTCATTAAGTTTTTTCTGATACCACGTTTTGACAAGTTTTTTAGAAATGTACACGGGTGACAGACATTGATGATTTAAAAGCAAGAATCACAGCTGCTATTGAGCGAATTGATGTGGATATGCTGCAGCGTACATGGCAACATTTGGAGTATCGACTGGATGTTTTGTGAATCACTAATGGTGCACATATCGAATGTTTGTAACAATGTTACTTTAATAAAAGAAACTTTTGAAAATACAGATTCTAAATAATCTTGTTTAAGAATTTTACGTGTGTTATCAAGAATTTTATTAAAAGATGAAATTCTACAGATAATGTTCGGACACACTGGAATTTCTAAAAAACTTGTCAAAACTTGGTATCAGAAAAAACTTAATGAGATTCTCTGGAAAACGGGACAACACTGGAATTTCTACACTTCATGGTTTACTTTTAATAACAGCCAAAAATTGTACAGATAATTCTCAGACACCCGGTATATAAAAATATAATAATCAACATTACAATTAGAAAACAATGAACACACACACCCTTAAATAGGTCCTTGAATTTAGCACTCTCTACAACAGAGAGAGGTAGCATCGTATCTATGATGAAGTCCACAATCTTCTTGTCAAACTGTGACTGGCTAACTGCACACTGCTGCTTTCTTCCAAATGGCAAGAGAGTTTGATGGCATCGCTGCTTGCTGGTACCGGGGGCGCTGCTGCTGGAACTCTCACGCTGCTTTGACCGCTTGCTGCAGTACTCATCAAAGTCCTTTTCAAGTTCGGAATGGCAGCGCTGTAATGAAGAGTAATTGTTTACAAATGGTTGTTTGAAATATAATATGTAACACAAACTGCTATATTATATAAACAATTTCATAGTGAATGTTCAAACTTAATGTGAATGTTTCTTGCCTCCACAAAATATTTTGTTGCATACTTGGTATAAATGCTGGCTATGGGATTGAAATACATACATAAATACATAAAATGTTTTAACGTGCATGGCAACAGGCCCAAAGAGGCCCTTTGAGACCATGCACGGAAATTGACCTATCATACCAATATGTTTGATTCCTATTACTACTACTTGTTACTATTAACATTACTATTATTATATAAATTGCTATTGTCCCATTATTCAATTTTATTTTTTTTATAAAGTTAGAGCATATTATCGAGTTATATATTTATTAATTCATTCTTTCTAATGTGTTAAAACTACAGTATAAGGATCACATGAATCAGTTTATTTCTAATTGTTGAAATAAAAATACACACCGTAAAATTTAACATTTAACATTTTCAAGTAAGAGTTGCTATTACTAATAATATGGTCATATTATCTAATTGAAATCAGCACAAAACCTACTCAGCCAAAACATGTCGTGCTTTAGTAAAGAAGCCACGTATGTGTGTGTGTGTGTGTGTGTGTGTGTGTGTGTGTGTGTGTGGGTTAGTGATGATATATCAAGACCAGATTGAAGGGGGGGGGGGGTATTAAATGTGCCCCCTCCCCCAAAATTACTACATAAGCAATAGATTGCACATAGGAAATAATTTCGTTTTTAACTATTACATCATCTTATTGAGATTTTATATGCAAATGCATGTTGATACATTGCTAAGCTCTTGAAAATGGTAAATTTGTTTACATTTATGCTGACTTATTGCAATTGTTTATGTTCGAATCAGTATCTCAGGTTGTAAATTATAAGTGCAGCTGTTATTGTGTTGAATACACGTATGAATTGGTCAAATGGTATTTTAAGAATGCGATATGATTTCCAATAGTTGATCTGATTTTAGGTCTCCAATTTCCATCCAGCCCTGATATACATGTAATTAAGGTAAATACAGAGCAAAATGTTTGCTACATTTCAAGATAACGTGATATTAGATCTGATCTGATATTATTATATTATTATACAGCATTAAGCTATATACAGTAGCTCCTTACTACTCAGTAACGTGACCGTTATTTGTTATTTCGTATAAATTGGTGAAATTCATGTAAAAACAAATTTACATTTATAAATTACACACTATATCTTACATGTAAATATATTATATAAATTATAATAAATATACATTAGATTTTACTCACCTTTGTGTTTTTTCAAATTCGAACAAGTAGATATATCAGCACTGAGAACAATTTGTTCTTTATTAGGGCACAAGAAACAGAGGCACTTTAAAGCATTGCTGTTCCTTCTAATGATTGAGAAAAACTTCTTCGATGTAATAAGCTGTGATTCTACCCAACTATGTGCCGAAACAACTTCGAGGAAATCAGATGTGTCATCATCCTTCGAAGAAGAAGCTGACAAAAGGTATTCCATGTTTAACAACTTTAAACAAAGGAGATGCACACCGCACCATGACTCCAGATTTGAAAAAATTTACTGGAGCACAGCTCTGAATTTACTTTTTTTCCCCTTACACCACTAGATAGGTTAATGATAGTAAACTCTTGAATTGACGACATACCAATTACAAATTGTTTTAGCTAAACATAATAATACAATAATGTACAGTTTATAACTCAAGGTACCTTAAGTTTATTTATTCATTGCAGCAGCAACAGTGGATGATGTTAGACCTTGCATGTAGGCATTTGTTGTGAATTTACCGCCACGTATGCTTGGCCACTGATCAATGGCTTTCTGTGTGATCATTACAGCAGATCTAGTGCCTGGAGCTGGACCCCCCTTCACAATTCTGCACAGCTTAGTCAAATGAGATGGCTTAATGGATCCTTTGTGTTCAACAATGTAACCAAGAATGGAGAATGTCCCTTCAGCTGGTGCTTCACTCCAGGCAGTTGATCCATCTTTATCAAAATGCTTTAATCTCTCTGTGATTCCTTTCCACAGCTGTTCTATATATTCTGTCAGCCAATTTATCACTGAGTCTTTTGTAAAACTACTTTCAGATCTGGTTCTGGATGGTCTAACAACTTCAGCAACCTGGTAGTAATCAGAACGTTTCTTGATGTATTTGTAAACTTCATTTAGGATGTAATCCTCAGCTGTTAGTTCCTTTTGCTGCCCTGTGGTATCGTGCTTAAATTCAGAAACTACATCATTTGCATTTCCTCCATTAGCTAATTTGGAAATTGTTTCCATCACTCTTAACATAACAGCTTTCCCTCCTTCTTTATAAAATATATTTTCTACAAATTCTGCACTAACTGTGGTTTTTTGAGCTACTTGCAACATAATCTTTGTTACATAGGAAATCAATACAGAGAACTTGGCACTAATTTCTTTCTCTTGTGGATGATCAAAAAACACACAATTTTCCACAAATCTGTCAAATTGATCAAATTTGTAATTAACCATGCGAGTATCAGATTTGAGTTTTGGTCTCTTAAAACCAATGATATTGTCAAGAACCATATTGGTATAGTCAAGGCCTGATCTCAGATTTGAAGAGTGATTCTGAATAAAGTCTAAAAGCTCACTTAGTTTACAAATTTTCTTCAATGCATCAACGTGGGCTCTGTTCACAAGATGCATTAAGTCCCATCGAAATTTGAAATTTTCTCCAAACAACTTTTTCATTTCGTTTTTAAATGGCTCATTGTCCTTACAAAAAGCCCCATCTCCAACCATTCCAGATACCTTGGATTTAATTGCTTCTTCAGATAGTTTCAAGTGATTAGGAGACTTCAACACACCAAAAATTTCATTGGCCAAATAAACTCCTGATTTGCTGCGTACTAAATTTATCCCAGCAAGTTTTACAGTCTTATCTTCTTCACTCATAACTAATACAACTAGCATGCTTAATCCCAAAATTGTTCCAATGTCAGCTGTTATTGTTACTGAAGTTTGTTCTTTAAGTTGATTATCTAATAGCTCACAAATTGTCTCACACGCATGTGTGCTATGATTCAAATTTCCAACCTCACAACCTGACCTATGTAATATAGCTAGAAGTACTGGATATAGAGCCCATGCAGTGTTTGTTTTCATTATGTAGTATAAGATGTTGCCACATAAGTCTTCTATGCGTTTAGTAGTGTTCCGAGAAGATGTTTTCATCACTTCATAAACAGCAGCTCTTTGATGATGCTGAAGTTTAATTAAATGTCTCTTCAGGTGGGTTTTCAGATTTCTAAACCATCTCTCTTGATTTTCTCCTTGTTTGCATACATAGGTTAAATCTTTAACATTGAAGTAACCTTTTATGTTAGAATGTTTGTCTGAAGCACATGCTTTGGGGTCTGTGCAAGCTATGCAATATAATGTAAACATTTTATCATCAGAAGCATCATCAATATCTTCTTGATTATCATCATCTTCATCCTCAACAGCTATATCTACATCAGGCATATTAGTGTCACTATTTGCAATGTTTTCCATTATATCACTTGGTACTGAAAATGAATCATCAGCATGCCCTAGATCCTTCTTTTCCACCAATTTGAATGTAGATTTGATCAAATCATTGTTCAGGATTTCTTGTATTGATTTACACTTGCTTAAATGGGCTATGGGAAATGTCAAATTTGTTGCTTTTTGCTTTATTAGATTTGGATGCAACACTTGAACTTGAAGGCATATTTTGACTCTTCTCTTTATTAACCACAACAGCTTGGTGAGTTTCTTTTGTTAGGCGCAAATTGCATTCAATGTCTTCTGGATTTGGGAATTTTCAAATTCCTCTAAAGCAGTTTTGTTAGTCTGATGCGCAGATTCCTCACTTACCTTTTGTTTCTTAGGTGGAGGAGAAGCACTTTCTTCAGTCTGTGAAACATCTAGTGAAAAAGTTTCATTTTCTAGATTAGCAGTTGATGAAGTTGGTTCATTTTTCTGAGGTCTAGCACTAGCACATTTTGTGAACAAACTAAATGACTGCTTTGCCGTATCTCTTTGCTGCACTTCATCCTGGTATTTCTTTACTGCAATATCTAAGCTGTGGGCCCAAACTCTGGGACCTCTTGTATTGTAACAAATATTTTTTTTGGAATTAAAATGTTCCTCCCAGTTTTGCTTCTTTGAATATTTGTTCTTGCATTGACCACAAAAGTAACCCCTTTTAACACCCTCACTTTTCTCTCCAACTTCATCAATATTAGGATCTATTATTGATTATTGACTACCTGAAAAAATACAAAATAAGTAAAAGTTAGTAAATATAGTATGGTAAAAGTGAGTAAAAGTAAGTAAATATAGTACAATGAAAGTAAGTAAATATAGTACAATGAAAGTAATTAAAGTAAGTGCTTTAAACTTAGTAAAAGTAAGGAAGAGTAAGTAAAAGTAGGTAAGTTAAAGTAAGTAAAAGTAAGTTCAAACTTAACTAAACTTTTCAATTCTAGAGTCATGGTGGATTACTTAAAACCGCACAAGTAATTATCTGGCCAATTTATCAAACCTGGCTGAGATCAATGGAACATAGTCCAATCCTGATAATTTTATATTAAAAAAATATACGTTTTAATAAAATTTTAATTATCAAAACATTGAAGCTTAACAAAAAATAAAAATAATTGTTAAATATGGAATTACCAACTAAACTTAAAATAACTAAATTTGTAATTTAAAAAAATTGGTTTGTACAAGAACGTATACGCAAAAAAATTGCATAACGTCTAGTGGATGAACAAAACCCAAACCCAAATTTACTTTTTCTCATGGTCAAATTTACTGGAGCAATGCTCCCAAGATCATGCACACAGTTACATAGTTATAGGCCAAGAAAGACCCAAGATACACTCTGGACTAACCCAAAAAGGAAGTAGAAAAGTTAGAATAAGCAATGAAAAAAAAAGGAGTACTCAAAACTTATCCCATGCTTACACTTTTAGACATGTAAAGCCTTCACACAGGAATAGTAGTAATAGTAATGTATAGAATAGACAAGGCTCTCTCCCACCACCAGCTACTGCTCACAGAAAGTTGTGGTGAAAGATGATTTATAGGAAAGTAGGAAAAACTATAATGAAGAATATAGCTTGAGTTCATTCACACCATGTCTACACTTATCTCATGTACTCAGTTACACAATAGAAGACAGCACAAAGAAAGGATAGTTTTATTCATTTATCATATACAACAAGTCATCATTTCATTGTTGCATCATTTCTCTGTAGCCTACCATACCCACTATAATGAAGACTTATGTTGTAATTTATATTGCATTCTTTCCCCCATGCACAATGGAGAATAATAGTACAAAATATGTAGAATTTTTTTCGCTTCAAAATTTTGAAGTACAATATTTAAAACTAAAGTTCCACTCTAAGTAGCTTCCCCGAAGATGAATATGACTATTCTGAGGATTTGACTCCAAAGCTACATAAAGTTAAAGAGTCCACAATTTATGTAAAAAGTACTAACATTCCTACACGATAAACCCAAATAGCATCCCTAAAATTCAAAATGTCTATTCAGAGGTTTTGACTCCCAACAGATCCCATCAAGCCTCCCTTCTGTACCAATGCAATATCATTTGTCATGTGTTTACTTAGAAAGCCAAACTACTATTGTTTGTGTATGATTTTGTATTTGAATATAAATTTTATTATTTGATTATACGTATAGTTATTACTCTCTCATATAGTTTACTAACAGTTGGGAGGATGGAAATCAGTCTGTAGTTTGAGGGGGAAGTTTTATCACCCAATTTATAGATAGGGCATACTCTAGCCTTTCAGAGGCTATTTGAGAAGACACCATTTTGAATGGATAGGTTTATGAGCTTTGAAAGCATGGCCACAATTAGTTTGTATGTTCTCTGTAAATCCTGTTGTATCTAACGTACAACTTTTATTTTTTAATTGTTTTATGGCTGTCATTAGATCAGGAGCATCATGCAACAAACATTTTGAGGGAGTATTGTCAGATTTAAGTTTCTACTCTTCCCAACCCACTGATAACAAGAAAAACAGAACGTATTGCATAATGATTTACTTTTATATTTCATAACATATAGTATAGTCTCCCATATACTTAATACTATTTTCTTATATAATGAGTATGGGTGAAAGAAAATGTATCACCATACTTTTGATGGAGGGCTTTAACAAAAGTCAGCCTCGCTGATGGAAAATTACGGACATTTTCTGACAACTAGGCAGTTGGTCAATTTTTTTCCTGAAAAAAGGCCTTGAAAATAGGGGTGCGTCTTAAACAAAGGTGCATCTTGTACACCAAAAAATTCAGTACATACATATATACACATACATATTTTTAGTAAATGGCTGAAAGAATTTCCAGATATTTAAATGGGAAAGTTGGTAAAGATGAACCAAGAGGAGGTTAAATTTATGGAACATGATCTCATACTTTCTAAAGAAATTTAGACTAATTTTTATTTATTATTAAAGAATATTAAAACTAGATATATAAAAGTGTAAGATAGAAAAACATTAATAAACAATTTGTTTGATAACAAATTTTATAATCTTTGACTGTTAATCAGGTGTCATAAATATAGCATCAACTTGGGTAATTCATACCAGGTTTTGACAAATGTTATATTATGATTTTTTAATAATGCTAGGCACAGTAGAAACACTTGTAATTACAATACTCCTTCTGAAGCACACACACATCAAGAATAAAAGGAAGTGTACCTTTTATTTCCAGAGGACCAGCAAACAAATTTTCTGTCAACTTCATCAATGTCATCACGTTTGGGCTACGTAAACTCGTTACTGTTATGATTGCATTCTAAAAATTTCAATGTTATTTTTTCACCTTGGATGTTTGTTACTCTGCTGATGTAGTACCACTATTTGAAGTAGACTGCATAATACTCTTCAACTTTTATTCTTTTCTCTATATCTTCTTCATAATACTTTCTGATTCTAGTTCCAGTTTCCTCCACATTAATAAATGCAAAAAACTTCACTTCTCTATGTGAAGGTCAAAATATGATAATAAAAATCCACTCTAATGGACAGAGTTTATTTCCATAACAGTTTTGATGCCCACTGGGCATTGAAACTGTTGTGGAAATATAAACTGTCCATTAGAGTGGGTTTTTATTATCATATTCCTCCACATCACTATCACTGTCACTACTTGACTCATTGGTACTTTTTTTTTTTTTATACAGGAAGGAAAGGCCAAAGGAAAATGCCTGCAAAAGAGCACAGTCTCATATAGAAGAAGAGTGTGAAAGTCAAGGTCCAGGGTTTTGAAATGCCTAGAAACACTGCATTTGAAAGGTGAGAGGTCAAAGACAGGAAAGATAGATTGAGGAAGATTGTTCCAGAGTTGACCACTTCAGTAGATGAAAGACTGAAAATAACAATTAACCAGTGCATTGGATAGTTGGATAGAAAAGGAATGAGAAAGTGTAGAAAGTCTGGTGTTGCATGCTCTCCTTAAATGAGGAAGCATGCAGTTAGAGAGTTCAGAAGAGTCCATTATAATAGCAACAGTAAACAGAGAGTGAGGCAACATTGCTGCGAAGAGAGAGAGATTGAAGAATCAGTTAGAGGTGGGGAATTGATGAGATGAGAAGTCTTCAATTCCACCTGGTCAAGTGTGGCTGTGTGGGTTGTGCCACCCCACACATCAGAAGCATACTCCATACAGGGGTGAACAAGATCCTTGTACAGAGAGAGAGAGTGGTACAGCACACCTAACAGCTTAGAAGCTGTTTTAGAAGGAGAATATATGTGACCTTTCCAGGAAAGATCATTAGAAAAAGAAATGCCAAGAATGTTAAGAGAAGAGGAAGGATTGAGTTGCATGTTGTTGAAGGTAATGGGAAAGTTGTGTGGAAGATTGTGATGATTAGACGATGGAGGAACCGAGTTTTTGAGGCATTAAGAGCTACAAGGTTTTCTCTGCCCCAATCAGATATAGCAGAAAAATCAGAAGTCAGGTGTCCTATCGCCATCATATGCAAATCATGAAGTGCCTGCTGTGGGGGATGCTTTGGGAAGCAGGTGGAGAAGTGAAGAGTGGAATCATTGGCATACGAGTGAATAGGACAGAAATGCGAATTAAAAGATAATTAGTAAATAAAAGAAAGAGTGGATGACAGGACAGAACCCTGAGGAACACCACTGTTAATAGCTTTAGGAGAAGGTCAGTAGCCATCTACAACTGCAGCAATAGTTTGGCCAGAAAGGAAATTAAAGATGAAGGAACAGATAGGAGGATAGAAACCAACAGGAGGGCAGTTTAGAAATTAAAGATTTGTGCCAGACTATCAAAAGCTTTTGATATGTCGAGCGCAATAGCAAAAGTGTCACCAAAATCCTGAAGGGAGGATGACCAAGAGTCAGAGATATGCAAGAAGATTGCCAGTAGACAATCTGAAAGAAGATTGTGAGAAGAAAGGTATTTAAGAATCTTCCTATCAAGGATAGATTCAAAAACTTGGAAAGGCAAGAAATCAAAGTAATTGGACAATAGTTGGAGGGTTGAGTGGGGTTACCCTTCTTTTCTTTGGGACTGGCTGAATGAAAGTGAGCTTCCAGCAAGAAGGAAAAGTACCAGATGAGACAAAGATGAGAGAGTTTGCCTTGGCAGGGTGTCAGTACTGAAGTACATGAGTTATTCCAGCTCAATTGGTACAGGGGTGGTCGGGTGACCATCTCCGATTTTCTTCAAATTTTCAGGGTTGATTCATACACCATTCAATAGCTTAAATCTAAAATTTTAGCTTCCTCAGTCAAAAACTTTTAATTTTATGGTCGTTTAAATCGCCCCCACCTTCGACAAAAAATGCCCATGTTGGGCTTGATTGGCCAATGCCTTCATTTTGAGAGGCCTTGAAAAGTGTCTTCTAATAGGAGTAGAAGCTTCAAATTTGTCATGCCAATACAACTTCTGGTGGGCTTTTCAAATTTGCAAGCAAAAAGGCTGTGGAACAAGTAGTTTCTAAGTTACAAGGGCTTAAATATGGCTCCATTTTGAAGCTTGCATCAATTCTTCCCACTTTTACGACTCTACCATTTTCAAAAGTTTTAGTTCTACATCAATCACAGCTGTTTTAATACTCCTAATAGTCTCTATGGGTTGTAAATTTATGAGTGAAATAAAAAAATAACCAAAAAAGGATTTATTTATATTTTTAAAAGTTTCCAAAAGTTGATATTTTCACAAAATTTGCAAAATTAACAAACTTTGGGGCTTAATATAAAGGTGTCCGAAATTAGTCAGGGAGTTGATACTTCTAGTAAAGAAAGATACATATGTGTAAAAAAACATATTAAGGAATAGATCTCAACTCAACTCCTTCATATAGTTTTGGTGATTCAAAGAAAAGTGCTTTTTGTGAAAAATCTCAAATTTTTGCAAAATTTGTAAATTTCTATTTATGACATTGAATTGTAATTTTACTTCCATTTTATTACTTATTAAGTTGATTTACAATTGTAATAATATGTAAATAAGTCTAAAACATACAAGAAATTTAATATGTCTGTCAAAACAACCAGCGACTCGAAGGGCTCTGGGTAGCTCATTTCGCTTTGTATATTCTTATAAATAAAACATGATGGTTAATCATTAATGTCCAGGCCTATTTTATAGATCATGATCTTTTATTTTCAGAAAATTTAACTAGAGCAATTAACTTAATTTTACTGCCTGTAATAATGGCTTATTCTAATCAAGAATCAAAGTGCAGCTTTGGTATGTACTTGGATGATCCATGTCATGAACACAGACTCACCAGGAAGGTGGGTATGTATACCTTACATGAGCTGACAGATGAAACAAGGAAACTGCTATTGTGGAGAACAAAAGCAACTGTAATCAACCCAAATAGTGCTACTGTATGCTACCACCATGAAAAAATGTTTGGAATGCATTACCAACAAATGCAACGTAGCTGCCAAGATCCATGGAGAAATCATCGAAAGAAGATAAGTAAGTAAATATAGGTACTAATATATTTATATTTCATAAAGAAGTTTATATTGTAAATTGTAACCTAAATTAGCTATTTAATTTTAATAGGGTAGGCTATATACTGTGCTACTGAATGCATATGTTTTGAATATTTTATACGAATAGCCTATAACCAAATGTTGAGGTTTTAAAATTATTTTCCAATGTGTTTAGAGTTTACATTACCCTACTTTATTTGCAGAATCACTACAAATTATTGACAAAGACATAGCAACTAGACTGAATCTGATACCAGGACAGAAACTTTGCTCAACATGCTTCTCTAGAGCCAAGACGATTGAAGATGAAAAAGACTCAGGTAGTGATGAATATGTTCCAGAAGAAATAGTTAAGGAGACATTTGACGAAACGTTAGGTTCACTAGAATGCTCACCCATTAAGTATGTAAGAGCAAGAGATCGAAAGTTTTACGCGAAAAGGAAACTAAAGCAAATTGAAACATCAACAAAATCAAAGCTGTCAAAAGTACTTCATATGAAGCCTAGCATTTTGGATGAGGAAGCGGAGAAACCTATAGAGAGTGAGGAAGAAAAGTGTTATCAGCATATGATAGAGGAACTGAAAGAAAAGTGTAAAACTAGTACCAGACAAGAAAAGATACAAATTCTAACACTCCTTCCAATTGGTAAAACCTGGTCCAGAGAAAGAATTATGAAAGAATTTGAAGTGTCAGCCAGAATGGTTAATGCTGTGAGGGCCTTAAAGAGAAAAGAAGGTATCCTTCCTATAATGAGAAATAAAAAGAGTAGCAAGGGTATAAGCGATGAAATAAAGGAAAGAGTGATAGAATTTTTCCAAAACAATGAATATACTAGAGAATGCCCTGGTAAAAAAGACTACAAATCAATAAAAACACCACAAGGGAAGGTTCACAAGCAGAAAATACTGTTGTTGACAAATATCAGAGAATTATATACGCTTTACAAAAATAAATATCCAAACGACAAAATCTCCAAATCAAAGTTTTTTGAACTGAGACCAAAATGGTGTATGGGTGTGGGGAGTAAAGGATCACACAATGTATGCATTTGTGAAATACACCAGAACTTTAAACTTTTATGTGAATCACTCCCCGTCAAAGTAGAATTAAGAGAGTTACTAGGGAAAATAGTCTGCAACACTGAAACCAGAAACTGCATGATTAATAACTGCAAAACATGTCCTGGTTTAAATGAATTACGGGATTGGCTTCTTACCATTTTTGAAAACAATGATTATGACATGGATGATGAGGTTTCCTTTAAGCAGTGGCTTCATACAGACCATACCCAACTGGTCACAATGACAAAAAGTGTTTCGAATGTAGTAAGACATATGTGAAAGTGCAAAAAAGTTGAAAGTACACCATTTCATAGCAAAAGCCCAATCAAAATATTTGTCCGACTGTAAAGAAAACCTCAATGATTCTACAGCATTAGTGCTTGTTGACTTCTCTGAAAACTATAGTTTTATAATTCAGGATGCCGTACAAGGGCATCACTGGGACAATACCCAGGCTACCTTGCATCCGGTAGTCTGCTATCAAAAAGTTGATGGTGAACTAAAAGTTACAAATTTTTGTGTAATATCAGATTCACTTACACACAACACAACTGCAGTTCATTCTTTTTTATGTGAAGCCTTGAAATTACTTAAAAGTCAGAATCCTAAACTAAAACATATTTGTTACTTTAGCGATGGCGCAGCAAGTCAATATAAAAACTATAAAAACATTAATTCAGTGTTACATGAAAAAGATTTCCAACTAACATGTGAATGGAACTTTTTTGCCACCTCTCACGGAAAGAGCCCCTGTGATGGTGTTGGTGGCACCGTCAAAAGGTTAGTTGCCCGGCAAGTCTACAAGCAACAAGTAAAGGTCACATCACCAATCCAAAAGAGATGTTCGATTGGTGCAAATCTAATATTAATGGTATACAATTTCTGTACATTGATTCAGCTAAAATTGAGGAAAATGCTAATTTATTTGAGTTAGAAAAAAGGTATTCCTTAATTAAGACAATCCCAGGAACCCGTTCATATCACTGCTTTAGACCTTCATCAACAGGCATTAAACTGTACAAAATTTCTAGTGATGAAAATTTCTTTAACGTACAACTTTCCTTCCTCAATGCTACACAAGAAAATGTGGCTTACCAATATAAACCTGGTACATATGTGGCCTGTTTCTATGAAGGTGACTGGTTTGTTGGAAACATAGTTGAAGTGTGTGATACTGAGAAGGATCTATTAGTAAATTTCATGAAAAAGAATCCTTTTAAATGGCCTGAACAAGAGGACATTTGCTGGATTCCATTCCAACATGTTTTGTGTTCAATTGAACCACCTACAGTTGCTGGGAAAATGGGGAGACAGTACAAGTTATCAAATGATTGTTTATCTAAAATTGAGGAGTATTTTAAAAAAAGCCTAAGTAACTACAGACCTGTATCAAGCTGAATAATAAATTGCCAATTTATGGCTGTGAGGCCATGGAGTGTTGAAGACAATCAGACTTAAAGCCTGAGTACAATAATAAATTCCTGAGTCAGTGTCTAAACATAAGAGTTATTAGCTATATATAAGTTTACATACGAATTTACATAAAACAACACATATTAAAAAAAGAATATGAACTTATAGCCAATAATTCACATGCTTAAAAACTCAGGAATTCATTATTGTATATAGCTAAGTACTGTACACTTGTATTAAGGGAAGTAATACAACAAAGCTACTTAAATTTAAGGTTTTGTACTGAAAATGGTGGTTACTGCTAGTTTATCTGTACTAACTGCATAATTTAAATTACTAGGAAGTGCTTAAAGAGCAGTAGAACACGGTTCTACATGATTTACTTAGGTAGATCCAAGTATTGAGCCTACAAGCTGGTCCATCTGTTGTGTTAACTGCAAATGTAGTAATAATCTAGGTATATATTGTCTTTTTTATGAGTAAAACTTATTTAGATAATTTAACATTTGTGAATTAACTTACCAAGTAATAAAATGGAAGTAAAATTACAATTCAATGTTGTAAAAAGAAATTTAAACATTTCAAAATTTTGAAAAAATTCAGAATTTTTCACAAAAAGTACTTTTCTTTGAATAGCCAAAACTATATGAAGGAGTTGAGTTGAGATCTATTCCTTAATATATGTTTTTGTACACATATGTATCTTTCTTTACTAGAAGTATCAACTCCCTGACTAATTTCGGACACCTTTATATTAAGCCCCAAAGTTGATGTTAATTTTGCAAATTTTGTGAAAATATCAACTTTTGGAAATTTTTAAAAATAAAAATCCTTTTTTGGTTATTTTTTTATTTCACTCATAAATTTACAACCCATAGAGACTATTAGGAGTATTAAAACAGCTGTGATTGATGTAGAACTAAAACTTTTGAAAATGGTAGAGTCGTAAAAGTGGGAGGAATTGATGCAAGCTTCAAAATGGAGCCATGTTTAAGCCCTTGTAACTCAGAAACTATTTGTTCCACAGCCTTTTAGCTTGCAAAATTGAAAAGCCCACCAGAAGTTGTATTGGCATGACAAATTTGAAGCTTCTACTCCTATTAGAAGACACTTTTCAAGGCCTCTCAAAATGAAGGCGTTGGCTGATCAAGCCCAACATGGGCATTTTTTGTCGAAGGTGGGGGCCATTTAAGCGACCATAAAATTAAAAGTTTTTGACTGAGGAAGCTAAAATTTTAGATTTAAGCTATTGAATGGTGTATGAATCAACCCTGAAAATTTGAAGAAAATCGGAGATGGTCACCCGACCAACTTTCTGAAATCTGTACCAGTTGAGCTGGAATATGACATATATATATATATATATATATATATATATATATATATATATATATATATATATATATATATATAGGTTGTAACATATATTCTACTCAAATTTTTAGTTTATTCACAACAAAAATAAATTAAATGACAATGACAAATTAATTATCAATATAATTCCGTTCTTTTTCTATAACCTCCTCCCATCTGTAGAAAAGTTCTTTTATGCCACATTTGAAGAAATCCCTTGGTTTCGAATTAAAAAAGCAATCACTTCATTTTTGATAGCTTCCCTGGATCACAACTTTTGTCCATCTAGGTGGTGTTGCAGACTTCTGAATAAATGGTAGTCTGAAGGTGCGATGTCCGGAGAATAAGGTGGATGAGGCATTTTTTCCCCAACCAAATGCCTCCAATTGGGCAGGCAGTGGTGATTCAAGCAGTGTGAGGGCGCGCATTATCCTGGTGGAATAGAACATCTCTGCGATTAATTAATGCAGGATGTTTTTCTTGTAATGCCATCTTCAGTCATTGGATTTGTTGGCAGTAGACTTCAGCTGTAATTGTTTGGTTATCTGGCAGAAGCTCAAAATGAATAATTCCTTACATATCCCACCAAACGCATAGCAAAATTTTCTTTGGATGGGGTCCATTCCTTGGCTGAAGTTCAGGCTTTGCTTCACAGCTAAACCACTGATGTCGACGCTTAATATTGTTATAGAGGACCCATTTTTCATCCCCAGTGATGATCCAATTCAAAAATGGTGCCTGCAGTTACTGAGAATGCAGTGATGTGCAAATATCGATTTGATGTTGAAGATTCGCGTGTGACAAATCATGCGGAACCCATTTTCCAACCTTCACTACTTTTCCTAACAGCTTCAAATGACGATGAATGGTCATAGGGCTAATGCCGAGTTGCAGGCCAAGTTCTCTTACAGTTACCGTTGGGTTTTTCTCCACTGTTGCTTTCAGCAACTCTTCATCTAACTCATTTGATTGTCCTGTTCGTTCATAATCTTTCAGACTGAAGTTTCCATTTCTGAACTTCTCAAACCATCTCCTACACATCCATTCACTCACATCATCATTTCCATAAACTCTCTAAATGTTTCTTGCAGATTCACTAGCATTAGATCCTTTATGGAACTCATACAGCATCACATGTCGAATATGCTCTTTCGTGGGCTTCATGTTTTTTCAATTACTGTAATATCGTAGGGCTGACGTTTAACTATGAAAAACACCAGATAAAATATTCATTAGCCTAAGCCTACACTAGCCTATGTCATTCTACATCGTGATAAAACATGTGCGAACCTGTCGCCACGTGTATTTTCCAACATTTCTAAAACTATTTCACATTATCTTGAGGTTATTCTATTATCTATCATCCATTTTCTAATCGAGCAGAATTTATATTACAACCTTTATATATATATATATACTGTATACAAATTAACCGAAAATAACCAATTTTAACTGGTTAAATGAAAATTTGGTAAATTTATAGTATTACACCCATCTCCCTTTGGAGGTGAAATTTATGTTTTTCCTATGGTTTTTGATGTGCTTTGAACGAATCTGACCTTCAAAACCGTCGGAAATGACTCGTTTTTGAGATAACCCCCCTCCCCCCAGCCGGCAATCGAAAACGAGTCATTTCCGACAGTTTTGAAGGTCAGATTCATTTAAAACACATCGAAAACCATAGGAAAAACATAAATTTCACCTTCAAAATTGACCTGACCTAACCTATCCTAACCTAACCTAAATCACTTATAGTCTTGTAGGCAGCTCAGGAATCACTATAAATCACAGAGCCAGGCCTAATGTACTTCTGAATGAGTGGAATGAGTGTTCCATTCCGGTACGAAAGTAATTCAAATTCGAAATGGATGGAGCGCAGTGATTGGGCAGACATGTAACGAACACACAAATGAACGTATGAACACACACTAGATACACACCAAAAAAATATTTATATCTCGAAAATGAAGCATTTGCGACGGAAACGCTATAGAAGGAAAGTGTCTTATAATTAAAAAATCTACTTAATGAACATATAATAATTGCTGGACGTTAGACGGGTGTAATACTATAATAATACCGAAAATTTTAACCGCTCCTAGCCCTGATTCTAATAAACTCTACAATGGCTTACTCTGGGAACAATAGTTTTTTGCACATTTTACCTAGAGGGTTGATGTTGTTTGGTCTGTATCATGCGCTTGGCATTGCTACTGGATAAAATGGCTTTAGCAGTTTGATTACCAGCCCATTCAGTGCCAGATCACTTCCTGTGTTGGTTGTTACATTTTTGCTGCTATAGCGCTTTTTTGTCATTAACGGACCAATTTATTTTTTTACCTCTTTCGTTCTCGTTCCAGGAGTGACAATGGGGACTAAAAACTCAACCATGCAAATGACTTGCCTGCCAACACCACACTGTCTCAAAAAAAAGTGCTCTGGTAACGTAACCTAACTTAACGTAATGCAACTTAATCAGTCCATTTTGTAGAAACGAATGGTTGACTTCTTTCTGTAGTTGCATTATTATAAATCCTGAAAAGGATTTATATTATGTTGAGTTACTTTTATCCTTTTTTTTATACACCACACAGTCTGAAGGGTCCCCCTCTCATCTGATTTACACCAAGTTTTCAGGACATGTAGAGATTGGGTGTCGTTCTGTGGGGAAATAAGTTATCCCGGATATAACTAAAATTAGGGGTAGCTATTATAACTTTCTTTCCACCCAATTTCCAACACTCACTCTAGAGGACAATGATTATGTTTATGTTTATGTTTTATTCAAGTGATTACTTATTATGCTTATTCCTTTTTCAGAAGACCGTTGTCATTGTTTGACTTTATATAAATAAATAAACGATCACAAAGAGTTGGTTCTCATTTATGACAACGGTCTTAGGTACAAATGACTGATTAATTAAATAAATAATAAAATAAGTCTACATACGTGGTAAATTCAAACAACTGTCAACCACCCCAACCTAATTAAGCAACTTCAACAAACGCTATCCACAATGCCTGCCGTAGAATGTCCCATCACAGGTTGTACCTATGTCACAGCAGACCTGGACCCAGCCATTGTAGCCGCACTTATAACAGCCCACTGCACGACCCATGTCCCAAGCCCGACAGTCTCTGCAAAGGTTGAGAAAGTAAGACGGCCAACCATTTCGGCTGCAGGTACCAGTGAAGACTGGGCATATTTTACGTCGCGTTGGACTGATTATGCGGAAGCTACAAAAATCACTGGTAGGGACAAAGTGGTACAACTACTTGAATGCTGCGACGATTCACTCCGCAAAGATTTGACAAGATCCGCAGGTGGAAGCCTAACAAACAAAACCGAAGATGAAGTCCTTGCTGCAATCAAGAAACTAGCTGTCCGAGAGAGAACACCATGGTAGCCAGGGTTACCCTACACAATATGCGACAAGACCGCGACGAAACTGTGCGCAGTTTTGGAGCCCGTCTTCGTGGTCAGGCCGGAGTCTGCAAATTTCTTGTTGAATGCCCAAGCTGCAACAACAACGTAAATTACACTGACCCCATCCTTCGCGACGTCCTTACCCGCGGAATTGCTGACCCGGAAATACAACTGGAACTCCTCGGCAACAGTAACCAGGAGATGACCCTGGAAGACGTCTTTCAGTTTGTCGAGGCGAAGGAAGCAGGCAAGCGCTCAGCATCACGACTGCTGGACTCCCATGCCGTGGAGGCCGCAGGCAGCACATACAGGAGAAGTAAGCAAATACCCCCACAAGACAAAAATGCCCCCTGTTCATATTGTGGTAAAAAAGGACACGGCAGAAGAGCCCCAGTCCACATACGCATGAAGGATTGCCCTGCGTACAACCACAAATGCAAAATTTGCAAGCGCGACAGCCATTGGGAATCCGTATGCAGGAGCAAAGACAAGGACAAGAGCCTTTCAGCCACTCCTAATAAAGCTGATGAGTGCGAAGGTGCGGTATTTGATCTTCTCTGCGCCACAAGCAACACTTCCGAGCCACATAAGAAAAGAGCAATCGCCCTCGACCATCACATTTACAATGAACTATCGGACATGTGGATCAAGGAGAACTCACAACCACAGCCACACATCAACCTGACAGTCAGGACCAAACGGCGACCTCAACACCGAAAACTTTCAACGGGCCATGCTTCAATACAGAAACACGCCGGATAGAGATACAAAACACTCCCCAGCAATGTGTGTATTCGGCCGCCCTATCCGGGACTTCATTCCAATCCTTCCCGGCCGATATAAACCACACGACACGTGGCGTGAAAACTTGGCCGCCCGAGAAGAAGCTCTGAGGAACTGCCACATGAGGGGAGCGGAACGCTGGTCAGAGCACACCAAGAGACTCCCACCACTAGCAGTCGGAGACCTTATACGCATCCAGAACCAGGTCGGTCCACACGCCCGTAAATGGGACAAGACAGGTGTGGTCATCGAAGTCAGGCAGTTTGACCAGTACGTGGTTAGGGTCGATGGATCTGGGAGGGTAACTGTAAGGAACAGGAAATTCCTTAAAAAATATGAACCCTTCAGCACACCTGCTCCAAAGATGACCATAGACCAACATTTGAAGAACTTCCTAGCGGTGCCCACCAACAGCCCACCTGCTGCACCACCTACACCTGCCAGGTCAGCACCAGGACCAAAGACACCCGCTTCACCCCGTAGTCCGACACGGTCCAGCCCACACGTTGAACGCAGGCGCCCGACCCCTGAAGAGACCACACCCCCCCAAGAAGACATGTCAACACCGCCCATCGACATACTACCACCTGCACCCCCTAGGCGAATGGGTACGGCACCCCAAACTGCAACTCCACTAAGGCGTTCGAACCGTACCAGACGCCCCCCTACCTGGCATGAAGACTACCATATGAGTCAAGAAGAGTAACCAATCAAGTATGCCTTAAATTAAGGGCACTGACAAAATAAGGTTTAGTCTTTATCCAAAAAAAAAAAAAAAAAAAAAAAAAAAAAATTGTGCCATATTATCCTTAATAATCTTTATAAAATTGCTGGCTCAAAGACTTGGGGGAGAGATAGAGTACAGTACACTTTACACTTTACTTACTAAGAACTTTATATTGTGTTCCCAATACAGCTGTAACCTCATTACTGTACTATTACTTTTGTCAGGAATACCGTTGTACAACCCTTATTTTAATATATGATTCAATCTCTCGCTGAACTCTCTAATTGTATTGTAATATGTTTGATTGGATATAATGTACTGTATAATTCCATAAGTATTTATATTTTAGTTTCTACAGTATCGTATTCATCATGATGTAATAGCAAAGCCTTATGTTCTCATATTACTCTTAAATAAACTAGTATCTATGTTTTCCTATTAAAGTACTATACTGTATTCACTTTATAAAACAATATAAGTCTTTGCACTACTGTACTGCAATCATCTCATATCACATCTAGTATCAAAGACTTGGGAGGAGATAGAGGACAATGATTATGTTTATGTTTATGTTTATGTTTTATTCAAGTGATTACTTATTATGCTTATTCCTTTTTCAGAAGACCGTTGTCATTGTTTGACTTTATATAAATAAATAAACGATCACAAAGAGTTGGTTCTCATTTACACTCAATATTTTTAAACAACAAAGATTACAACAGCTAACAACCATTGTTAACTACTTTGCTATCCATAGTGGTTATTTCATCTATCCATTGATTCTACTTTAACCATACTTCTTATTTTGATGGGCTAAGTCATGGCAATATCTCAGCACTGCTTTCCGTAGATCAGCGAATGTTAAGCGACAGGGAGTCTGGGTTGATATTGAGTTAGATGGGGGATCGACCTCTACATGTAGTTGATGTAGCGACTCGTAGTTCGGATCCCATGTAAAGCAGTACGTCCCCTCCGTCACAAGACGTTTGCCATTACGAAAGAAATTAAACATTTCCAAAAACACCACACACACACACACACACACACTTTAATTTGGTTTCTTTTTGTTAAAAAAATATCTTTTCCTGCGGTATATTCACAACTCATCCAATTGGCATGTCTGAGCCGAAGAGCTGCAAGGAGAAACCTCTTATATAAGTTTATAACAGCCACTCTATATGGAGTTTACTTGAAGAATCCTTCATCCGCAGAAACTTTGTTTGTGTACAACTCTTTCAAAGACAGTAAGTACACACTGAAAAGCTTTTATCATTGGCTCTTTGAAATGCTCTGTGCATTGGAGAAACTTTTGTTTGTTAAAAAGCTTCTCAAGTGATTATAGCTTTTACTGTTAACCCTTTCATGCCGTATGAGCGCAAATGAGACCATCAAATTTTATGACATTTTAGTCATTCTGGAGATATAACATAAATGGAGGGGGTTTCCAAAAAATTTTTGGCTTAGGGATGCCATGAGGATCAGACCAATATCTTCTACATAAACACAAAAAATTATAAAGTTAACTCAAAACATATTAAAATATAATTAATCGAAGTTTGGAGGATTCCAACGAAATTTGTGTAAATTTTAGTACTGTAGTTTGGTATTCCACATTTGACAAGTTACTTTAGTGTTTTCAGTTAAATTATTTACTAAATTTAAGGAGTAAATTGTATACTACCAGTTACAAAAATCTTGATATAGTGGGACATGAGGTAGCTGTGGTCTAGTGTATCACGATTAAAAAACTCTTACCTGATATATCTGATGGAGAGTGTTATGGAAAAAATTCTTGTGTGACACTGAAAAATCTGAGCCTTGTCCATTTTCACTAAGGGAAATGCAAGATAACTTATCTAAAATTACTCATGCTCAATGTATTGGGTGAAAGTTTGGCTATTTTTGAATTTAGCGTTGGAAACTTGATGACACGATAATAATGGTGCTCCATTTCGATATTCCCTGAAGATAGGCTCTGTGGATATTTTTTTAAATAAACTCTTGCTTATTACAGTTTTAGTTTCTGACACTAAACTAAAAAATATCAGGTTAGGTTAGGTTAGGTTACAGTTTAGTGTTGCAAACTAAAACTTTGACAAGCAAGAGTTTATTTAAGAAAATATCCATACATCTTTAGGAAACATCAATATGGTACACCATTGTATCATCGAGTTTCAGACACTAAACTAAAAAATATCTGATAGTTTTAATTAAAATTAAAGTTTTGACTGATATTATCATGGTTTTTCAGTTTCTCCATTTTGTTATTAGTCTCCTGTTAAAATCCTACAGAAAATAGGAAAAGTTATGCAAATACCCGATATAAAAGTATGTGACAATCAGATCTGAAACTAACATTTTAGCTTGATAAATGATGCATCGTATCTCTGCCAAACATCTCAAATTGGGTACTGTATGTCCTGCATTAAAATTAAATAATAAACAAACCCTTCTAACCAAACATCACAAACCTAGCTTAGCCTTCAAAACTAATAATAGGGTAGGGCTAATATAGGCTTTTGACCTACCTTATGAGACTAGTCTTTCAACCAGCTGAGCTAGGGTTGCCAGATTTTGATGACCGGATTAAGGACACAAAACATTTTCAAGCTGCCACTCCCAGATTCTCAAATTTATATAATATATATATATATATATATATATATATATATAGAGAGAGAGAGAGAGAGAGAGAGAAAAAGAGAGAGAGAAAAAGAGAAAGAGAGAAAAAGAGAGAAAGAGAAAAAGAGAGAGAAAAAGAGAGAGAGAGAGAAAAAGAGAGAAAGAGAGAAAGAGAGAAAAAGAGAGAAAAAGAGAGAGAGAGAGAAAAAGAGAGAAAGAGAGAAAAAGAGAGAGAGAAAGAGAGAGAGAGAGAGAGAGAGAGAGAGGAAGAGAGAGAGAGAGAGAGAGAGAATGATACTCCCAAAAAAAATTTTAAATGTTATAGAATAAATATTTAGGTAATTATTCGTTGTAGTGCTTTTCCTCCTTTCTGAACCAAAACACATTTTTCTGGTGTTTTGTGGTGTGATTTGTTCAAATCTGAACTTCGTTTCTTTGGGAAATGAGCCGTTTTTGAAAAATTTTAAAATTGAAAATTTCTCAAAAACGGCTCATTTCCCAAAGAAACGAAGTTCAGATTTGAGCAAATCACACCAAAAAGCACCAGAAAAATGTGTTTTGGTTCAGACCTAACCTAACCTAAACTGACCTAACCTGACCTAAACTGACCTAACCCAACCTAACCCGCGTTTTTTCGCAATTTCTTACCTTAAATAGCACCGTTTGGGTGTCTGTACAAATCCGCGGCGACCAACATGAATTTGTGGAGACGTTGTTGAGAGGGATATTCACGGTTAAACAAGTACCATGCAAGATACTTTGAATAGGATTGGGTTTTGTTGCCAGACCGTAATATCCATCTCTTCACATCTTTCCAACAACGCTCAATATTTTGAATGTGAACGGTGTCTTCCACGAACCGCTGTGAATGGTTGACTGTCCGGTGAATGTAGCCTAGATTTCCAAGTTGAGAATACGCACGCCACTCGTCGGAATAGATTGTAGTCCCAGGCCTAATATGTTGCTGGATCAGGCGAACAAGAGTTGTTGCGTCTCTCTGAGGAACCGCAAACAACAGTAGTTTTTTGGAACTGCGTTCCAAGGAACCGGCTTCTTTCTTATAAATATCTTGTATTAATTGATAGTAATCCAAATCACAACCTTCGCAAATCATAATGAAAACGAGACTGAGAAAATGAGTATGCATTACACTAGGCAACAAAGATTTTGTTACAGAAGACCAAATAGGTGCTCCTAGCTAATTTCGGTATGCTGATTTCAAATCTATAATTAGATTTTTTCTATCACGTCTAGATTTTGTGTAAAATGCAAATCACTTTTAGTAAAATTTTCTACCACGTCCAGATTTTGGTTTTAATCGGCTTAATGCCAGTAATATGAAACTTGCTTTTCAAGGTTAAAGCAATTTTTTTTGCCAACTATATACAAATTCGAACAATTTTGATAAATAAAATTTATCCCGAGTTGGCAACACTGAGTCAAGAGCATAGTAACGGGCAACGGCCCAACGGTCAGTCGCTACGTGACAGTCAAGCAGAACGGTTGTTGAAGCTCTCTGCTGATGAGCAAGTGACAGGTTGTGGTGACTTGTGTGTTTTTATAGCATTTGTTTTGTACTACGGTGTGTATTTCTTTTTATTTTGCACATCGTAATAATTACTTTCTACGTTTTTTCAGATATTGTATGGTAATTAAAAATGGCATCAAATAGACGTGCTTGTGTAAATCACCCAGACAACTTCTGCTTTGTCTGTGGACAATATACACCTAAGCCACAACGTAGAAACATAACAACAAAGATTAAACTTGCCTACAAGTGTTATTTTGACTGTAAGTTAGGAGACCAACAGAGGGACTGGGCACCATATATTTGCTGTGCACAGTGCAATGCAATGTTAATAGCTTGGATGAATGGTAAAAGAAAAGCTATGCCGTTCTCAGTCCCCATGGTTTGGCGTGAGCCGAAAAATCACTTCAATGATTGTTATTTTTTGTTTGACAAAGATTGCTGGTTTCACAAAGAAAAACAAATCAAAGATCACGTACCCAAACTGCGAATCAGCAATGAAACCAGTACCACATGATGAAACAAATCCACCACCAGTTCCACCAGCAACGATAACAGACAGCAGTTCATCTGAAGATTCTGCTAGTGATATAGAAACAGGGAAAGATGGCATATATGTTTCAGATGCAAATATTTCCCCACATTTGTTAAGTCAAGCGGAGTTAAATGACTTAGTGCGCGATTTGGAATTACCAAAAGAAAAGGCAGAGTTGCTTGGTTCAAGACTTCAAGAATTTAATCTTCTCCAACCAAACACCAAAGTTTCCCATTTCCGCCATCGCCATTTGCAGTTTTCATCATTTTACTTACAGGAAGAAAACGTTTGTTTCTGCCACGATATCAGTGGTCTGATGCAAGGGATTGGCTGTCGCTATGATCCAAAAGAATGGAGACTGTTCATTGACTCTAGTAAAGCTAGCCTTAAAGCTGTATTACTGCACAACGGCAATGAAAAACCTTCAATACCTGTAGCACATGCCACTGGCCTTAATGAGACTTATGAATCGATGAAACTGCTGCTAAGACTCATCAAATATAAGGACCACACATGGAATATTTGTGGCGACCTTAAAGTTGTATCATTACTTCTTGGTTACAGTTGGGCTACACAAAGCATATGTGCTTTTTGTGTCTATGGAACAGCAGAGATGACAAGAACCACTACAAAAAACATGATTGGCCATCTAGAACTGAACATGTTGTTGGTAAATACAATGTGAAACACCCAGCACTTATTGACCCTCAGAAAGTACATCTTCCACCACTTCACATTAAACTTGGCCTTATGAAAAATTTCGTGAAGGGTATGGATCATCAAGGTAGTGGTTTCCAATATTTAAAGGATAAATTCAAAGGAATATTGACAGATGCTAAGCTAGAAGCTGGCGTTTTCACTGGACCACAGATCCGCAGTGTCATCCACGACTCATCGTTTCCATCTAACCTAAATGAGAATGAACTAGGAGCATGGACATCTTTCGTTGAAGTTGTCAAAAATTTTCTTGGAAACCACAAAGCTGAAAACCACCGTAAACTCGTAGAAAACATGCTTAAATCTTATGAAATAATGGGATGCAGAATGTCTTTGAAAATTCATTTTTTACATTCTCATCTTGACTTCTTCCCGGCCAACCTTGGGGCTGTAAGTGACGAGCATGGTGAGCGCTTCCACCAACAGATCTCAGTTATGGAAAACAGATACCAAGGTAATTTCAACCCAAATATGATGGGAGATTATTGTTGGTTCCTGCAGAAGGAGAGCTCGTCATCCTACAAGCGACAAAGGAAGAGGACACACCAAAGTTTCACTTAAGAACAGGAATTTGCCTTTCAGTAGTAACAACAAAATACTAACGCGCTTTGGGTGGATGGTTGGGCGCAGGGGTGGTAACTCCGCCAGCGGAATTCCGCTGTCTGTCTTAAGCCAGAATAAAGGAGGAAAGACATCCCTGTTCACTAATTATTTAAGTATGCTTAACATAAAACGTGGCACGGAAAAGTAGCTTAGACGGCTTTCGTAATAGAAGCGGGTGAGAAAAAAAATGAAAAATAGGGGTTTTCGGTTACACAAAATCTGGACGTGATAGAGAAATTTTGATATCAGATCTGAAATCAGCATCAGCGCTTTAGTAGGAATCAGTAGTTCACGTGTCTGTAACAAAAAAAAAGTTGAAATTTGTTGCCTAGTGTTATCAGAGATTCAAAATGTACGTCTCTGATTGGTCGGATAAGGTCACGTGAAACAAAAACCAGTTTTAATTGGTTGTTTTGACCTATGTTTCCTAATTTTGCCACGAGATGTCTCCCCATAAAACTGGAGAGGGCGACGTTCGTTAAAATTTTAACAGCGTTCAGAGCTAAATACTCGGTCAATGGCCTATAATAGCTGCTTTTTACGTCTAAATTTTTTTTTTGTCCATAAAAAATAATTATTACATTTCCTTGATTTTTATCAGTTTCCCTGAGGTTTCAAGGTGTCCTGAATATGAATTTATATGTTAAATTGTCACAGAATATCTCCTATCGAAAACGAACAAAGCATTAAAACGAATATTAACCAATATTTATTTCAACATTTTTGATTTTTACTATATTTAAAATGTTCTTGAATATAGACGAGAGCAGTACCACTACTGTATCTTTCAGCGACGCAGCGTATGGAAAAATAAGTTGTCGTACACATTTGTGGGGGCACTCCGCTTATTGCAGTAGAGCTCACAGAATTATCTATTGCGGCTACATAGAAATCAATGAGCCTACACTGTTATTAACTTATTAAGCCTTAACGATGCAATGATAATGGTTACCTACTCTGTCAAGGAACAAAACGCAAAAAAATACCTATGTAATTATAATAAATTTCTTAAAGGATTTATTATTTATGATTTTGAAATAGACATAAAAATATAAATAAAGGACATATGCCGTCCTTTGACTCTTCAATAAAGGACAAGGACAAGAGATCGAAATAAAGGACGTCTGGCAACCCTGATTGAATATGAGTTTTTATTAGGCTGAGTGACGGTGACCGTCACCGTCACCGTCACCGTCACTCAGCCTAATAAAAACTCTCATATTCATCAGGCAAAATATCTTCAAGTACCAGGCCTAATTTATTTACGATAAATTAACTTTGCAGAGGGCCTAACCTACCATAGGGCCAGGTTTGACAACTCGATAATTGGAAGGAATTGACACAGAAATATGTAATGAATGGCCTACATATCCTCAGACAATTTCTGAAAATGATGAGTGGACTAAACCTAGGAAAACCTGGAAAGCTAGAATTCAAGAGCCGAGGAAAAGTGTCCTTATAGAACTAACCAATCATTTTCATGCTTTCTCGCTGGTCCAGGATCAAGATAAGAAAGCTGAAGAAAGTAGGCCTATAAAACAAAATTTTAGCAATAATAATCCAGACTCATATAAACCCAGGCACTCTAAAGCTATAGGTGTGTTTGAACCAGCATCCGTTATAGATGACTCAAGTGAGGGGCCTAGGATCTAAATTACCTAGAGATAGCATAGCTTACTTCTTATCCAGGTGCAGGGATAAATAAAATTAGTAATAAAATTATAGAAAAAGGATCTGGTATTGACCTAACTGTACCAAAGAATATGGTTATGCAGTACATGTAAGTGGAAATGATATAAAGGGTAAGCCCAGCACTCCGAAGAAATCATGAAATCATATAAACAGCCAAAGCTGTGCGCGCTACTCATGAAAACTAGCGCCGCTAGCGCTAGCGAGGCAAAATAATAGCGGCGCTAGCGCTAGTTTTCAATATTAGCTATAAGAAGAACATAAGAACATAAGAAATTTTTATAGTGGGCACACTAGGGGCCACTTCGGCCCATCGAGGTGGCTCCACTATGTAAAAACTGCCCGTACATTGGCAATAACCACCCTTTACAAAACCAATCAAGTATCAATTTAAAACTAATTAATTATCAATCCAAAACCAAAGACAGAATCTCTGGATCCAGAGGATCAAAGTCATAACAGGCCACTATCCACAAACATGCCACACACCACATCCATTCACAACCGACATGCAAATATATCAGATCCAAAGAATCCAGTCAATTTCACCATGGTACCCATCAACACCAGCACCATGCCAACCAAAAACAAGCCACGGTCCACATCAATTGCGGACCAAGTGACAACTTACATCCACACACACTACAACATATACACTTAAGAGGAAAAGTGTATGTGTGGCTGCAAAGACTGCACAGCAATGTAGAAATGTGTGTGCACCCATTTTGGGTCTCCCAACTAAAGGTGTTTGTGGGGCAAGTGAAGATCATGAGTTTTCCAATATCTCACAGTACTATGGGGGGCACCGCTCGGCAGAGGAATCTCATTAAATAGGGTGTGTAAGGACAGGGAGTATCCCCTAACCCAAGATGCTGCCTCCCTATATCCCACAACACCTGTGTTGAGCTGTGGGATCTATCACCCAAATGCACATAATATATATGAAATAAACTAGTACCATTCATGCAATAAAAATGGGCTTAAACACCATCACCAGATGTCCCTTGCAGACATCAAACTATCCAACCTTCTTTTGAAAGAATCAAGCGTATCTGAAGTCACCACTTCTTCTGTCAGACTGTTCCAAAACTTAATTACTCTGTTTGTAAAAACTATGTTTTCTTAAATTTGTTCTACATCTTGGCTTAAATAATTTCATACTATGACCTCTAGTCTGATTATTGTGATCTTTAATGAAGAGAGACTCAAAATCTATCTTATCCAACCCTTTTATCATTTTATACACCTCTATCATATAACCCCTTAACCTCCTCCTTTTTAATGAGAACATGCTTAGATATGCCAGTCTTTCCTTATATGTCAATTGTCTTAGAGATGGGATCATTCTTGTTGCTCGTTTCTGTACTTTTTCCAGTTTTTCAATATCTTGTATCAAATAGGGACTATTAAATTGAATGCAGTATTCGAGGAGGGGTCTCACATATGAAATGTATAGTTGCTTTATAATATTGGGTGATTTGTATTCAATGTGTGTCTGCATGAGATTGAGTCTAGCATTTGCTTTATTTCTGATTACCATACAGTGATTTGAGGGTTTAAATTCATTAGTCACAATGACACCCAAGTCTTTCTCTTTATCATCATTTTTAATCCAAATTCCATTCATATTGTATTCAAATTCTGGATTTTTTGGCCCAATATGCATAACCTTGCACTTATCAACATTAAATTTCATCTCCCACTTATCTGCCCAGGCTGTTACTCTGTCTAAGTCTTTTTGTATTGTCATTGCTCCTGCTACTGACTTAACATTATGGCCTAATTTTGTATCATCAGCAAATTTTGAGGTTTTACATGATAGGCCCTTCTCTAGATCATTTATATAGACAACAAAAAGCAGAGGTCCCAGAACAGACCCCTGTGGGACTCCGCTCAATACGGGTCTCCAAGTAGACTTATTTCCATTTAGATGAACTCTGTTTTCTATTTCTCAGCCATTCTTCTATCCAATCAGCTATATGACCTCTTATACCATGGGCTCTAACTTTTACCAACAATCTAGCATGAGGAACAGTATCAAATGCCTTTGCAAAATGTAAGTATACTATATCTACTGGCTCTTTATTGTCCAAATGCAACAGGACTCCATCATAAAATTCAATCAAGTTGGTTAGACAGGACCTTCCATTTCGAAAGCCATGCTGGCTATCATTTATAAGGTTGCACTCTTCAAGGAACTCAGTAACTTTACCTCTAATGATACTTTCGAGTAATTTGCAAATAATGGAGGTGAGGCTGATGGGTCTGCAGTTTTTTGCCAAGTTTCTATTTCCTTTTTTAAAGATTGGAGCCACATTTGCTTTCTTCCAATCCTCTGGAATTTCAGTACATATCTGTTAGAAAATCTAGAAGAGGAAGAACCATTGTTGTCCCAAGGCGATATGATGACTAAGCTGATTGAGGCAGCATTGCTTGTATATATTAAGTTAAGGTGTATATATATCCATCTCATAATTGTAAGGTTAGTGAAAAATTCATTTAATTTAGAGCTAGCATTGTTGAGCTCTCAGGTGGCATCATTTTGGGGCGCTGCGCGTCCTTTGTACTCGTTTGTGGGATGTCGTACGTACAGGGTGTGGTCTGATAGAGATTAGAGAGCTCTCTTGCAATTCAGTTTGGTTGTTTAGATACAAGATTGTTGCATCGTACAATAGTCCAGGTTGCGTTGTTGTTGCAAGGTTGAGAAAGAAGACCATAAATAGTACCCCTTTTGTTTTTATATTAAATTCATGTAACTAAGGTCTAAGGTAGGCCCGCATCGAGTCAGCAACCCTGAGGTAGGACCTAATAGGATCTCAAATCCGTAAGTTTTAATTTTAGCCTAACTTGGGCTGTAGGTTGAATTGGCCCTTTAGAACTTGTCCGTTCACGGCTCAGCTGGGATTTTGAACCCAACAAATAAATAAAATAACATGGTCCTTCAGAACCGGATTCTACCCCAAGACTGAGTCAGTGACTATTTTTCGGCAAAGTTCTGATTGTGCAAATTGTAGCCCAAGTTAGGCCTAGACGGGTTGAGTATTATTGAATTAAGGTCCCAGGGTAGAAAGTTTGGTCGCCCAATTGCGAAACTTGGCCAGTCGTCGTCGTTTTTGGCCTACATTTTACCGGTTTGGTTAATTTTCGGTTATTATTGAATTAAGGTCCCAGGGTAGAAAGGTTGGTCGCCCAATTGCGAAACTTGGCCAGTCGTCGTCGTTTTTGGCCTACATTTTACCGGTTTGGTTAATTTTCGGTTATTATTGAATTAAGGTCCCAGGGTAGAAAGTTTGGTCGCCCAATTGCGAAACTTGGCCAGTCGTCTGTCGTCGTTTTTGGCCTACATTTTACCGGTTTGGTTAAATTTGGGTTATTATTGAATTAAGGTCCTGGGGTGGAAAATTTGGTATTCCATACTGGTGTTTGGTTAGTACCCCACCCAGCAATTCAGTTTATTTGAAAGTAAAATTTGCGTTTGATCAGTTTGGTTAAGTATTTCTGCCAATTCAGCTCATTTGGCATTGAGCCCAATTGTTGTTTGCATTGAAGATGAGTGCATCTGAATTGAACAAATTTATAAAAAGGAGAAGCGCCTACAAAGGTCTAATTACAAAGGTCATTGCCACTATAGATTCTGCCATAGAGCAAGAGGATTTACGCTTAGTGACTGCGCAGCTTTCCATATTAGAAACTAAAAAGGTTGCTCTAAGTGAGGTAAATGTTAAAACTGAGGCTCTTATAGAAGAGGATGAAATAGAAAATAACATAATTTACTTTGAAGAGATTATTGATGATATAATTAAAGTAGGCCTCCGAGCAAAGAGTTTAGCAGCTCAGTACAGTTAGAGACCAAGTCTAATAATGAAAACAACACTCAACAAATGATGTTTGTGAAGTTAAGGTTAACAGATCTGTAGTTCAATTACCGAGGCTTGTACTCAAACCATTTTCTGGGAGTATTCAGGAATGGCAAGGATGGGCAGACAGTTTTCAATCAGCAGTTCATTCTAGTCAAGTGTTAAGTGCCGTGGAGAAGTTTAATTATTTGCAGTCCCTCTTGGAAGGGGAGGCAGCAAAGACTATAGCAAGATTAGCATTAACAGAGGCTAATTATAATGTGGCTTGGGATATATTAAAGAAACGGTTTGGTAAGCCAGAGATCTTAATTAAAAGCCACCTCCGTGCACTTTTAGCTATACCTCCTGTTAATAATCCTAATAGCGTCAAGGAGTTACGGCAGTTATATGATGAATTTGAAATTAGAACTAGGTCCCTGGACAACTTGGGTGTAGGAATGGAAAAGTATGGTATAATGTTGGTTCCTACACTGGAGTCTAAATTGCCTAGCTCAATTTTGCTTGAATTAAGTAGGGGACACTCTACAGAACATGTGTACATCCCCCTTCAGCAGATGTTAAGTCTTTTAGGCACAGAATTAGCAAGACGAGAGGGAATTGAGTTTGCACAGTGGGATGGTAAACAAGGGGACAAAGGCAGGCACAGCACCAAGGTTTCCACAAAAAGGAATAACCCAGGTACAGTGTCAGCTCTACATGCATCCTCTGAGAATAAATTAAAGGGAATCAAGGAATGCATATTTTGCGAAGGCAACCACAAGTCATATAAATGTAGCATGTTTTAAATGTTTTTTGAAAGGTCACAGAGCAAGGTTTTGTAAGTTTAAAATTTTGTGCAAAAAATGTCATGGTAGGCATCAGCCATTATTGTGTGAACACACTCCTAGTAGGCCTACCCCAGAAGTAGAGACATCAGTGGCACATGACACTGCTATGCAAGGGAGTAAAAGTAAAGGGGGATTATTGCAAACAACTGCAGCCTTATTAATTCGGAATGAGGGAGAAGCTACTGTAAGAGTGTTGTTTGATAGTGGTAGCCAGTGTAGTTTTATTAAGACCAGAATTTCCAGAAAATTGAAGTTTAAAGAACTTAAGAGGGAAAATGTAAGAATTTCTGGGTTTGGGGGTTCAATTCAAAACCGAACCAAATTTAAGAAGGTAGAAGTTCTGGTTAAAGGGTTGTTACCGCAAAGTCCCACTATCAAGGTCCAAGCTGTAGAGATTGAGGAACTTTGTGCTCCAGTCACTACTTGTTTAGATATGGCATGTGTCCAAGAATTGCAAGTTAAAGGAATTAATTTGGGCAATAATAAGTTTGAAGGAACAGAAGATATTAGTCTTTTGATTGGAGCTGACTATTATTGGGACTTCATCACTGGTAATATTGTCCGCACATCTCGAGGCCCGGTAGCTATTGAAAGTAAGCTAGACTGGATGCTACATGGTAGTTATTGCAATGAAATGGAAGTTAAGGCTCTTTTGTAAGATTGAGGAGAACAGCCATGGTCTGGAAAGGCATTTGAAAGCGTTTTGGGAACTTGAATCTATTGGCATAAAGGACAAACAGGCAAGTACAGTGAACAATGATGTTTTAGAGCAATTTGAAAAAGGGATTGGGTTTAGAGATGGTTGCTATGAATTTGGCCTACCATGGAAGGATTCTTGCAAACCCGGTTCAAACCTTCAGCTAGCTAATCGGAGGTTGGAGACTTCATTGTACAGGCTAAGAAAAAATGAGGAGTTGTTAATTGAATACAATGAGGCCATCCTAAGTTATGTAAGGGAGGGCTATGCTGAAAGGGTGCAAGGTGAGCTGGTGAGCCAGGAGGCACATTATCTGCCACACCATGCAGTGGTACGGCGAGACAAAACTACCACCAAACTGAGGGTAGTTTTTGATGGCTCAGCCAAGGACAAAGGTGGTGTGTCCTTGAATGACTGTTTGGATGCTGGGCCAAATTTAAATGCAGATTTATTTTCCTTGTTACTGAGATTCAGGTTTGGTAGAGTAGCATTGACTGCAGATGTGAAGCAAGTCTTTTTGCGGATAAAGTTAAAACCAGAGGACAGAGATGCAGTAAGGTATCTGTGGGTGGATACGAAAGACTTGTTGGAAAATGAACCTAAGGTTCAAGCATATAGAATGAAGTCAGTGTTGTTTGGCCTCAGCTCTAGTCCATTTCTGTTGGCAGCTACTATGCAGTACCATTTTAAGAAATATTCTGAAGTCTATCCTAACACTATTGAACACCTAAGGAAAAATTTTTATGTTGATGATTTGCTGTGTTCCGTGGATAATATAGAAATGGCTAAACAGATATTCATGGAGGCTAGAGCTATAATGAGGGAGGCTGGCATGGAGCTTAGAAAATGGCAGACCAATCATTCGCAATTACAAGAGTTTATGAGTCATTCCTGTGTAGTACCTGATGCAGCAGAAAGTATTGAGGATTCTGGTATTAAGGAGTTGTGGGCAATAGACGCAAAGGTGCTAGGCATTGTTTGGCAGCAAGATGATGATTTGTTTACCTTCAATGGGAAATCTTTAGTAGAGCTGGCTGAGAATGAGACAAGGTGGACAAAACGTACAGCTCTTAGTTTGGCTTCAAAGGTCTTTGATCCTCTTGGATTCCTGGCTCCATTTGTGATAAAGTAAAAAATTTGGTTTCAGAGCCTCTGGGAAATTGGACTTGGTTGGGACCAAGAGTTATCTGATCATATGGTGGTAAGGTGGAAATATTGGTTCAAAGAATTGGCACATCTTGGAGACATTGAAATCTCAAGATGGTACTTTGGAGAGTTGAACAATAGTCCAGACAATTTGGAGCTGCACATCTTTTGTGATGCAAGTGAGGAAGCCTATGCAACTTGTATTTATATAAGAGGCGCATTGCAAGAGGAAGTAAGTTGCAGGTTGGTTGCTGCAAAGAGCAGAGTAGCACCTTTGAAAAGGCTTTCTGTTCCAAAGTTGGAATTGATGGGTGCCGTTATTGCTAGTCGGCTTGCAGTTACAGTGCGAAAGTCTTTGGCCCTCTATGAAATTCCAAGCTATTATTGGACAGACTCCACTATAGTTTGGCACTGGTTAAGAAGTCAGGCAAGGAAATGGAAACCATTTATTGCCAATAGGGTGGAGGAAATTCAAGCGCACACAGATCCCAAGCAATGGAAGCATTGTCCAGGCACCCAAAACCCCGCTGATTTACCAACACGAGGAATTTCAGTGAAAGATCTTGCACAGTCAAGTTTGTGGTGGAATGGGCCGGAGTGGCTAAAACTTGGAAGTGAAAACTGGCCTTCTAATCAGCCTATTGTAGGAGAATGCCAGGCTGAAGAAGCATGGGTGAGTGAGGTGAGAAAATGCGCTGTGAACAGTTGTCAAGTTATGCAGCAGGACCCCATATTGAGGCTTGAGGACATTAGCAGTCTGAAAAGATTGTTAAGAGTGACAGCATGGGTATATAGATTTACCAACAACATTAAGGGAGAAACAAGAAGGGAAGGAAGTCTGAACAGTAATGAGATTCAGAAGCCAGGAAATACTGGGTGGTATATATGCAGAAGGAAAAATTTGGTGAAGAGAGAGAATTGCTCACCAGCCATCCATTACAGGTTCTACCAACACATTCTGCGCTCAAGGGTTTGGATGTGTTTTGGATCAGGATTTATTGAGAGTAGGAGGTAGACTACAGTTTTCTGGGCTTCCAGAGGAGAAAAGACATCCAATTTTGCTACCTTCTGGGGGCACTTTGTGGGCCTTTTGATCCTGGATACTCATCATAAGCTGTTACATGCTGGAGTTAGAGAAGTGATAATAGAGATTAGACAACAATTTTGGATTCCCAAAATTAGACAAGTAGTAAAAAAGGTCTTGCATAAATGTGTGGTTTGCAAGCGTTGGAGTGCAAAGCCTTATTATGAAAAGGTGGCTCCACTTCCAAGAGAACGGTGTGTCTATACTGCCCCATTTGATGTAGTGGGAGTAGACTTTGCAGGGCCAGTCTATGTGTATGAGCGAGGGGAGTCTAACAAAGGTTATATATGTCTTTTCACCTGTGCTACCACCAGAGCAATCCATTTGGAGTTGGTAAGCAACTTAAGTAGTGATGTATTTCTTTTGGCCTTTAAAAGGTTTGTGAACAGAAGGGGTTTCCCAAATAAAATCATATCGGATAATACAAAAACCTTCAAAAAGGCTGCAAAGGAACTCCAAGAAATTTGGTCCTTGCTGAAAGAGGAAGGATTCCAATCCTACTTTTCACACCAAGGGGTACAGTGGGAGTTTATTGTTGAGAGAGCACCATGGTGGGGAGGATTTTGGGAAAGGCTAGTGAGAAGTGTAAAGTGTCCATTAAAGAAACTTTTAGCTAATGCTCATTTGAGCAAAGAAGAATTCTGCACTGTTTTATGTGAAGTAGAAGCAATGGTCAGAGCTGGGCAATAAATACATTGAATGTATTTAAATACTAAATACTAAATACATGGGAGAAATGTATTTAAATACTAAATACTAAATACATTTTACGAATGTATTTAGATACTAAATACAAAATACATCAATTGTATTTAAATACATTTGTAAATACATACAAATTTTAACATATGTATTCACTAATTCATGTTTTGATAAATTTCTACTTTAGGGGACACGGTGAATTTCGAAATAAATACACCACTCGATAGATCAGACGATTTTAAAAGCTTCTTTTTCATCAATGAATTTTCCATCGCAAATTGGATTGATTGCAACGAGTTAGTTACAAAGGCCTACTTAAGGCAGAGCCGTTTTGTACGATTATTCGGTCAATTTCAAGATATTTTTTGATGTCTAAAAAAACACTTACCTTCAGATCAGTGTACAGATTCGTTGTAGCATTGCTTGCAGCAGAGACTTCGTGTTTACACAGCAAGCAGGTGCACTTTACCTTATTACCGTCTTTAGATTTAATTTTAAACTATTTTCCATCAAACAGAGGGTGCACTAAATTGTTATCTGCAGATATATCACTGTTTGATTCACCGGATTTGCTTGTTGAAGCCATGACACGCACACGATAAAGAAATCAACCGCTTTCGACTAAGAGTGGCACACAACTGATTGAACTGACACGTTGAAACATGAACCATGCTGTACTACACTGTCGACGCGTCGTACTGTGCTAGTACAGAACGTGTATTAAACCAGTAAAAGTATTTACATTTTTATATTTTGAGTATTTAAATACATTGTATTTAAATACTCATTAAAGTATTTAAATACTATATTTAAATACATGAAAAACAATGTATTTATAAATACAGTTCTAAATACACAAATGTATTTAAATACGTATTTAAATACAAATGTATTTAAATACTGCCCAGCTCTGGCAATGGTGAACAGTAGGCCTATCACTTTTGTTTACAACAGTATGCAGGATGCAGAGCCATTGACACCAAATCATTTTCTTTGTGGTAAACGATTAACATCAAGCCCCAGTGTGCCAGAAGACTTGCAGCCTATCCAGAGCACTCAAGGAGAGTTAACCAGACGGTTCAGGTACCTTGAAGAGCTACAAGATCAGTTATGGAAGAGGTGGCAGATGGAATACTTGCCAGAACTCAATTATTACCCATCAGGCAAGGTAAAGGGCTCCAATGCAAATTGTATCAAGGTGGGAGACGTGGTAATGATTAGGGATGAAAGACCAAGGCAATGCTGGAAGCTTGGCATAATTGAAGAGTTGTTTGTTGGCAAAGACAATTTAGTTAGGTCTGCACTGGTAAAGACTTCAGGAGGAAAGTTAAAGAGACCTATACAAAAACTCTATGCTTTAGAAATCAGCAAAAACACAGATAGTCAAGATGAAACATTTGAGTTACAGCCTCATGGAGAAGGCTTGGCTAACCTTGCAGAAGGTAATGACAACAATGCCTCTTCGGTGGGGAGTGTTAGAAAATCTAGAAGAGGAAGAACCATTGTTGTCCCAAGGCGATATGATGACTAAGCTGATTGAGGCAGCATTGCTTGTATATATTAAGTTAAGGTGTATATATATCCATCTCATAATTGTAAGGTTAGTGAAAAATTCATTTAATTTAGAGCTAGCATTGTTGAGCTCTCAGGTGGCATCATTTTGGGGCGCTGCGCGTCCTTTGTACTCGTTTGTGGGATGTCGTATACAGGGTGTGGTCTGATAGAGATTAGAGAGCTCTCTTGCAATTCAGTTTGGTTGTTTAGATACAAGATTGTTGCACCGTGCAATAGTCCAGGTTGCGTTGTTGTTGCAAGGTTGAGAAAGAAGACCATAAATAGTACCCCTTTTGTTTTTATATTAAATTCATGTAACTAAGGTCTAAGGTAGGCCCGCATCGAGTCAGCAACCCTGAGGTAGGACCAAATAGGATCTCAAATCCGTAAGTTTTAATTTTAGCCTAACTTGGGCTGTAGGTTGAATTGGCCCTTTAGAACTTGTCCGTTCACGGCTCAGCTGGGATTTTGAACCCAACAAATAAATAAAATAACAATATCAATGATTTATTAAAAATAATTTCTAGTGCCTGTGCTATATTCTTTTTGGCAGCTTTTATGACTATTGGATGCATTTCATCTGGCCCTGGAGATTTTTCTATTTTTAATTTATCTATTGCTTTTAAGATATCTAGTTTTGTTACCCTTAATTCATTTATTTCTCTATCTTGTCCTGGTAGTATAAGGTCAGGAATATTATTTAAATTTTCATTTGTGAATACTGATGAGAAGTATTTGTTTAGTTCTTCAATTATTTCAAGATTATCATCTATAGTTTTATCATCTATATGGAGGGGGCCAATTTTCTTTTTCACTCTACTTTTCAAATTGAAGTGACTGAAAAACTTCTTAGGATTGTTTTTTAAATTCTTGGCTAGGCTTTTTTCCAGGTCACGTTTGCTATCTCTGATTACTTTCTTGCAAATGCTTCTTTTACTTTCATATATTTCGGAGTCTGTGCCATTTTTAGTTCTTTTGAATTTATGAAGTGCTTTTGTTTTTTCTCTGATTGCTCTTTTTACATTGCAGTTTATCCAAGGTTGTTTTTTATTTTTTCCAGTTCTGATTTTACACTGTGGGATATGCTTCCTTTGTATGTTCATTATTTTACTTTTAAATTTTTCCCACATACTACAGTAGTTACTGTCTGTTCAGGCTGTAGAATATCTGTCCAATTTATTAGACAGATCATTTACTAGTCCATTTATATTTCCTCTTTTAAAATCTGGAACTTCTACTTTATTTTCACTAGGTCTTGAATTACAAACAATATTAAACCGAAGGATACAATGATCACCTGAACCTAGTGTTTCTGAAACCAAGATATCCTGGAAGGTATCTGGATTATTTGTTAGAATTAAATCTTGAATGGCATCGGCCCTGGTTGGCTCCTTTACTAACTGGGTTAAACCATTCTCAATTATACAGTCTAAGAATCTCTCATTACTTTCTGGTGTTTGTAATATTTCCCAGTCTATATGCCTATAATTGAAATCTGCAACAATAATAATATTGCTTGTCATTGCTTTATTTATTTCATCAATAAGTTGATTTTCTACATACTTATTTTCTTCTCTACTTTTGGGGATTCCTCCAACTGAACATCCCTCAGGTGGTCTATAAATACCCCCTATCCTGATTTTCCTGGCATTTTTATGCCCAATATCTATCCATTCAGATTCAACTATTTCCTCTTTAACGGAGGTAACTTCAACTGGATTCAGATTTGTCTTGGCATAAATAAATACTCCGCCACCCTCTGAATATTTACGTTCATAATAAAAAAGTTCATAGCCATCAATTTCATAAGTAATGGTATTATCTCTTTCACTAAATAGACTATTTGGTATCGTACTGAATTTTGTCCAAGTTTCAGTGACAATCATAACATCAGGATTTTCAATACCTATATATGCCTTGAATTCATTTATTTTATCTCGGATACTTCTTGCATTTACATAGAAAAATGACAAAGAACCCTTGGAATATTTTGCTTGTAATTTAGTCTGGTTCTTGTTCTGTGATGGTATATTATTTGCATCTCTTTTACTTTCTTTATTGACCTTTTTCTTTTGAGTTTTGATTATATTTTTTATTAGTTTATTGTTATCAAGAGTATTGGTATTTGTACTAATTTGGCCTATTCCTTTAGTTTTTAGTCAATTATATGATACAATCTTTGATAGTAAATCAGTTCCTTTACTATTAAGGTGAATTCCATCTCTGTTATAGAACTCTCTTTTTTTGTAAAATTTATTCCACAGTTCAATATATGTAATTTCCATGCTCTGACATAGTGTCTTAAGCCTACTATTTTATATAATGCTTGTGAGTACCACTTATTATTCTCATGTATCCTGGGAATTATACCTGTGATAGATGTTTTAAGGTTAGGTCTCCATTCCTTTAACTTTGTTAATAGCTGTTTATATGACTCCATGATTTCTTCGGAGTGCTTACCCTTTATATCATTTCTAGTGATGGGACGATTAATCGGAATCGGAATCGAGAGAATTGTACCATGATTTCCGATTCTTAAAACGATTCTTTAACTTTTAATTGAACCAGTTTTGCAATGTAAACTTTAAAATTTAAATGAAAGAGGATAACAAATTTTATTTTTATTGTATTGTAGCTATACATTAAAACATGTATATCCATGATGTGTAATCAAGAAGATTAAAATGAATTGTTACAACTTACAGTTGATTTTTATTTTTAAACCAATCTATTATAATTTATATTACCATACTCATAATGTAAATAGTTAATCTTACCAAAGTAAAATATGACAATTTCCAGAAAAACAAGTATAGAATTATATTTAAAAATATTGAGAATCGGAATCGGAATCGAGAATCGTATCGGAATCGAGACTTTTTAGTGGTATCGGAATCGGAATCGGAATCGTTAAAAATTTTGGTATCGTCCCATCACTAATAATTTCCACCTACATGTATAACCATATTCTTTGGTACAGTTAGGTCAATACCAGATCCTTTTTCTATAATTTTATTACTAATTCTATTTATCCCTGCACCTGGATAACAGTAAGCTACGCTACCTCTAGGTAATTTAGATCCTAGGCCCCTCACTTGAGAGTCACCTATAATGGATGCTGGTTCAAACACACCTATAGCTTTAGAGTGCCTGGGTTTATATGAGTCTGGATTATTATTGCTAACATTTTGGTTTATAGGCCTACTTTCTTCAGCTTTCTTATCTTGATCCTGGATCAGCGAGAAAGTATGAAACTGATTAGTTAGTTCTATAAGGACACTTTCAGGGGCGGATCCAGGAATTTAAGCAGAGGGGGGTCCAGTCTTGGTGGGGCTTGTTACTGATATGTCGTTGGCCGAGGACGCGCGAGTGAAGCGAGCGCCAGGGGGGGTGTCCCCCCTCGGTAGGAAATTTTCATATTTGAAGATAGCTTTAGATGGATTTGAAGTATATTCCCGTTATCAAAATCCTGCTTGTTCACACCCAAGCCAGGTCTGAAATGTCTCAGGATCGGACATAAACTTTTTTTCTTTATTCTTTTTAAGGAAATTAATTTTGTGGCAACCGGGATACATGTACCTTAAGCCATTTTAAGTCTTCAGGTCTTATTTTTCATATATAGGAGCAAACAAACGCAATCGAAAAATCGTTGGTCACCGTGAGCAGGGGGGGGTCTGGACCCCCTCGACCCCCCCCCCTGGATCCGCGCCTGACTTTCCCTTGGCTCTTGAATTCTAGCTTTCCAGGTTTTCCTAGGTTTAGTCCACTCATCATTTTCAGGAATTGTCTGAGGATATCTAGGCCTGGGCTCACTATGAGGTATAGGGACATTTAAGTTTACTTGAACTGTTACTTCACTAGATTTAGGCTCAACTGCAGTATCTCTATAAGTTGGTCTGGCCTCTCCCTCACTAACAGACCCTCTGGACTTATTAAAATTTTTTATTACAGTACTACACTTGTCACAAAACCACATCAAGTTGACATTAAGCTTAGAAGCAGCGTTTATACCTTTATATATATCATTTGTAAGGCCTTTGCAGCTTACGTGATACCAGTCATCACAGCTATCACATGCAATAGCTCTATCTTTACTCTTAACTTCCTTTTTACAAACTCTACAGTCACTGTCAAAACCCATTTTTGTAGGGTAGGCTATGTTCCTAAGTTAGGTTCTAGGCTTAAAAATTTTTTTTGTTGACTCACCAACTCTGATACTATCAAGTTATAGCAAAATAGTTACTCAGGTTAGGTCAAGTGGGAGTCTTACCTTGTGGTTAGGCTAGGCTATCAGAATAAGCTAAGCTAGGCCCGTACAAACAAGTACAGGTAACACCAGTGTGATCTTATACCAGTCAAAAAACAATTCCAAAATGCAGGATCAATCTCAACTGCAGCCCTGGAAAAAATTTTCAACACCTCACTTGTTACCAACGCGCAGGAAATAAAAAATACCTATTATGTTAGTTACACTTCTATGCAGTAATATTGTCAAAAAGAATGTTTAAATGAAACAATTATACTATAGAACCAAAGCTTTTTATTTATTTAAATCCAGTGTAACAAAACTTTTTATTTATTTAAATCCAGTATATTAATTTAAATCTAGCTATAACAAATAAAAAATACCTAATACCATAGAAAACAATACATTTCTTTTATTTAATTATTTATTTGATATATCATATATACAACAGAAGTATTTCAAGTAATATATTTGTAATTATTCAAATCAAGTAGAAGGAAGAGGAGGACTTTAAATTCATTTTTGAAATAAAAATTAGCGCTAGCGCATAGCGTTAATTTTTATTTCAAAAACTAGCGGCGCTGGTAAATGCGCTAGTAGTTTGAAAATATAGCGACGCTAGTGGTGGCGCTATTAAAAAACTAGCGGCGCATTTTAGCGCCGCTAGTCACAGCTCTGTAAACAGCTATTAACGAAGTTAAAGGAACGGAGACCTAACCTTAAAACATCTATCACAGGTATAATTCCCAGGATACATGAGAATAATAAGTGGTACTCACAAGCACTATATTGTTATTTTATTTATTTGTCGGGTTCAAAATCCCAGCTGAGCCGTGAACGGCCAAATTCTAAAGGGCCAGTTCTACCTAAAGCCCAAGTTAAGCTAAATTAAAACTTACGGATTTGAGATCCTATTAGGTCCTACCTCAGGGTAACCTCAGGGTTGCTGACTCGATGCGGGCCTACCTTAGACCTTAGTTACATGAATTTAATGTAAACAAAAAGGGTACTATTTATGGTCTTCTTTCTCAACCTTGCAACAACAACGCAACCTGGACTATTGCACGGTGCAACAATCTTGTATCTAAACAACCAAACTGAATTGCAAGAGAGCTCTCTACAAGACCACACCCTGTACGTACGACATCCCACAAACGAGTAGAAAGAACGCGCAGCGCCCCAAAATGATGCCAACAGTGTGACCAAACAATGATGCCACAAGAGCTCAAAAATGCTAGCTCTAAATTAAGTTAATTTTTCACTAACCTTACAATTATGAGGTGGATATATATACACCTTAACTTAATATATACAAGCAATGCTGCATCAATCAGCTTAGTTTCGTATCGCCTTGGGACAACAATGGTTCTTTCTCTTCTAGATTTTCTAACATATATATAAATAGTAGGCTTAAGACACTGTGTCAGAGCATGGAAATTACATATATCAAACTGTGGAATAAATTTTACAAAAAAAGAGAGTTCAATAACAGAGATGGAATTCACCTTAATAATAAAGGGACTGATTTACTATTAAAGATTGTATCATATAATTGACTAAATACCAAAGGAATAGGCCAAATTAGTACAAATTCCAATACTCTTGATAACAATAAACTAATAAAAAATATAATCAAAACTCAAAAGAAAAAGGTCAACAAAGAAAGTAAAAGAGATGCAAATAATATACCATCACAGAACAAGAACCAGACTAAATTACAAGCAAAATATTCCAAGGGTTCTTTGTCATTTTTCTATGTAAATGCAAGAAGTATCCGAGATAAAATAAATGAATTCAACATACATAGGTATTGAAAATCCTGATGTTATGATTGTCACAAACTTGGACAAAATTCAGTACGATACCAAATAGTCCATTTAGTGAGAGAGATAATACCATTACTAATGAAATTGATGGCTATGAACGTTTTTATTATGAACGTAAATATTCAGAGGGTGGCGGTCCCCAGGAGCGGCTCGCAGGTAGACACTGTGAAACTGCAGCACCCCCATGATCTTATGATCTTTATATTTAAATATTTAAAACAGCCTCTCTGATTGTTTTTTTTCAATGAACTTTGAGTTTTTAAATCAGATTATATCCTTTTTTCCTTAAACTATTTCAATGCCGAACGAATGAATCACGAAAGTAGCTTCAGCCTTCCCGTGGAACTGCGTACTTAACAGTTCCAGATTTTGTTCGAAACACTTGAAACCTCGGTGGCGGACGTACGAAGAGCGAGTCAGAATCGCGGGTTTAAGAGGATCCAAAGCACTGTGGACAGAGCAGTGCCGATTTGTTTGTTCGACGTGGTAGTTGTGTTGCTGTATCATTTACTAATTCGAAATTTAATTTCCGAATTGCATTTATCAATGATTCGTTATCATTTATTTTTTGTCGTGAGATTGAAGTTAATTATATAATAATTGGATTATTTACAATATATAGCTTTTATTTCTTAGAATATTTTTTTCGCAAGTGACTTTTTTTTTTTGAAATTTTAACTAGGCTCCTATTCTATTATCATGGCTGTGCTAGCCCCAGAAGTGAGTCGGGTGACAGTGAGTAAAATTCAGTCTCGTAATTTTTCACAGTTCTCTCTTCAAGAAAAAATAGCTATTAAAACTGAAGGACGCCCTACACCAGAAATTCAAATATCTCAGCCCGGAATAAGTAACAATACGAAATATATTCGTAGTTTTAATTCAGAATGGTACCAAAGAAAAAGTTGGCTTTGTAGTTATAAAGTTAAAAATGCATTATTTTGTTTCCCGTGTCTACTACTCGGTGGTGACATGACGTGGACAAAAAGTGGTTTTACAAATATAAACAAAATTAAAGAAAAAACTGAAAAGCATGAGCGTTCAAAGAAGCATATTGATAATGTGATTTCCCTGTCACTTTTAGGAGCGGTAAATATCAAAGAAAAACTTAGTGAGGCTTACAAACTCTCGATTATCGAACATAACAACAAAGTTACCAAAAATCGTGAAATATTGTCGAAAATAATACTGCATTAAATTCTGCGGAAATTTTGAAATTTCTTTACGTGGACATGATGAAAAGGATGACTCGGCAAATCCAGGTGTATTCAGGGGATTAATTAATTTCGCATCAAAATTAGATCCCGATTTGAAAAAAACATTTAGAAAGCAACACAGTCTTCAAGGGCGTTTCCGAAACCATTCAGAATGATATTCTTGACTGTGTGCTGCAGGTATCCCGCAATCAAATAAAAAAAGAAATTAAAGAAGCTTCGTTTGTGGCGGTCATGGCTGATGACACAACTGATGTTTCTGAACACACTCAAATGGTTATTGTTCTGAGATACGAGCTGAATGAGGAAGTCTTTGAGCGCTTCTGGGGTTTCTTTACTCCGGAAAATCAAACGGCAGAAGGACTATCGAAGTGCATTCTAGATCAGCTAGATATTCTTCTCGAAGGAAACAAGCAGAAACTAATTGCTCAGACATTTGATGGCGCAAATGTCATGAAAAGAAAAAAGGGGGAGTTCGGGCTAAAATTAAAGCAGTTTACAATAATGCACACTTCATTCACTGTTATGCCCACCAACTGAATCTGATTATGAAAAATGCAGCAAGTACTACCCGAAATTCAAGAATATTCTTTTCTAACCTCTTGGCTATACTAACATTTTTCTCCAGGTCACCGCTTCGTCTCTCTATCTTAAGCAAACATATGGCCAGCCGCATTCCTCGTCCATCCCCTACTAGATGGAATTTTCATATATGTACCGTAAACCGCGTCTATGAAAATTTCGAACCCTTAAAAAAATGCCTTGAAGAAATACAGTCGACAGCAAACGCAGATCAAACCATTTCAGAAGCAACAGGAATTTTGCACGTTTTGAAAAACGAAAAGTTCATCTTTTGGTTGAAACTTTTTCATCAGATAATGCCTCACGTAGAAGTCATTTACAATCAAATGCAATGTCGAGCTATTGACTCATGTAAAGTACAAGAATATATAGCAAACTTCAACAATGCCATTTTAAAAATAAGAAATTCGGAGTACTGTGAAAATCCTTCAAAAACACTCATGATTGAAGCAAAGGAAGTGTGCGACTGCGTATGTGTTGACATAGCTGAGAGGTATTCATTTACCAAACAATTAGTAGCTGCTAAGCTGTTTACCAAGGAAAACATCGATAGCTATAATATGAAAATGCCTATGGAAGAGGTAACGGTGACCACTGAGGCATATCCCATGATTGAAAAAGAAAAGCTTCTTACTGAACTACAAGTTTTCTACAGTTGACCTGATATACACAATTACGACAGGTTAATTGATCTGCTGAAATTTATCACTGAAAATAATCTAGTAGATGTTCTTGGAGAACTAGCTAAGCTTATAAAAATTCTTTTGACCATCCCCATGACTACATCCAAGGCCGAACGCTGCCATTCAACATTAAAAATAATAAAGACATTCTTAAGGAGCACTATGAATCAGGAAAGACTAAATGCTCTTGCAATGATTTCAATAGAGAAAAATTTGATCAACAGTACACAGAATTTCAATGAAAAAGTAATAGACCTTTTCGCTCAGAATAAAAACAGAAGAATGGAATTTGTTTATAAATAAAATTTTTGGCAAATTCGAAATTACCCGTTAAGCGTAAATACCCTATAATTGATTTTATGATACTATTTTACTTATTTTTATGACTGAGTAGTGAGTAGTTATCTATTTATCTATTCGACTCTCTCTCTCTCATATATATATATATATATATATATATATTATATATATATATATATATATATATATAATATATAATCGACACAATTGTTCGCAATTTCTGAGGCAGCACCCCCATAACAAAGTCACGAGCCGCCACTGCACTGGAGGAGTATTCATTTATGCCAAGACAAATCTGAATCCGGTTGAGTTACCTCCGTTAAAGAAGATGCGAAAAATGCTCTGTATGAATTGGTCCACAATTAACCCACCCCTTATATCTCCAGTCTAACTATAGAGTAGATCAAGTCTAGCCTAGAGGGGTCAGCCTAGAGGGGTCAGCCTAGAGATTCCGGAAATGGTCCAGAGCGGGCAGATAAATTGAGGTCCACAGTAGGATTCCTCACAAGAATTAGGTTAGGGCAATCTACCTTCACCTTTGTTAAGCTATGAGTTGATGCTGGGTCTTAGGCCACAATGTAGGCCTAACTTGTCTGACCCAGCTTAATTTAATGAGATTAACTTTGGTGTAAAAAACTCAATTAGTCACTTACTTTTTGTTATCCGAGTGTCTCCCTTCTCCGGTTATGTTTTCGAGAGCGCACTTTGCTGGTACGTCCTCTCGCCCCGTTCTTCGTTTTCGTTCCCCCTTTGTTCTCCTTTTGTTCTCCTCTTCGCGGGCTTCTTGTACCAGCGTTGTCTTGGTTTATTCCTCGGTTGGTTGAGCGGTAATGTATCCTTATTACCGAGCACGCTCCTCCCACACAGTATATAAATACTAGTGTGGAGAATAACTCTGGTGAGCAACCAATTGGTTTCATCCACCCAGTTATTGACATAAAAGGAATTTAATGATTGTTAGATTAACTACCTACCTACTCAGTGAACCATTTTCGTTACCTCCCAACTACCCACTCATCAGTTTTCCATATACTGGGGGCCCCGGGAGATAAAAATTTTGGTGTCATTGTCACCAATTTTTGTCTGAGTGTAGACTAGCTAACTATTTAACTGTAAATGCCTGTTAATCTGATTAACATTGCCTATCCTCACCTTCTCATGGAGAAGGTGTAGCATTTAATTAGAAGAGAAAATATACATCCATAGGATGAAACTGTCTATGGTCTTTACCATAAGAAAAGGAAAAATGAAAGTTAGAAGATAAAATTACAATTCCCCAGCATCTATTTTTTGTTGTAAAAATAGTCGCGCTTTTAATGCTGTTTGTCGCTGAGGTCTTGTGTCTGTCAATGTTGTAGTAGGATGCGTTACCACTCCTACTGTCAAAGGAATAGTTACTGGAAGTTCAGTGTCTCCAGTTGTTACTGTCAGTGGAGAAGGTTCTCCAAAGTCCATTGTTTTGGGTCCAGACTCTAAAGGGTACAAAAGAGAAATGTCTCTTGTTGTGTCACCCGTTGAAGTCCTTAATTTGACCACTCTTGTTACCCCATCTGCCCCTGGTCTGAGTTCTGAAACTCTAGCCAGAGGCCAGTTTTGTCTTGGAGTACTGTCATGTATGAGAACAAGGTCCCCTACCTTAATTGTGTCAGACCAATCCTTCTTAGTCATTTGTTTATGTCTCTCCCTTAGACCCATCAAGTACTCATTTTTCCACTGTTTAATGAAATGAGCTTTAACTCTAGTTAAATGTTGTAACTTAGTCTGGAGCTCATCATGTCGTTGAGTCCAGTTTGGGTCTTCTGAAGAGTCTATATTGTAGTCCGGCAGGAGACTAACTTGTTCTCCCCGAATCAAATGATTTGGAGTTAATGGTTCTGGGTCATTAATGTTGTCACTCACATAAGTGAGTGGCCTATTGTTAATGATGTTCTCAATCTCAGCCAGGAGAGTGAGTAACCCAAATAAGTGTATCTGTTTTTTTGCCAATTGCTTTCTTCAAGCAATTCTTTACTGTTTGTATATTCCTCTCCCAGATAGAACCATACCAAGGAGAGGCAACTGGAATATACTTCCACTTTATGTTTTGATTTTGTATATAATTGTGTGATTTCATTGCTTAACAAGTCGTGGATGACTTGTTCACCAGCTTTGAAATATGTAGCATTGTCAGTCCAAACTGTCTTGGGTACTGAATGTCGTGCACAGAATCTCTTAAAGACAGCAACAAAAGATTCTGCTGTTAGGTCCTCCACAACATCCAAATAAACAGCTCGTGAGGCTGCACATGTAAACAGTACAATGTACATTTTTTGTTCCGTGTCACCCACCCCTACAGTCAATGCTCCTGTATAGTCAATGCCTACAGTCTCAAAGGGTCTGTTGAGAGTAACTCTCTCCTCTGGCAAAGCAGGAGGATTTGGTTTCCTATAGGGCCTAGCATGAATACGCCTACATGTGACACACTCACTCAGGACTGTTTTAACAGTGATCCTTCCCTTGGGTATCCAAGTTAACTTGTTAACTTGTTCCACAGGCCATTGGTCTGTATTACAGAGCCACTTAGGTCCCATAAACCAAGTTTTGTTTGACTTCAACAACTTGTAGGATAAACCTCTGGTCAGAAAGTCTGCTGGATTCTGTTTAGTTGGAACATAGTGAAAGTTTACTTGTAGGCTTTCATTAGCGTCAGCTATTTCTTTTAGCCTATTTCTTACAAAGATATTCTTACTATTAATGCTATCATTCCGTATCCAGGCAAGACAAATCTGACTGTCAAGCCAGACGTGGATATTAGTGTACACGTCATAGTAAGCATCCTTAAGCAATGAAATGGTTTTAATGGCTAATGTAGCAGCCAATAGTTCCAATTGAGGTATGGTTCGAATAGGTTTGAGAGGTGCAACTTTCCCTTTGGCATAAATTAGATGACTTTCTGTAGGGCTTACAAGATACGCACAGCACCCATAAGCTTGTGTGCTTGCATCAGCAAACACATGAAGCCTCTGGGGCTTATCCCTAAACCCACAGCACCTTTGAATTTTAATGTTCTGCACTTTTGTTAAATCAGTAGCTAACTTCTTCCAAGATTTTTGATTTTCATTTGTTATTGGATCATCCCACCCAACATTTGTCCTCCAAATTTCTTGGAAGAGAATCTTTGATTTTATTGTTGAAGGCAGGAATAGACCCATAGGATCAAAAATTTTGGAAGCCTCTGATAATATTTGTCTTTTAGTATTTGCTTCCTCATCAAGTTTAAAACCTTTAGTACAGATTGAATCATGACTATTAGAAGTTGCATCCAAATACCAGTTCATACCTAAAGTTTTAACTCTGTCTGATGGCTCAGTAAGACCATTATTATCTTTTAAAATCTTTTTGTTTAAATCCTCATTATTTGAAATCCACTCTCTAAGTTCAAAGTTACCTTGTTGCATAATGTTTTGAGAGTGTTCATAGACTTCAGATAATTCAGATTTTGTTATCGTTGAGATAATATTATTCAAAGTGTTGCTATTCTTACAGGTGTTATGTAGGACTGAGTTGAGGCACATAGTATTTGTTGGTCATGCACTGTTTTGGTTTAGGTCTAGGTTGTAGTCTGATAGGTCACCCAAAGGGGCTATCCCTGATGGAGTCTGAATAGCTATACCATTACCTATCTCTACTATGCCCTTATGAATAAGATTAATATAATCTGCCCCTATTAGCATTTCAATGTTAGCTACTGTGTTGTTAGTGATATGTCTATCAGCTATTTTGTAGTGTTTTCCCAAATGATTTATGGTTTGTTCTAGTTTGGGTATAACCAGTTTGTTTTGTCCTACTTTAGAAATAATAACTGCTTCAATTTTCTTGAATTTACTTCCTAAATGTAGTTCCAGGTCAATTGTCTTATAGCTATTTTTGTCCGAGTTATCCTTAACAAAGGATGCAATATTGAGATTTTGTTCATTCGGGTTTGGTGTCAAACCCAATTTATTAACTACATTTTTTGAAACAAATGTTTGTTGAGAACAACAGTCTATAAGACATCTCACTGGAGTGGTACTACCCTCACTATTCACTAAGTCCAAAGTAATAGTTGGTAAAAGAATCTGTGTTTCTTGTTACATTGTTTGAACAAGCAGAATGTCCCATGAAAGTGGCATTTTCTTGATTACCTTTGTTTGGGGGAGGTATCTTTTGAGTTTGAGTACTATTATTTGGACACTTTGGTGAATCACACATTGATGAGACATGTCGTAAACTTTTACAAAACTTACACTTGAATCTTAACCTAGATTTACAGTCTTTCTTATAATGTCCCTGGCCAGTACACTTTTTACACAGGTTCAACTGTTCACATCTTTTAACCCTTTGGTTAAAATCTGAATATTTGTCACACCCAGTACTACTGTGTTCATTACTTGCACAAAATTTGCAATATGGTGTATAAGTTTAGGCAGCAGTTACATTAAAGTTCTGTAATGTAGGTGTTCGTGTTTTATAGTTGGTCACATTTGATTCTACAGTATCAAGTTTTGTCTGTTTGGCTGTAGCTAGTTGGTCTCTGGGAACAGTCTTTGGTTTATCCAGTCTGGGTCTTATTTTGTATTGTTTGGTCTCTGGCCAAGGGAGGCCATAAGACCCTTGTAATAGTTTTCCCTATGGCCAAGGTAGGCCATAAGACAATGTTTAGCCCATGGCCAAGGTAGGCCATAAGACATTTAATGTTTGGCCCATGGCCACAATAAGCCACAAGACCAAGGTTCAATTGTTTTGGCCCATGGCTGAGGTAGGCCATAAGACCTTTATTGTTTGGCCCATGGCCAAGGTAGGCCACAAGACCAAGGCTCATTGTTTGGCCCATGGCCAAGGTAGGCCACAAGACCAAGGCTCATTGTTTGGCCCATGGCCAAGGTAGGCCACAAGACCAAGGCTCATTGTTTGGCCCATGGCCAAGGTAGGCCACAAGACCAAGGCTCATTGTTTGGCCCATGGCCAAGGTAGGCCACAAGACCCTCATTGAGTAACCCATGCAATCCTTGCTTATGTTCAGATAGGTTGAGTGTATTTGTGGCACATGTAAAGAGTACAGTGTATATATACATATATATACACACAGATTGCAAGGAATGCATGTGCCTGTTGAAAAAATCTGTTGAGTGATTCTTCCTTAAAAGAAGAATTGGATGCTTGGAGTTGTATGCATTTTAAATGCTTGTTCACTAATGTTGTTTAACTGGGGATCGTAATGAAATATAGGACAAGAAGAAATTACCAGAGAAGAGAGAGCACAGACAAAACAGTCAAGTTCAAATTTGGTTTAATCCCCCCCCAAGTACTTGTGTGTCACTCAGGTCTAAGCTTATAAGAGAATGAGACTCCTTTAATGTAAATGTTTCCTAGTTAGGCCCTAGGTTGTAGACCTAATTAGGCTTGCTCAGGTTAGGCTTAGGCTAGACCATTTAGCCTAATTCTGCAATTTTTGTTAAGTAAGCTTAAGGTTTGTAAATTCCCCACACACGGACCACCAATGCGAAAAATGCTCTGTATGAATTGGTCCACAATTAACCCACCCCTTATATCTCCAGTCTAACTATAGAGTAGATCAAGTCTAGCCTAGAGGGGTCAGCCTAGAGGGGTCAGCCTAGAGATTCCGGAAATGGTCCAGAGCGGGCAGATAAATTGAGGTCCACAGTAGGATTCCTCACAAGAATTAGGTTAGGGCAATCTACCTTCACCTTTGTTAAGCTATGAGTTGATGCTGGGTCTTAGGCCACAATGTAGGCCTAACTTGTCTGACCCAGCTTAATTTAATGAGATTAACTTTGGTGTAAAAAACTCAATTAGTCACTTACTTTTTGTTATCCGAGTGTCTCCCTTCTCCGGTTATGTTTTCGAGAGCGCACTTTGCTGGTACGTCCTCTCGCCCCGTTCTTCGTTTTCGTTCCCCCTTTGTTCTCCTTTTGTTCTCCTCTTCGCGGGGCTTCTTGTACCAGCGTTGTCTTGGTTTATTCCTCGGTTGGTTGAGCGGTAATGTATCCTTATTACCGAGCACGCTCCTCCCACACAGTATATAAATACTAGTGTGGAGAATAACTCTGGTGAGCAACCAATTGGTTTCATCCACCCAGTTATTGACATAAAAGGAATTTAATGATTGTTAGATTAACTACCTACCTACTCAGTGAACCATTTTCGTTACCTCCCAACTACCCACTCATCAGTTTTCCATAGAAGAAATAGTTGAATCTGTATGGATAGATATTGGGCATAAAAATGCCAGGAAAATCAGGATAGGGGGTATCTATAGACCACCTGAGGGATGTTCAGTTGGAGGAATCCCCAAAAGTAAAGAAAATAAGTATGTAGAAAATAAACTTCTTGATGAAATAAATAAGCAATGACAAGCAATATTATTATTGTTGGAGATTTCAATGATAGGCATATAGACTGGGAAATATTACAAACACCAGAAAGTAATGAGAGATTTTTAGACTATATAAATGAGAACGGTTTAACCCAGTTAGTAAAGGAGCCAACCAGGGCCGATGCCATTCTAGATTTAATTCTAATAAATAATCCAGATACCTTCCAGGATATCTCAGTTTCAGAAACACTAGGTTCAGGTGATCATTGTATCCTTCGGTTTAATATTGTTTGTAATTCAAGACTTAGTGAAAATGAAGTATCAATCCCAGATTTTAAGAGAGGAAATATAAATGGACTAGTAAATGATCTGTGTCTAATAAACTGGACAGATATTCTACAGCCTGAACAGACATTAACTAGTATGTGGAAAAAATTTAAAAGTATAATAATGAACATACAAAGGAAGCATATCCCACAGTGTAAAATCAGAACTGGAAAAAATAAAAAACAACCTTGGATAAACTGCAATGTAAAAAGAGCAATCGGAGAAAAAACAAAAGCATTTCATAAATTCAAAAGAACTAAAAATGGCACGGACTCCGAAATATATAAAAGTAAAAGAAGCATTTGCAAGAAAGCAATCAGAGATAGCAAACGAGACCTGGAAAAAAGACTAGCTAAGAATTCAAAAAACAATCCTAAGAAGTTTTTTAGTCACTTCAATTTGAAAAGTAGAGTGAAAAAAGAAAATTGGCCAGCATGGCTTTCGAAATGGAAGGTCCTGTCTAACCAACTTGATTGAATTTTATGATGGAGTCCTATTGCATTTGGACAATAAAGAGCCAGTAGATATAGTACACTTAGATTTTCCAAAGGCATTTGATACTGTTCCTCATGCAAGATTGTTAGTAAAAGTTAGAGCCCATGGTATAAGAGGTCATATAGCTGACTGGATAGAAGAATGGCTAAGAAACAGAAAACAGAGAGTTCATCTAAATGGAAATAAGTCTACTTGGAGACCGGTATTGAGCAGAGTCCCAGAGGGGTCTGTGCTGGGACCTCTGCTTTTTGTTCTCTATGTAAATGATCTAGAGAAGGGCCTATCATGTAAAACCTCAAAATTTGCTGATGATACAAAATTAGGCCATAATGTTAAGTCAGTAGCAGGAGCAATGACAATACAAAAAGACGTAGACAGAGTAACAGCCTGGGCAGATAAGTGGGAGATGAGATTTAATGTTGATAAGTGCAAGGTTATGCATATTGGGCCAAAAAATCCAGAATTTGAATACAATATGAATGGAATTTGGATTAAAAATGATGATAAAGAGAAAGATTTGGGTGTCACTGTGACTAATGAATTTAAACCCTCAAATCACTGTATGGAAATCAGAAATAAAGCAAATGCTAGACTCAATCTCATGCACACACACATTGAATACAAATCACCCAATATTATAAAGCAACTATACATTTCATATGTGAGACCCCTCCTCCAATACTGTATTCAATTTAATAGTCCCTATTTGATACAAGATATTGAAAAACGGGAAAAAGTACAGAAACGAGCAACAAGAATGATCCCATCTCTAAGACAATTGACATATAAGGAAAGACTGGCGTATTTAAACATGTTCTCATTAAAAGGGAGGAGGTTAAGGGATGATATGATAGAGGTGTATAAAATGATAAAAGGGTTGGATAAGATTTTCATTCTCTTTACATTAAAGATCACAATAACCAGACTAGAGGTCATAGTATGAAATTATTTAAGCCAAGATGTAGAACAAATTTAAGAAAACATTGTTCCAAAACTTTATTACTCTGTTTGTAAAACTATCTGACAGAAGAAGTGGTGACTTCAGATACACTTGATTCTTTCAAAAGAAGGTTGGATAGTTTGATGTCTGCAAGGGACATCTGGTGATAGTGTTTAAGCCCATTTTTATTGCATGAATGGTACTAGTTTATTTCATATATATTATGTGCATTTAGGTGATAGATCCCACAACTCAACACAAGTGTTGTGGTATATAGGGAGGCAGCATCTTGGGTTAGGGGATATTCTCTGTCCTTACACACCCCATTTAGAGAGATTCCTCTGCCGAGCGGTGCCCCCCATAGTACTGTGAGGTATTGAAAAACTAATGATCTTCACTTACCCCACAAACACCTTTAAATGGGAGACCCAAAATGGGTGCACACACATTTCTACATTACTGTACAGTCTTTACAGCCACACCTTCACTTTTCCTCCTAAGTATATACTATATTGTAATGTATATGGTTGTAAATTGTAACTTGGTCCGCAATTGATATGGACCGTGACCTATTTTTGGTTGGCAAGGTACGGTACTGGTATTGATGGGTACCGTAATGAAATTGACTGGATTCTTTGGATCTGATATATTTGCATGTCAGTTATAAATCTATACTATAATAAGAGAGCTGTCCGTCCGTCCGTCACACTTTCAGAAATTGTGAGAAAAAATTGTGAGAAAAAAAATCAGAAATTGTATTACGGGCGGCAATGTGAAGCTCAAGATTTTCATGACTGTTCTTTTCTGTAGTTTAGCAATGGGGAAAGGGTGAGGGTGGGGAAAGGGTGAGGGTGGGGGGAAGGGTGGGAGTGGGGGGAAGGGTGGGGGTAATGGGGGATGGGTGTGGTAATGGGGAGGGGTGCGGGTAATGGGGGAGGGGGTTAGCCCCCAAGTTGCATGAATGGGGGTGAGGAGGTTTTGGGAGATACCAGATTCAGGAATGTTGACACAATGTGAAGCTTAAAATTTTCACGGCTGCGTTCTTTTGTGTAGTTTAGCCTGTCTAACCGTCAGCGAAGCGACGGGAACTGTACTAGTAATAATAATAATAATAATAATAATAATAATATTTTCTCAATCTTTTGACAAATATTTCTTCATCTGTAAATTGATGTTCATTTTCAAATCAGTTAAAATAAAAATAATAAAAAATGAAAAAGTTATCCCTAATTTGCACTTAAAGAAAATGAAAGCAATAAAATATATATATATATATATATATATATATATATATATATATATATATATAGAGAGAGAGAGAGAGAGAGAGAGAGAGAGAGAGAGAGAGAGAGTGTCTCAAAGACCTTCCGGTCCACTCTGGGAGGTTCCTGTTATTAAACAAATTTACTTTTCTTTCAACTACTCTAGCAGTAGTAGAAAACCGGATAGAAACGTATTAAGCTCCCTCTCTGCCAGAGGGAGGCAGGTACGGAAAAAGGTTGAAGAAAATACCTTAACCCTGGAAAAGTAGGCAAGGAAATTTTACAGGAAAGTGGAGAATAAAAAGAAGGCTCTATAATTAGCATGCCCACAGAGACACTTTGCAAGCGAACTCCTGCAGAGTTACGTTATGTTTTAGTCTTAAACCATGAGAGTATTCAGTACTTTGTATAGCCTATTTTTAAACACATTTGACTGGAAACAACCTCTGAGGGAAGTTGGTTCTAGATATTAACTATTTTATAGGAAAAGAAATTGCCGCAGACAGAGGTCCTAAATGTATTTAGTTCCAGTTTAAACCCATTATTTCTTGTCGGATTGGCATTAAGTCAGAATAAGTTACTGTAATTTACCCTGTCTATTCCATTGAGCATCTTGAAGACTTGAATAAGCTGATCCCGCAACCTCCTCGTCTCTAAGGTAAACAGATTTAGGCGCTCCAATCTCCGCTGGTAGTTTTGCATTCTCATTGAAGGGAATCAATTTTGTAGCCCTTGCTTGTACCCTTTCTAACTTTTTATATTCTTCCTTAGGATCGGAGACCAAAACCTACGCACAATATTCCAGTTGAGGTCTGACTAGTGAATTATGGAGACATTACAGTCTCTTTGTTCCGAAACTGGAACTGTTTTTCATTATAACCTAATATTTTTAAGGCCCTTTTTTCGACTTTTGCACAGTGCTTCGACGGTTTCAGATCATTACTGATATAGACTTCTAAGTCTTTCTCCAGATGGGTCTCAGTCAAGTTCCTTCCCAAGAGAAAGTAATCGGTATTTGGGTTTTTGTAACCTATGTGCATTACCTTACATTTGTACAAGTTGAATGGCATCTGCCAAGTCGCAGACCATTCGCCCAACCTCTCAAGATCATTTTGAAGCGTTCTTACGCCCTCTTCATTACCTACCCTACTTCCTAATTTCGTATCGATTGCAAATTTGGAAATTGTACTTACGACCTGACGTTCATATCGTTAATATACTAGGGGCACTGAATATATTTTACCCACCCTTTTTTCTTAGCTAAATAATAGGCTATGGGGCTGAAATGTCTTTTAGGCAGCAAATTTGAACTTTCTGCGCTTCACGTAACCGGATTTTTTCCAGTTTGAACCTCCCCTCCTTGTATAAAACTTCCATTAAACGCCCTTGAATAAAACCGATGGTTAACGCAGTTTCAAAAATAGCGTCTGACAGTGATGTGCGTCGTAAACAGAGAGCTGTTATCGAGTTCTTAACCGCAGAGAAGCAAACAGTTGGAAATATTCACAAACGTCTACAAAACGTTTACGGAGATACTGTTGTTGATCGAAGCACAGTTTGAAGCTGGTCTAAACGTGACTATAGGGTCATCCAGCTTATACAACTTTATACACTTAAGTAATAACTTAGTTATACGTTAATATGAACCAGAGGTTTTAGTTAATATGTATTTTAGTATCAAAACCAATTTTCGTACAACAGATTATCTAACAGTTATCAGATCGACAGTGGTCTCTGACTTTTGCACAGTACTGTATATATATATATATATATATATATATATATATATATATATATATATATATATATACACACACACACACACACAGAGAGAGAATTTCATAACTAAATACATGAAATAAATATATGATACAAATCCGTGAGAAAAAAGAAAAATAAATACAAGACCTCTCGTTTATTCAACAATACATCTCGTCAGGGAATGAAGGAAAATGCAAGAGCTCAAAAATAATTATCTCTGTACAACGTAAACAAATTAGTTAGGATGGACTAAAGAGTACTAATTAAAGACAAAAGATATTTTATCATGTGATTCAGTTTATTCATTCCTGATCTGATATTCATTTATAAAGTACACGAGTCCACATTCCATTTATCTTTGTTTTTAGATAATATTAGAACCCCATTTAATATTATGATTATTGTCCGTTTTAACAGTATAATTATTTATGATCCTGTACTAGAAAGGAATAACATTCATTTTTTTTTCTTCCTTCAACGTATTTTTTTTTCATCTCTCCAGGGCTATGTTGTAGACAATGTCATAACTCCGCTGATCAGCGAAGTTAAGCGACATTGGATCTGGGCTGTAGCTGGATGGGTGACCGTCCACCGCACCCAGATGATGTAGTGACCCACTGACCCATGGTTCGGGTGCTAAGTAAAGATGGAGCCACTCCGTCATATGACTTTAGATGTCGCATTGAGGATATCCCTTATTATTTTCAACTCTCCGAAAGGATACTACAGAAACTTTGCATAATTACGTGTTATACTCGTTACTTTTTATTCATATATACAGATTTATGTGAAATTTCCATTTTTTGTTTTGAAAGTGTAATTTAAAATATACAACGACGGGGAAATAATATCGTAATTAGTTTTTTTTTATTTTTTAAATAATACATGTAGAATTAAATAATGTAATTATTATTCTCGTCAAATATTACAGTGGACAAACTAGAGTTAGCTTCTCCGTAACCTGAATCTTCTCGTTTCAGCATTGGTATGCGTGGAGGGTCAGAAATCGGAGATTCGTCCCATGCAGGACGACAAATATGGTACAACATGAATTCTTGAGCGGGCGGTCTACACCTCGCGTATACCCACTCTATTTCTGAGTCTGTTGAGGTTAATGGAATGTCCGATACTTGTAAACGGCTTACGTTGCATGAACCCCACGAGCAAATTGCAGATATTGAAGCTGGGTCCTCACCACTCGTATCTGAAAATTCTAGCCTAAAGGTTGAAAAAACAGAAATGTTAAAAGGTTAAATACACGACGTATGTTCTTAATATACATATTTTATTTTCCATAAAATTACCACATCTTTTAATTACGAATTACATATATTTTATATAGAAATTAATGAAAGATCTATTGACTTTTCATAAAAATATCATTGTAGTTATAGTTTTAAAGACAGAAGTTTATACCTTGCTCTCTTTCTGGATGGTATATCATCTAATGACAGCGAGTTTTCTCTACGTCTTCGCGATAACGGACTTATTCTAGAAGGTGTTGAGGTACTTGGATGTGGCCCCTCAAATACACGAATTGAATAGCTGAAATACAAGGTAATAATAATGCGAAATTTCGCTACTGATTCATTTTTACGGTAGCATAAATAGTATCAACGCATTCTATTAATTATTGTTCTCAGAATGAATTAATATACATCCAATTAATATATACTCTGCTTTAATACGGTTAGCTTAAAACAGATAACTGTACTATACTTCATATAAAGCCTTTCAAACCGCATAGCTGATTAAAATGTATGCATAAATTCATCGATGTGACTGATACAAAGAGGTTGACAATATATGATAAGAAATAGTATTGTCTAGTATATTTCTCTTCATGAAAATAGACAATTTTATGAAACGTCAATTGACACATGTTTATTTAATAATCATTGACAAGTAATTAAAGTATAACAGATATTCAATATATATAAAAATAAACATATCTTCACGATAGAACTTTGGGGGGGGGGGGGGGGTTCAAACTCAGTATAAAGGACGTCGAAATATTAGCTAACCTTGAGCGTTTTATGCCACTCTAAGAGATGTCTCCGTCTTGTGCGCGTTATGTCAGCGTAATTTCCACACTCTTCGCTGCTTAAGTCGGCAAAATAGTAAGTATCCTCGTCAGTACTAGAATAACAGTAAGTAAAAACAAGAGTGTAATAACTGTACTTATATCGAATATACATAAATGTGCTGTTTGTCCTTTAAATTGTTAGCTTCGTGAAATGCATCATTACAGTCTACTACAGCGTGAATTTAAATTATATCAGTATGCAGGGAATACTTTTTTTTAAAAAAAAGTAAATTTTAAAATTCTAGAACGAATTATCATTACACAAGCCAAACATTTGTTAGAATGATCATCCATTACAAAATGTCTGCAATAATATAACAAATATATTACTCATCTACAATTTCGTTATTAAAGATATGTTTGCCAAAAAAAAAAACACCAACATACCTTTCTTTACAATCAATGCTGTGGAAAGCTGCCATTCTGTAACAAGATCCTTCTCGTCACGTGACAAATACTGAACTGCTGTCAGTATGGAACCAATCGCCACGCATATATTTACTTTGTACCCCGCCCATACATCGTGGGTTATATCCCTTCCTTCACAGGTGAGATATCCATTAGGCCTTCATGTGTATATGTGTATATATATATATATATATATATATATATATATATATATATATACAGCTTACAAAGCCCGAGGGTAAGTTTTGGTATATATAAGCATGCGTGACTACGCTTTATGTTCTATTTACTTTGAAATCACTGACGAAGACACTTCATTATAAGCTGGTATGCTAAAGAAAACACATTTCAGAGACTGGTTAGTTTTACATTCACAGACGATCTATCAACAGACAGTTAAAGTAGAGATGTGTATTCGTATTCTCTGTTTTAAAAATATAAATTATTAACAGCACATTAAACATACTAATATATATATATATTGACTATTTAATGCTGATTTTAATTCACATTATTTCTCGAGAAAGTAAACGGTATCTTTATTTCGTTATCGTTGATTAAACTAATGTCCATGCGAAAAATGTATTACTATAAACTCTCACTTCATTTTCAGAACCATGGAGAAGCAAGCATCCGAAGATTGTTGGATAATATGTCAATCACATATCGAGCGCATAAGAATGTTGGTTGCAGATGTTGAGGAGGACGTCGAGATGCTAATATGGTAATGATGTTCATAATCTTAGATACCTTCCACCAACAGTATGCGATCATACAGTATATTAAAAATGCACTCATTAGAATTTATGCCCTTTTTATGTATGAATATGTTAATTATATAATTCCTTTCACAATAACGCGATATTCTTTGCTTTTTCCAGGAGTTATATTATAAAAACTGAGAACGACGAAAGCCTTACGATAACCGAGACTGCAGACGACATCTCTTCAGAAGCTCTCCACACATTCGAAATTGAGCGAAAGATTTTATCACCCGACGTGCAGTCCGAAGAAGATAACGATTGTTTTATTGAATATACGCCTGGAGAGAAGATTATACTGGCTATGATATTGAGAGGTGAGGGTATGTCTCCTCCATACGGGTGTGGTACCGTTCAACCAAATATCGAACTTATTGATCTAGTTTCAGATGACGAAGACCAGACCCCGTAAGTAGCTTTTTATATTTTCAGTAAAATAGCAATAAACTGCTTCACAAATTATAAGTCAAAATAAAAATATTGTGATAAGATTTGTGTGGTGTGCATAAATTAGAATTGATTGAGTTATTCCGAACTGCTAATTATTGCATGAATTAAATATAACTTCTTTGCATACATTTTAAATACTGGGTAAGTGGTTTAACAAAATAGTATATTACATTGTTTCCGGATGAAATGAAATTCATGAGTTTTTTTCATTGCGCGTTTTTCCATACTATATATATATATATATATATATATATATATGTATATATATATATATATATATATATACAGGGCGTCCCAAAAAAATGTATACACACTTTAAATAATTATAAAGGCAGTGTTTATTAAAATACATTTCATTTTCAAAATGTAATAGAATCTACAGACATTATTTAATTGTTTTGTCAACGCCTGTTTTCAAACTGACGTCCGTTCTGTTCCAGGCACTGCTGATAACGCGAAGCAATGGAATCGCAAACATCACGAAACATTTCGTTTGGTATTTGTGTGCATTCTCGTTCAATGGCTGCTCTCAATTCAGCGACTGTTGCAGGTTTTATAGCGTAGACTTTGTCTTTTAAGTATCCCCATAAAAAAAAGTCTAGTGGTGTGAGGTCTGGTGAACGCGGAGGGTATTCTACGAAACCCCTTCGTCCAATCCACATCCACATCGTGCCAAGTACCACTCGCAATACTCCACTCTTCGGTCCGGATCATCATCTATCATTAATAGCATGGACTAATCTTGGAATGTAACTTTTCCATTGACAGCGCTTCAAAATGCGTTGGACAGACGATTCTGAAATTCCTACCTCACGACTCGCTTGCCGCACAGATTTTCTTGGACTTTGGTGATACGTTTCCAGTACTCTTTCTTGCTTTGTGGGCTTGTCGATGTCCGTGGTCTTCCGGAACGCTTCTTGTGGACATTCTGAACAGTTTCATCGGCTTCAAACTTATCTCTAATTCGAGTGATGGTAAGTCGCGTTGGTGGATCTGTTTGAAACTCCCTCCTAAACTGTCTTTGCACTTCAACTGCGTTTTCACACTTCCAGTAGCATTTTAGAATGAATTTCCTTTGTTCAAAGCTTAGTCTGACTGCCATTATTAATTCTAATGGGTTTAACTTGGAAAGAAAGAAACATCAATTGAGCTATCAGCTGTTAAAGTGTGTATACATTTTTTTGGGACGCCCTGTATATATATATATGTGTGTGTGTGTGTGTGTGTGTGTGTGTGTGTGTGTGTGTGTGTGTGTGTGTGTGCTTAACATGTTATAGAAAATAAATATTTTTTACACTGCAACAGAGTTCAGTGTGAAATTGAAACATCTTCAACAGCTGAACATCCGAAAAACACTGCCGTTATCTCCACTGATCTCCACTGTGACGGTGACGTGTGATGCTACAAAAACAGGTGCAATAACTAGAACCAACGAGTGCAGGTGGAGAAAACAAGCCTTGTACATCATAAGTTGTTACACATACACCATCAATGGTACATCAATTCTCTAATTCGAAGTCAATTATTTAGCACTTAATTGTCTTATTACATGTACAGTATTTATACAATAAGGGCCTTTTAACGGAAAAGTTCAACATTAATTCATTTACACCAATCGTGAAAAAACATTACTATTCCATATGAGTTAAGAATATTTTTCTTTTTCTTTTCACACCCATAGGAAACGCAAGCTGGATGCTAACGGGTATGACAGCATGGATGATTTTGAGCTTCCTCCAAAAAACGTAGAAGCCGTCTCAGAAGGAGGAAAAAAATCTATCATACAGGTTTCACGTATGATGAGTGCGAATGGTGAAAATTATTGCCAGAATGATTTATGTCCACTGTAATATTTGACGAGAATAATAATGACGATATTATTTAATTCTACACGTATTATCTAATCAATAAAAATAAAAACTAATTACGATATTATTTCCCCGTAGTTGTATATTTTAAATTACACTTTCAAAACAAAAAATTGAAATATCTCACAAATCTGTATATATGAATAAAAAATAACGAGTATAACACGTAATTATGCAAAATTTCTGTAATATCCTTTCGGAGAGTTGAAAATAATAAGGGATATCCTCAATGCGACATCTAAAGTCATATGACGGAGTGGCTACATCTTTACTTAGCACCCGAACCATGGGTCACTACATCATCTGGGTGCGGTGGACGGTCATCCATCCAGCTACAGCCCAGATCCATAGCCCTGGAGAGACGAAAAAAAATACATTGAAGAAAAAAAATGTGTTATGCCTTTCTTGTACAGGATCGTAAATAATTATAGATACTGTTGAAACATACATATAATATTTGATGTATTTTTGGGACATGTCTTCCATAATTTCTAACATCATCGAGAGAGAGAGAGAGAGAGAGAGAGAGAGAGAATTTTTATTATTATTATTACTAATTCAATTATTTATTTAGATTTAATTTTTATCTTATATTTAATAATGTTTTCGTGCAAAACCTTATTATTACTATGGTTCGCTAACAATATATATATATATATCATAGGCACGGGAAAAATTTACCTCTGATCCACCGAAAATGAAGTCAACTGAAATAATTGTGTATTGTAAAATAAAATACAAAAATAAAATAAAAGTCACATGGTAATACAAGTATGAAAGAGTTTCAGGCATTATTTTTATCAATTAAAAGTTAATAAAAATAAGCGTATAGAATAAAATTTTTTTTCAAAGTGATAGTACTTTTTAACTGGAATTATGCATTAATAATCATATTTTGGAAATTGTGATCATGTATTCATAAATTCACCTTGTTAATTGATATATAGAGAGATATAAAGATATAGAGATATAGAGAAAAAAAAAACTATGCAAAATGGTGTAGAATGTAGATTTAAGTTTAACTAAAATAGGCATATATATATATATATATATATATATATATATATATATATATATATATATATACAGTACTGGCCAAATTATTAGGAATTTTTAAAATTTCATTTTTTGGTATAAAATGTTAAATTAAACCAATTTTAAACGTTGAAAAGTTATTTATTTCTACACAAGAATACATGGTCATTATTTAGCAATAGTTTTAGTACTTAGTTTGACCCCCCTTAGCTGCCTTAAGGGCTGCGACACGCTTCGGCATGCCATGAATCAATTTTTTGCATAATTCCTTAATACGTGTAGAGTGAAACCAGACTTGAATAAGTCGCTCTATGAGTTGGTGTTTTGTTGTTATCGCGTTTCATGGATTACGTCCTTTAAAATACACCATAAACTTTCGATTGGGTTCATGTCTGGAGAATTTCCAGCCCATGGGAGCAACCGAACACTATTTTCATGACACCATTTTTTAACCGACTTTGCCGTGTGGCATGGAGCTGAGTCTTGTTGAAAAATCCAACGTCTATTACCATACCATTCCCTTATTTGAGGCAGTAGACGTCTTCTTAGTACTTCTATATACTTGACTTGGTTCATATTCCCCTCAACAATGCTCAAACGACTAGTTCCATGCACAGAAATTGCTCCCCAAACCATGATCTTTTGTGGAAATTTCACCGTTTTCATCACACACTCAGGCAAAAATTCTTCTCCAGGCCTCCTTCTTACACTTTGAACACGATCGTCAAGCACGGCAATCGTTGACTCATCGGAGAACACCACCTGCAATCAAAGAAAGCCCTGTGAAAGAGTCAGTGCATAGCGTATGAAGTGCAGCTAAAACGAAGTACAGTATGACTTGCTGCTTTACAGATATTTTTACTGCAGTTTTATCACGTACTGTAAATACACTTCTATGCATACTGTATTTACTGTATTAACATTCTATTTAATGTTAAATATTATTCTTACCTGTTCCCAATCCTCACTAGTCCAGTTAATGTGTTCCTTTGCCCATGCAAACGTGCCTTCTTCATAGCCTCAGTGAGCCTGGGCTTCTTCCTTGGGCGGTAGGCTTTGAAGCCGGCAGTTAGAAGCCTCCTGTTGACTGTTCTACGACTAATATTGATGCCATCAGCCGCTAGACTACTGGAAATGTTTTTGCAAGTAGCTCTTCTATTTCTAAGAGACAAATTGCAATCTGTCTATCAGTTCTTGGAGTCGTTACCCTTTTTCTGCCGCATCTTCCAACCCTTTTGGGGCCTACATTTTCTCCAAATACCATTTTTTTCTTAATACGAAGTACTGACTGTGGTGAAACATGGAGTTTGGCAGCGATTTCCTTTTGTTTAAATGTAGAAGTAGTTAATAAAACCTGTATTTGCCCAATTTTCCGTGGACTCAAGTCATTCTTTCGCCCCATTTTCAAATTCACTTAAAAACTGTAACAAATAATTGCCGAAATTGGGTAAATACACTATTTAAATTAAACGGTAGTTACAATGACACGTAAAAGAAAGAGAAACACACCCGCATCGCACGACAACCAAACGACAACTGACGAACAAACACGCTTCGTTCGACTAAAGAATTATGCAAAAAATTGATTCATGGCATGCCGAAGCGTGTCGCAGCCATTATGGCAGCTAAGGTGGGTCAAACTAAGTACTAAACTATTGCTAAATAATGACCATGTATTCTTGTGTAGAAATAAATAACTTTTCAACGTTTAAAATTGGTTTAATTTAACATTTTATACCAAAAAATGAAATTTTAAAAAAATTCCTAATAATTTGGCCAGTACTGTATATATTAGGGTGATTCAAATATGGGGGTAAAAAATTTTTTTTTAGATTTTAATGTGTTCAACCCTTTAACTGGTTCATTTCAACATAAAAACAACTATCCTAAAATATTTTAGCAAATTTTTAATTTTTAGGGGTTGCTACCAGCAATTAAAAATTGACAGAACGACTCAAATTGTCAAATTTTGCAGTACAAGGCGCATTGCTTTTTTTTAATGTGGAAAGCTCCCCCGTAGGTCCTACCATAACCACAAGCAATGCATAATTAAACTAGCATGATATTTGAGACATTAGCTGTCCTTACTTCATCAATGTTTCTTTTTTTCTATCAGGGTAAACAGCCCTGTAGTTTTTCACTACTTGTAGCAATAATTGTTTTTGATCTTCTTTCATGTGTTAGTATTTTATTATATTCATCCATTAATTTTACTCCTCTTTCCGCTATATCATTCACGACTTTCCACTGTTTGATAGATTTCTTAGCGGAGTTATACTCTTCATCATTATGCCATTCTTTAGCATCTTTGAGTAAAAATTTTGAACTAAATTCTGTTATTGTAAAGAATCTTTGAGTATTTGATGTGACAAAATCTTCTAATTTCTTCGTTGGAATAAGTGCAGGATCTAGAAAAGCCCGTTTTGCAGGAAGAGTTTCTGTTGTATTTTGCAAGGCCTTTACCATTTTGTTTTTTGTTTCAGTAGGCACTTCATCATCATAAAAGGCCAAGGCTACCAGTTCTTCTGGACCAGAAGAGGGTGATAAAGACTTTGAAACTACAGCTTCCAGCATAATTTCAAATATAACAATAAATCGTTGTCGAATTTTTGTTCTAGAAGAATATCTGCACCATTTCTAGGACCAGTATTGGCTGCCGTTGTATCGAAACACATGCATTTTATTTGTTCGCAGATGCCCCATTCAAGCGATGTCTGATTGTTGGCATTAAAACTAGAGACGCATTTCTGTCACTCAATTTTGCAACATCAAGACTTCCTAATAATTTATCATCAAACAATTTTCTGCGTTTGCCTACCTTACTTTTCCATGTTGAAGGTTGTGCAACACAGAAACCAGATTCATCACTTTTACTCTCCTCTGATTCAGATTCTGATGATGTACTAGTGAGTATGACAGCCTCTTCATTCTTCTTTCTTTTGATCTCTTCTTCTGCTTTCCTCTTTTCATAACGTTGTTGCTTTTCTGCTGCTCTTTGCTCTTTTTTAGCAACAGCCTTATCAATGGTACCCATTTTTCCATGACGTCCTTTCTCACGTTGCATTTTCAAGAATTTCTTATCTTCTATTTTTATAAGCTGCATAACATTCTCATGAGCAATGTCAAATAAGTTTTCCAGTTTATCTTTCCATTTTTCTTCTTTATTATTTAAATTTTGTGATCTTTTCAATTTGTTTACTTTGTTTTTCTTAAGCAGCTGCCATTCCTTCAGTATTCCTTGAATTTTATCTACTACATGTACTCTTTGTTTTGCTGGTATTCCTGCTTTTTTCCCACTGCTAGCACATCATCTGCAGTAGAGCAGCATGATTCTCTAATGCCTTGCTTTTTAATATTTCTGTAGTGCATGAAGAAGGCCATCATTTCCTTCTCTGATGGTAATACGGATGTTTGTAGTACTGCAGAGGGCTGCCCAATTAGCCATACTTCAGTTTCTTTTCTTGTAGAACTTCTCCCAACTGAGCAACTAGGTGATGGTGAGTTAGGCCTAGCTTCCATATCAAAATTACGAGTTCCAAACAACAATTAAAAGCAAGCTAGTATATAAACCATTAATTAAAAATTCTGAAATATAAACAATTAAACATAAAATCATAAGTTGTAAAAACAAACAAATTGAAAAAAAGGGAAACTTTGACGCCTGGTAGCACATAGTAAATTTTATTTAAAATTCACCAAATTTGGCATACACTACTTTTTTTTCATAGGGAACAAAAATACAGGTTGAACAATTAAAAAAAAAACTGATTTTTTTGAATCAACCTAATATATATATTATATATATATATATATATATATATATATATATATATTGAAATATATTTGGAGAATGTGAAAACTTTTTCGGAGGGATAAACGAGCTTTCTGTGTATAACTTAACCCTCAAAGGACGACCGCTACATATTGGTAACTTCTCAAATACACGCATTCATAACTTAACCCTGCAAACAATTCCGGCGTTAAAGGGTTAAAATAACGGATGTGATTTGGAAAATTATCTAAACGAGAGATTAATGCATTATTAAGTAACGTTTTACTTAAGAACTGAAATTAAAAAATATTTGTTTTTCTCTTAAACTTGCTTACCGTAAGTCTCATACAAAGATCCGAGAAGTGCAAAGCTGTGTATTTTATCTTTTGTTCATGGATTTTGGGATGACCACAACATGGAAAAATGAGTTTAAATGTGAGATTGATGGCAGTAAGACGATATTTCGAAATAGACTATGTACAAAAAGTGTGACATCTAGCGTTGGTGCATTCTTACAAAAATGTAGATTTCATTGAATATAATTTTTTTTCTTTTTTAGTTTTTATATAAATATCCAGTACAATTCTTATGATGCTTTCCATATGTGCACAGAAATTATAAGAAATTTATAAATAACTATCTCATTTCATATTTTGTAGATGCTTCTAGAAATTTCAATTGTAACTGTACGGTAAAAGGTAGGATCTAAATCCTTATGACGAAGAACTGTAAGTAAAGTAATGCATAACTTTTTATTGCATGAAGGACGCATCAGGCAGGAAATAATGTAACAAGTTGAAGTTATTAATGATTCTAAATGTACAAAAATCTTTCCGATTCGAGTTTTACTTTGTTACACATTATTGTGGAGAGATGTTGATTTTAAAAAAAATTTACATAGCGTGGATAGACAATAGTAAATGAATATAATTTATTTAGTATTTATTATGAATAGACTAAATTTTTAAAAAGTTTAAAAATTACTAATTGGAATTGAGAGAGATTTTAATAGGGAAGATTGATGTGGTATCATTAAGATTGAAATTCTTTTGTACAAGTTAAAACTTTTTCTTTTTTAAATAATTATTCGTTATGATTTTTTTTCTTTTAATGTACAAATATAAAAAAAGAAATGAAAAGAGAATCAACAATTCATTTTATTAAATTTCTAATAATAATTTTGTGGTGGAAATTTGTTTTCTTTGTGGGATGAGTATCATTAATATATATATATATATATATATATATATAAAATGTTCATTTTCGTACAATTTTTTTCGTTGGGGTGAGCAATCAATAAGTATGATTGTAGTTGTGGAGGAAACCGTGGATCAACTTGAAAATTTCCCCCTCACCATCCTTCCTGAGGATCCCCCCAAAACCCTGTACCCTTTTGCGCGCTTGCTAATCTGATGATGATATACCATGGTTCGGTGGTTAGCATCGCTGACTTTGAATCCATCGGTTCCGGGTTCGAGACCCTGCGAATGCAGCCGGCGCTCGGCAAACGTTCATCCTGCCGCACGATTGGTTGGTAGATAAATGGGTAACCTGGTTGACATAGTGGTTAAGAATATTTTAAAAGTTTTGCTTATGCCATAGAAGTCGGGGTTACTGTAAAGTTCTCATTATCATTATAACGATTAATTTAAAGAGTCTAGTGTGTTTCTTGTGGGGCTCGTTTTGCGTCTAAATAATTTCTTAAACTGATTTAAAATTTATAGCGAGTTAATGGAACAGTTTACAATATAAAGAATCCTGTGTAATTCTTTTATCATCAACGTTGGTATTCGTTTAAATACTTAGTTCTTTTACCGAGCAAAATATGGAGAACGTTTTGCCTGTCTCTTGTGGATAGTCGTAATTTATTTACTGATTATTATTATAATCTAAATTTGTAAAAAGTTTAAAAACCAATTAGTAATTTTTCAGAGAATTTAATAGGGGTAATTGATGTGGAACATTAAAGTTGAAAAACTTCTGTACAATAAATTTCGAATGAATGCCTGCTTGCATGCCCTCGTGCTTCTGTATTTTAGGAGTTTTGCTTTGTATTTGTAACTGGTTTATTTTATCTCTGCTCTTTATTGAAATTATAATTCCTATCAACGGAATTATAAATCATTTTCTTGTTCCGGTAAACTTGCATTGTGAATTATTAGCTACTGTATACTTCAAGCAGCAGCAGGAGTTCCGTAAAAGAACTTGTGCTGGCGTGGGAGATTTATTGTTATAAAGATAACATGGGGTCCATTCCGAGTTTTTGAGGGCTTTTTCTTCAAAGGTTCCAACGATAAAAAGTAGAAAAATTGGTTGGTTGATAAATGGGCATCTTAATTCTGCGGTAAGATTAAACCATCGATTGAAATGGAATGTTTAATATTGATGTTGCGGTTAACAACGATTTCTTTGTGCGTGCTTTGAATAAAATAGTTTAAAGATAACTTACCAAACGGTTGTAAGTGGGTACAAAATAGTATTGAACGATATGAAGGCAATTTATATAGAGTATAGGTCTCCCTATAACTTGAGCGGTGAAATAATGTTAAGCCGTGTTTACTGCTTAGTGCAAAGCAATAATGATGTGACTATGCTCGATTACGAGTGAGTTTAGTGTTTTGCGCAGTAGAACAAAGTGAATGTATTTATTTCCAATTTTCCATTTTTTTTTATCATTCCATCGTATGTATAGGATTGTATACTTATCTTCTATATATTTCCAATAACACCGGTCTGCATGAAAATCGATTTCTTTATTTTGAGTTGTGATTCTGAAGCAGTTCGCTGCGCTGAATTAAAAAATGCTACCAGTTTTTTCTATCACCCACAGTTTTAAAGTTATTAGCAAAACAATTTTGGGGCGTTTTGTAATTTTTTACCTTTAATTAATTTCGTTTTTTTTCATATTTATCAGAGATAATTCTAACATTACGTCTTTAAAATTTTAATAATGGCTTCTAGAGGATGTACCCATAGTCCAGACATATTTTGTTATATTTGTGGTCGGTATGTTGTAAAACAAAGGACAAATGTAACGACCTTCATTAAGAGAGCTTATCATGCTTATTTTGGAATTAAATTAGGAGATCAAGACAAAAGTTGGGCTCCACACAAGGTTTGTCTTACGAGTGTTGCGGCACTAAGGAATTGGAGCAAAGGTAAAAAGAAAAGTTGGCCATTTGGGATCCCTATGGTATGGCGCGAGCCTAGAAACCATACCGACGACTGCTACTTCTGTTCTTGCAATGTTAAAGGTTATAATGCAAAGCATAGAGAGAGCCTTCAATACCCAAGTCTTCCATCTGCAATAAGGCCGGTACCCCATGGTCCAGAAGTTCCTATTCCCCGCCCACCCGAGAGTCTGGATCAATACAATTCAGATTCTGATTCAGCTCCAAATCCAGACAATGATGATGTTTATGAACAGCCAACAGCTGACCGAGATCCTAAACCATTAACCCAAGCCGAACTAAATTACTTAGTCAGGGATTTGAATCTGCCTAAGGACTCTGCAGAACTTTTGGGGTCTAGATTGCAGGAGAACAATTTATTGGTATCCGACACATACTTCGCCTGGTACAGAAATCGTGAGAAAGACTTCGTGCCTTTTTTCGAAGAAGATGGTCCCTTGGTATTTTGCAAGGACATCACAGGATTAGTGTGCAAGCTAGGCATCGAATACCAAACCAGTGACTGGAGGTTGTTTATAGATTCCTCTAAAACCAGTCTAAAAGGAGTGTTACTGCACAACGGTAACAAATATGCATCAATCCCAGTGGCCCATTCTACTCATTTAAAAGAGACCTATGATAACATGAAACTGCTTCTGGAAAAAAGTCAGTATCAAAATCAGATGGATATTGTGTGGGGATCTCAAAGTCCTTTGCAGGTTACTTGGGCAGCAATCAGGATACACTAAGATGCCATGTTTCATCTGCGAATGGGATAGTCGAGCACGTGACCAGCAGTGGAAGAGGAAAACTTGGCCTCCTAGAGAGAATCTTACCCCAGGATCAAAGAACATTTTACATGAACATCTAGTTAGGCTTGATGAAGCAGTATGTCAAAGCATTGAATAGAAAAGGTGAGTGCTTCAAGTACATTTGTTCAAAATATCCAAAGATTAGCTACGAGAAAATAAAGGAAGGTGTTTTTATAGGTCCTCAGATTAGAAAGTTATTGACAGACGATCATTTCCTGAACACAATGACCAATAAAGAAAAAGAAGCATAGCTTGGTTTCAAAGATGATGTTGAAAACTTCTTGGGAAACTACAAAAGCCAAAATTATGAAAGACTGGTGGAAAATATGCTTAAAAAGTTTTGCGCCTTAGGCTGCAACATGAGCCTGAAAGTTCACTTCTTATTTTCGCATCTTGACCGTTTTCCCGAAAATCTCTGAGATGTCAGTGAGGAGTAAGGAGAACGATTTCACCAGGACATCAAAACCATGGAAAGAAGATATCAAGGAAGATGGCATACAAATATGATGGCGGATTACTGCTGGTGTCTGCAACGAGATCAGCCTAACGCACAGCATAAGAAAACATCAAAGAAGCACCGGTTTAGTCGTCATTAGTCAGATCTACCTTCGTAGTTTTAAGTATTTGGAATAAGTCCTGAAATGTTTGCAAGTAAAGAAGGTAAATATATTTTGTTTCTTTCAGTTATTTTTTTATTCTTTCATAAACAAGCAATATGCTTGTCCAAGAGCTAGGAGCTATTTAATTCTGCTTTAATTAGGTTTTACTCTATCACCTAAAGCTTTCGTGCTACAAGGGGTGTTGTAATACCTCATCTGTCCCCAAATGTTAACCACCCATTGATGGGAGGGGAGAGAGTATTTTGCTGGGAACGGGACTGGTTGTTATATATATTTACCCTACATTATTATGTAAGCGTTACTGTTGTCTATAACAACAAAATTTATGGTTTAGCATGTGCAATCCAATGTTGGTCTCGATAAGATGGTTCACATTTGGGGATAAATGGGGGATTTATGACACACCCTGTAGTAAGAAAACCATACGTGATAGGGAAAAACTAACTATATTTTTGATATCAACGCACTGAAATTATATAGAAACACCAACTAGTTTGTAAAAATCGATCGACAAGTTTTCAAATGTGTGCTGGTGTAATTTGTCTGAATAAACAGAATGATGTAATGGTGTTTTATTTATTTCGGTTTAAATGTATTTCTTTTATTGTTAATAGTGGGTTTCATATTAATAATATAATTAGTTCTCTTTCTGAACAACTTTTAAGGATAAAGTAGCTCTTTCTTTTAATAAATCAAAACATTATTTGGCAACTCGCTTGAATTAAGATAAATGGTGATATCTGCCAACTCTCGTCATATAAATAAAAATTAAAATAAATGGTGGTATCTGCCAATTCTCATGTAATTTAAATAAATGCTGGTGTCTAGCAACTCACCCTAATAAGGTACATCTCAACATAATTAAAATAAATGGTGGTATCTGGTAATCCTTTCATATGAATAAAAACATTATTTGGCAACTCATGTAAAATAAATAAACGGTGATATCTTGCAACTCGCCCTAATAAAGTATACCTGAACAATTAAAATAAATGCTCTCTGGTAACCCCCTCCATATATAAGTAAGAGATATCTAGCAACTCACGATCCTCGAAATAACACCTGCTTGGCCCCTGGATGTTCATAATGCGCTTGGCTCCTGCCAGGTGAACACCTCTCTTCCTTTCTCTCCTCCTCCTCCTCTCTTTTTCTTGGGGAATAACGCCGCCTCCAAGTTTCATAACCCCTTGTTGCTCTTGCAACATTCCCCCTCCCCCTTTGCATAGCCCCCACCCTCCTTGTTGCATATTTTTTTTCAACATTCTTGCAACATTGACCAATATCTCATTGCAACATTCTTGCAGTCGTCCATTTTGCACCCACACTACTTATATACAGGGTATTTATAAAGTCCCTATTTATTTCACTGAAAACGTAGCAAAAAGGGTAAAATTCAATAACTATATAATAGAAGGCATACATTTAATGAATACTTACAGTAAGCGTATGATTCTACATGAGCACCATCAGTATCTCTACAGAGTTCGAATCTGTCAGCAGCATTGCGGAACACATTTTGGAGCATGACAGGGGTTATTTTTGTAACTGCTGTTACGATACGAGCACATAAATCTTCCAGATCTGTGACCCTCGTTTGATAGACGTTTGATTTTATAAAGCCCAATGCAAAGAAATCCAAAGGCGTTAGGTCAGGAGATCGAGCCGCCCAGGGCCTGTTGCCTCCACGTCCGATCCACCGATTTGGAAATCGTTCATTTAGGTACTCCCGAACAATGTTTGCGTAATGACAAAGTGCCCCATGTTGTTGAGAGACGATGGTGTTTGAAATGCCATCTGAATGAAGCTGGGACATTTACGTGCTCGTATCGTAACAGCAGTTAAAAAAAATAACCCCTGTCATGCTCCAAAATGTGTTTCGCAATGTTGCTGACAGATTCGAATTCTGTAGAGATACTGATGGTGCTCATGTAGAATCATACGCTTACTGTAAGTATTCATTAAATGTATGCCTTCTATTATATAGTTATTGAATTTTACCCTTTTTGCTGTTTTCACCGAAATAGCTTGGGACTTTATAAACACCCTGTATATATACACTAGGGGCATTCAATATATTTTACCCCACCCTTTTTTCTTAGCTAAATAATAGGCCATGAGGCTGAAATGTCTTTTGGGCCGTAAGTTTGAACTTTCTGCGCTTCACATAACCGGATTTTTCCAGTTTGAACCTCCCTTCCTTGTATAAAACCGATGGTTAACGCAGTTTCGAAAATGGCGTCTGACAGTGATGTGCGTCGTAAACAGAGAGCTGTTATCGAGTTTTTAGCCGCAGAGAAGGAAACGGTTGGAAATATTCACAAACGTCTACAAAACGTTTAGGAGATGTTCTTGTTGATCGAAGCATAGTTGGACGCTGGTCTAAACGTGCGAGATCATCGGAGAGGGAGAGCCAGCCTTGATGATGAGCCACGCAGCGGTCGCCCGGCATCGGCTGTGACATCTCACACTGGGCAACGGCTAACAGCATCATCGGCGCAGCACATGCAAGGAGCTATCATTGGAGCTAGGAATTAGTGAAGGAAGTGTGAATACGATAATTCAAGAACTGGGATACTCAAAAGTATGTTCACCGTTTGTTCCTCGCGAACTGACTGAAGATCGCAAAGCCCAAAGAAAAGAAATTGCTTCCGAGTCGTTGGTTCGATACGAGACAGAAGCGGTTGTCTTCCTTTCACGAATTGTGACTGGGGATGAGACTTGGTCCGCAGTGTTGGGAATAGCGTCGCTACTAGTATTTAAATAAAGTAGCGAAAACGGTAGCACCGCTACTTTTTAAGGCAATTCCATGGCGCTATTCGCTACTTTTATGAAAATTGAAATACTGTATTAGTTTCTATCCTTACTTTCTGCCTCTGTTCACGGAAACATGTTGAAACAAGTCGGCTTACTGTCTGCCTCTGTTCACGACGGCAACATGTTGAAACAAGTTGGCTACGGTTGCCCTGGACTGACTGTCAGTCTATTGTGAGTTGTGAGGAGAAGTGGGTGTGTCTAGCGCTTTCCGCTTGACCGGTAACTTACTGCTATGGTATTACAGACAGATAAAAAACTAATGAGTGATGGTGATGATCATTCTACTCTGAACATTATCTCTGAAGATAATGGTGATAATGACTGAGCTGAAAATAAAGAACAGTGATGATAAATGTAAACATCCATGGCCGTACATAAACAAATACTTTCCATTTGTATCGAAAGTTAAAGGAAACAATTTTAAATTTAGATGTGAATTATGCCGCCCATCAATCAAATACTACAATGCTAACAATAAATCTTTGTTTAATTTAAAAAACATTGAAAATAAACATGCTAGTTCCAAAACATTGTTTGAAACAAGTTAAACTTGGCTCGAATCATCGGAATGAACTAAATCGGTCATGTGATTCAGCTTTTCCATCTGCTAAAAAGTCCCGTTCTAAATCAGAATTACAAGTGCAGGCAAAAATTTATGAATCATTGGCAAGGTTAACAATTCAAATAAAATTAGTCAAGTCAAAGTTAATGAACTTGTCACTGATCTCGTAATCGAAGAGATGCTACCATTTAGAAATGTTGAGTCCCCTGCATTGAAAAACTTGAAAGTTTCTCTGCAACCTTCAAAAACTGTGCTTGGTAGAAAAGCTCTAACGAGTGCCATCTCCGTATACTATGAAAAGTGCGAGTTCAACGTCAAGAAGAATCTCATCGCAGCTGACTGTGCAGCAACCACAGCAGACTGTTGGAGCTGTGGCAACAGGTATGTTCAGTTCATTGTGAAAACTATTTAACTAAATAGTAAATATTAATTATTATTACTGATTAATAAATAATAATAAGTATTGTAATATTTTCATTTCGTTCGAAGATCACCTGGATCAGTAGTGTTGATATATGATTCAGTGAAAAATAATATAATATAATATAATATATATATATATATATATATATATATATATATATATATATATATATATATATATATATATATATAAGGAACCAGAGGCGTTATTACACATATACCCGAGCGACCATGGAGAGAAGTGCCATGATTGCTTAATGCGACACGCATTCCCTCGGATGACTAAGTAGACATCAGATTTCTTATACTTTTAGAGCTCTTGGTAGCTTAGTAGTACCGCCCGTGACATGCGATAGGCCCGGGTTCGAGTCCCAGTGAGGTAAAAATTTAATATCCAAATTAAGTGTGTTATTGCTTATTAATACCATATATATATGAAAATTGTGTTCCTGAGGATGTCATTAGACGAAAGCGGTTGAGCACCACTTTGTGTTTCTTTTCCCTTCGTGGTTTTATTCATCATATATATATATATATATATATATATATAAAATGTTTTTAATGCACATTTTAATTCCTTAGACCAATTTAAAATAATGATACCCAACTCTGCCTAGATTATCTACCACTGCACCGTACACTGGGAGTAAATTAATTCATACAAATTTACAGGTCATATATCGGCGTCACAGTACACTGGATTGATGCACAAACCTTCGCGACGAAGAACGCTATCTTAGCCTGTCGACGCATAACCGGCCGTCACACGTACGACTTGCTAGTAGGAAAGTTAGAGGCAATACATGTGGAGTTTTGTATACAGACCAAAACAGTCAAGACTACTATGAACAACGGTAGCAATTTCATCAAAGCCTTTAGGTAAGATTAATATTCTACCAAATTATATTATATTTTCTATATTATACTATAATTATATTATACAAAATTAAATTATACTATCATATCTTTCAGGCTCTTTGGCACTGCAGCAAATGCCAGCGACACTGTGTCTGTGGCTTCACTTCACGAAGGCGATGAGCGATCCTCAGGTGAGGCAATAGAAGAGGACGAGGAAGAACCTGACGACGATGGTCAAGTCTCCTTCGCAGACCTTTCGGATCTCCTCAATGAAGAAACGGACTCCTTCCATGCTTGTCTTCTACCAGAGCATCATCGTTGTGCTTCACATACTCTTAACCTAGTGGCTCCGTGCGATGTCGAAAAGGCTTTGGAAGATAGTAAATTTCGCAAAGTGTCAAGGGCCGCGTTTCCCAAGGCTCAGACGTTATGGAACAAACAAAGCCGGAGCACTGGTTCTGCTGATGCGATCCAAAAGGAGTTTCAGCAACGGCTTGTAGCACCTTGCACAACGAGATGAAACTCGACATACGATGCTATAAGTCGTCTTAAAGCTATCATTTCAACAAAAGAGTCTGCTTTGCACCGCATTTGCGATGAACTGGGTGTTGCTAGATTTACCTTCGCCGAGATAAGTTTTTTAAAGAGTACGTTTCAGTAATGAAGCCCAATGCACAGACACTAGACATCCTACAAGGCGAGAATGACGCATACATTCAATCTGAACCTCTCGAGTCGTGCCTGCCTCTAGCTAGGGCATTAATATCAGGAGTCGAAACAAGGTTCAAAACTATAATGCATGACGAGATCATCATCTTGGCTTCAGCATTTCATTCAAGATTCAAATTAGGATGGATGGAGGATGAGAGCCAAGTATCAATCATAAAGAACAAAATGATAAGCAAGTTAAAAAACACTTTACTGTCTGTACACAATCCTGAACAACCATCTCCTGATCGTTGTAGTGAAACCGAAGATGAGAATAGAGTATTTTCTTTTCTCTAAAAATGAAAAAAATCGTCAAAGAGAAGAAAACTAAGTTCACTGAACGGGTAGCCACATTCATTAGTTCAGATAATTCTCGGCAAATCCCTAAAGGCGTTTTTTCCTGGGCCAGAATTTGAAAAAGCCTTCCTAACGCTAAATACGCCTATTAGGGCGGCTCGTTTTTACACTTTTTTCGATATTTGATTGGGGGTAGTGCGGAAAAGTTGCGATTTGGAGAGAAAATAAAGTGTGTAAAATTTTTTTGATCTACGTCAATACCTTCCGGTGGCAGCGAATCCTTAAAAATCGAAAAATCGGCCTAAAAACACACAAAAATATGATATTTGAAAAAAATATTCATAATTATATTTGTGAGTATTTTTGAACGGGGTAGATTGGAAAATGGTTTTAAAGACTTACAAAATAAACAATAAAAATTTCAGCACAATCTGTTAATAACTTCCGGTGGCGTCTTAGCCGTTAAAATATCCAAAATATTGATTTAAAGCAAGTTTTAACAAGATGTTATACAAATGTTAATTCCGGTATATTTCTGTGCAAACAACCCTGAGAACACTATTATAGGCTTGAATAAATTAATAGCAGTCATTGAACAATGAACATTATATAAAATGCACACTGTGCATTGCACACTGCACACTGCTACATCCCCCGTTCCCTACCCTATATAAGCTGGGAAAGGAAGCGACGTTGTCAGTTGTTGTGTGTCACGTGTGGCGAGAGGTTGTGTTATAACTTGTTCATCAACCGTGGTATATCACCATTTACCCGCAGTTAGTTGGTAAATATCGTAAATAGATTTATAATGTCTGAAAAGAAACCTTCAAAAGTAACCAGAACGTTAGCAAAATGCCATAGCATCGGTCAACCAGCAGATTTTGTTAATAATGTTCTACCTACTTATGGAGATGTGCTAAGAGCTTATCTCTGGCACCGAAACAACAGAAAAACGACAGGCCAAGATCCTCCATTCCAGATTATTGCCAATGACATCATTTCCAAACTTCAAGAGATATGGCTCACAGCTTCAATCCCAACTTTATCAAGGAAAAGAATACATGATATGCTCAAAAACTATCATAATAAGTACAAGACCTTACTTAAAACAGGTAAACTAAAAAGGAATTCTGAAAGTTACAAAAGTAAATTGAAGTCATTTCAGGAACATTCGGAACAACTATTTGATATTGCTTCTTGTAAATGTGGTAATTGGAATTCTTGTTTTTGCTGTAAAGAAAAAAAAGTGCCCCCAAATGAAAGAACATTTTTAGAAGATCAGCGTACAATGTACGCTGATCTTCTAAAAATGTTCATTGTTCAATGACTGCTATTAATTTATTCAAGCCTATAATAATGTTTTCAGGGTTGTTTGCACAGAAATATACCGGAATTAACATTTGTATAACATCTTGTTAAAACTTGCTTTAAATCAATATTTTGGATATTTTAACGGCTAAGACGCCACCGGAAGTTATTAACAGATTGTGCTGAAATTTTTATTGTTTATTTTGTAAGTCTTTAAAACCATTTTCCAATCTACCCCGTTCAAAAATACTCACAAATATAATTATGAATATTTTTTTCAAATATCGTATTTTTGTGTGTTTTTAGGCCGATTTTTCGATTTTTAAGGACTCGCTGCCACCGGAAGGTATTGACGTAGATCAAAAAAAATTTACACACTTTATTTTCTCTCCAAATCGCAACTTTTCCGCACTACCCCCAATCAAATATCGAAAAGAGTGTAAAAACGAGCCGCCCTAACGCCTATACCATCGAGTGCAGCAGTGGAGGTAGTCTTCTCCGTGGGAAAAGATATTCTCCGCCCCAAGAGAGGAGAGCTATCTGACAAGAATTTTGAGAAGCTAGTTTTCCTGAAAATAAACAAAACATTTTCCATCACTCAGCCATAGATTGGGTGGAAACGTTAAAATGTGATTTAAGCCGAGTTTAGATTAGGTGAACATGTTGATGTCTATTATTTCAAGTTGTGTAAAAACTGACGTAAAAAACTCCTTTAGCAAGGTAGCCATTTGCTTTTTTTCAGTAAATTGCTCTCCGTCAGAATTTTGAACGGCGCCAAGACACTCTTTACTCGATTCCTATTATTGACGTAGTGAAAGAATCGCTTGGTGTTTTCTTTGCCGTCACGACCTAAGGAGATTTCAACACGTTGGACTTCTTTATTACGCTTTTCGCTTCACGTCTTAGAGATATGTAGTTGTTTCGTAACATCAATTTGCCCTTATCGCACTTATGTAGCCTATAAGCTCTATCTCTACTCCTCATAATATCCCCTACTCTAGAGGTAAACCACAAGGGCTTGTTATTTACTTTGGCACGCTTAATCTTGTACGGTACACATTCTTCATTTATAGTCCTAAATACTGTTTCAAACGATTCCCACATTATTTTTGCATTGGAGGTCCCCATTACGTTTTCCCAATTGACGTGTGACAATTCATTTTTAAATTTACAAAAGTCTGCGTGCTGGAAGTTAGGAATTTTAGTCGAGTTAGCTGGTTTCGAATGACTTACTGAGAGGACAAACTCTACCTATTGCTTAACGGTTCTATTGAAGATCAGTGATTAGCCTATCGTTCGTAGTTATTACTAAATCTAAAATACTGTTCAACCTCGTAGGTTCCCCAACCTTTTGAATAAGATAGCTATCCTCGAGAAAATTAACTAAATGATCCACTGGTCGACAAAATCGAACTTTTTATTTATCACATGAACAAAAATGGGTGGATCTTATAGGTTTTTTACCGCCAAGTTCAAAAATGGCCTCAAAATTTTTCTATCACCCATCAATATTGAGTGAATCGAAAATGAAATTTGGACTAATTTATAGGCGTAATAGCAATATCAAAGTAGAAAATGCATATTGAATTCACCTAAAATGTGGCTACTGATGATTTACGCTTGGATTTCGCCTCTGGGCCATCCCTTGACAATGTCCAGCAGTAGTCATTCAACATGCTGGGGCTCCACTTGCCCTGGTATCGCTTCTCCATCGTGGATATTTGTTGATGAAAGCGTTCCCCATGCTCATCACTAACATCACCTAAGTTTGTTGGGAAGAAGTCGAGATGTGAATCAAGAAAATGAATTTTCAAGGACATGTTGCACCCCACGTCTTTGTAGGCCTTGAGAAGTTCTTCAACAAGTGACTCTTAATTTTCGGCCTTGAAGTTTCCGAGGAAATTTGTGTTCACTACTTTAAATGCTCTCTAAGCTGCTCCTTCAACTTCACTTAGAGTTTCATCAAACGCGGTCTCTCATGATTTCTCTAATTTGCGGGACCACAAATATCTCTTCTTTGATTTTGACCTCGCTGATGCTCGGAAATTTCTGTTTCAAGTAGAGACCCCCCACCCCTGCCATTTTGATCCATAGCCTTAACAAAATTTTCCATTAAACCAAGCTTAATATGTAGTGGTGGCAAATAACGTTTTTGGATTAAGAAGAGGTGAACTGGTGAGATTTTTATGCCTTGGAATCAACGCTTGTCGAAGTGACCATTGTTTCTTTGAGTAATGGCTTTCCTGTGCTCTGCTGTCCCATTCACAGAGGAAACAACAGAATTTCGTATAACCCAATTGTAAACCAAGAAGAAGTGCAATCACTTTCAAGTCTCCACAGATATGCCAAGAGTATTTATCATATTAGATATGTTTCACAAGAGGTGCATATTGTCGTATGATTCCTTCATATGTACGGCATGTGCTAATGGAACTGAAGGGTATTTATTTCCATTATGGAGTAATACAGTTTCTAAACTCAGCTTCGAGGAATCAATAAATAGGCGTCATTTGTTTGGATCATGTTGTTGGCCAAGGGTTTTCATGAGAGGGTAGAAAGTTTCTATGATGCTTGCGGTAAAAGATATCTTAATGCCTTTTTCTTGAAGATTCCAACCTTTCAACCTGGAAGCCGAAAGTTCGGATTGATCTTTTGACAATTTCAGATCACAGACAAGCTCGCTCAGGTCTGCTTGAGATATTAAGCGAGGCTCTGTCGATGAACAAGATGGTTCAAACATTGGATCAACATCGTCCGTCAGTAAACCATGTTGAGCTTCGTCATTACCATTGTACATCAATTTCATTTTCATCATCTAAACTCCACGTTTCCGGTGGCCTTGGTACTAGCAAATATTTATTATGTAAAACAGGCCTTATGGATGATGGTAAATTTGGGTATTGTACCATATGTTTAGATTTCGCAGTAATGCCTAGTATATTTGTTAAGCAGAAATAACAATCCGTTAAATGGTCTTTCGGCTCTCTCCATATCATCGGGACAGCAAACGCCATTTGACGAAACCCATTTAGCCAGCCTGTCAGAAGTCTTAAACACGTAATACAGCATATATGAGGTGCCCACGTCTTGTTGTGATCCCCTACCTTGCAACCAAAATAAAGTTCGTATGCTTTTTTGACGAGAGGGGTGAAATTTCGCCTTTGAAATTTAAGTGTTAACTCTCTGCACACATAACAGAAACAGTTTGGATGGTTGACACACTTGCGTGGCATTCTGTCATGAAACAATACGAACGCACTGACACAAAAAATGATTAAGGAAAATCACGAATAAAATGCACGATGTTCACTGAGTGAAATCAAATGAGTAACTGACAAATGAAAGTCAACAGTGACGTGTAACAACTTATAAACAGAGGAAAAGGAAGGGGCAGACCCCGCCCCCTTCCTATTCTCACTCAAATCCTAAGTAATGTAAATTCGTGTGTCACTCTAAAACTGCGGGTGATAGAAAAATTCTGTTTTCATTTTCGTAATCAACGTAAAAAATTACACATTGTTCAAGTAAAAATATATCTGTGACAAAAACTTTGTTGACCAGTGAATTACCTTCCGCGTCTCGCTGCAGTGTATCGTAATCCACTTTGGCGCAATTAAAGTCGCACATAACTAAGGCCTGCTCACAACCTATTATTCTCTTAAGTTCACGATATAACCTTCGTCCGTATCAACTGTTTGGTTAGGGTGCCTATACATAACGGCAACAAGAAGTATGGAATCGTTCAATTTAAGTTCTGCTATAGTCGAATCTATCGGTTCTGAAATTCTGTGCTTTACTTCAATAACGTTCGCAATATTATCTTTGATATACAACATAACACCGCCTCCTCACCTACCTATTCTGTTTTTAACAAAAAACCTCGTATTTTTACTACAAAAGCACAAAAAAAAAAAAATATATATATATACAGTAGGTGTATATATATATATATATATATATATATATACATTTTAACTGCAAACATGCAGTATAATTAACGTAAAGAACGACGCTTGTATAGGAGAATATTCCGCGCAAGATGAGGAGAGAGAACGAAACAAATGAAAAAATGAGGTAACCACCCGGGAATCAAACCAGGGATCTTCCGATTGCCGGTCAGATATGATAACCATTACACCACGTTCTCTCTCCTCATCTTGCGCGGAATATTCTCCTATACAAGCGTCGTTCTTTACGTTATATATATATATATATATATATATATATATATATATATATATATACAGTGCCAAATTCAAAATTGGCACTGTCATCTGAATAATCACTGCTATCAAACTCCATATCACTTCCACCTGGTACATATTCACTACCACTGTCACTCATGCCCTCCTCACTTAACATTTTTTTATATATTATTTTACACAAATTAATTGTAAATGTATGCAAAATAATTGCTAATCACTATCTTCCTCAATCAAAACCTGATAACAACTGACACCCCACCATCAATTGTTTCAGTAATTGGTTAAAAAAATGATGTCACTCATTGAAAAGCATTTGATTGGTTGATAAAAATGACGTCACTCACATCAAACAGCATTACGAGACACTCAGGAATGCTCTGATAAGTATTACAAGATATTTTTCTTCGAATAAATAAACTTAAGAGTGATGACTCCAACCTTGGCATCATCACAGGGATAATAATCAAGACTTCCCATGATGCCAACAGTGGCGTCATCACCCAAATATACAGTATATATATATATATATATATATATATATACACAGATTTGGGCATGTTACTTTCTATAAGTAACGTCGTTACCGCTTCAGTTACTTCTATGAAAAAGTAACGCGTTATCGTTAGTTACTTTTAAGAAAAGACTAAAGATTAAAAAAGCCTTAATAATACGAAATTATACTCTATGACAAAAAAATAAAAACCATAAAAAAAATGTCCTGTCCAAAAAAAAACCTAATTTTGCAGATTTTTCAGGTGTGTGTTCGATTTCAAGAAGACTAGTTTTTCAAAACTGGCATCTGATAGTCCTCCTCGTTTGGAGGAGCTAACAGCTAATTAACAGCTAATAAATGATACTAGTCAAATGATGTTTCAAAGTAACGAGTAGCGAGTAACGATTGAAATCGCTCTAAAAAGGAGTGACGTTACCATTTTCGTTACATCTCAAAAGTAACGGCGTTACCGCTACAGCTACTAAAAAAGTAACATCGTTCGGAAACGGCGTTACTAGTAACGCCGATATTCCCACGGTTCGGGAACCTGACCTTAGTAAGGAATAAGAGGGCGAGGAGATGCTACATGTTTATTTACACACGTTTCGGAAATTTCATTTTCCATCATCAGTGCTAAAAATTTAAAATCAAATATAAAGAATGAATGAATATGATGAACAGAAACTTATACAATATATTTATATAAACGTGTGATATTAATAGTATATTTACATTATATCGGGTGGCCACAAAAGAACTTTACTTAATTGAAAGTTTAATAACTGCAACAATTCAAAACTTATGTGATTGAGATTTTGCATACATTAACAGATGCATATAATCTATAATTGCTGGAATTTTCAAATATGTAGGTTCTATAGTTTTGTTACAGTGAACAATTTAAAAGCATATGTCTAAAAATAGCATGCCTGGTGTGCATCTGACACGTACGTGCGCTAGCGTAGGCTAAACCTAATGTAGCGTAGTATGACACGCGCGCTGGCGTAGGCTAAACCTCATGTGAATTTGCTTTTTTTATTTTTCCGCTAAAACCCCGCCAGCATGACGTTAAGTAAAAGTGATAAAGCCATCATAGAAGCATGTGTCAAGGAAAAAGGTTGGAATGGAAATAGGATTGTCCGAGAATTCCCCGCAAAGAACTGGACTCGTCAAAGTGTTTATAACTTAATAAGAAAGATAAAGGATACTGGATCAACAGCTAGAAAACCCGGCAGCGGCAGGCCCAAAAGTGTTTCAACAGAAGAAAATAAGGCTGCCGTGGAGGAACTGATTCAATCCCAGGAGAATACACCAGGAACTCATCGCTCCCAGAGACAGATTGCGTACGACCTTGGGATTTCTCGCTCCTCTGTACAAGGGATTGTAAAACGTTTGAAATTGAAGGCCTACAAGAGAATTCGAGTTTCTCGGCGTGATCAGAATGTAAGACAGCGTAGAAAGACCCGCTGTAAATCCCTATATGAACGCTACTCAGCTGAAGACATGCAAAAAGTTGTGTTTACAGACGAAGAGGATTTCACGTTGGAGGTGGCCAAAAACAGGCAAAATGACAGGGTTTATGGTTCAAGTAAAAAGGACATTCCTCTGCGAAAAATGCTCTGTATGAATTGGTCCACAATTAACCCACCCCTTATATCTCCAGTCTATACTATAGAGTAGATCAAGTCTAGCCTAGAGGGGTCAGCCTAGAGATTCCGGAAATGGTCCAGAGCGGGCAGATAAATTGAGGTCCACAGTAGGATTCCTCACAAGAATTAGGTTAGGGCAATCTACCTTCACCTTTGTTAAGCTATGAGTTGATGCTGGGTCTTAGGCCACAATGTAGGCCTAACTTGTCTGACCCAGCTTAATTTAATGATTAACTTTGGTGTAAAAACTCAATTAGTCACTTACTTTTGTTATCGGAGTGTCTCCCTTCTCCGGTTATGTTTTCGAGAGCGCACTTTGCTGGTACGTCCTCTCGCCCCGTTCTTCGTTTTCGTTCTCCCTTTGTTCTCCTCTTCGCGGGGCTTCTTGTACCAGCGTTGTCTTGGTTTATTCCTCGGTTGGTTGAGCGGTAATGTATCCATTACCGAGCACGCTCCTCCCACACAGTATATAAATACTAGTGTGGAGAATAACTCTGGTGAGCAACCAATTGGTTTCATCCACCCAGTTATTGACATAAAAGGAATTTAATGATTGTTAGATTAACTACCTACCTACTCAGTGAACCATTTTCGTTACCTCCCAACTACCCACTCATCAGTTTTCCATATACTGGGGGCCCCGGGAGATAAAAATTTTGGTGTCATTGTCACCAATTTTTGTCTGAGTGTAGACTAGCTAACTATTTAACTGTAAATGCCTGTTAATCTGATTAACAGTGCCTATCCTCACCTTCTCATGGAGAAGGTGTAGCATTTAATTAGAAGAGAAAATATACATCCATAGGATGAAACTGTCTATGGTCTTTACCATAAGAAAAGAAAAAATGAAAGTTAGAAGATAAAATTACAATTCCCCAGCATCTATTTTTTGTTGTAAAAATAGTCGCGCCTTTAATGCTGTTTGTCGCTGAGGTCTTGTGTCTGTCAATGTTGTAGTAGGATGCGTTACCACTCCTACTGTCAAAGGAATAGTTACTGGAAGTTCAGTGTCTCCAGTTGTTACTGTCAGTGGAGAAGGTTCTCCAAAGTCCATTGTTTTGGGTCCAGACTCTAAAGGGTACAAAAGAGAAATGTCTCTTGTTGTGTCACCCGTTGAAGTCCTTAATTTGACCACTCTTGTTACCCCGTCTGCCCCTGGTCTGAGTTCTGAAACTCTAGCCAGAGGCCAGTATTGTCTTGGAGTACTGTCATGTATGAGAACAAGGTCCCCTACCTTAATTGTGTCAGACCAATCCTTCTTAGTCATTTGTTTATGTCTCTCCCTTAGACCCATCAAGTACTCAGTTTTCCACTGTTTAATGAAATGAGCTTTAACTCTAGTTAAATGTTGTAACTTAGTCTGGAGCTCATCATGTCGTTGAGTCCAGTTTGGGTCTTCTGAAGAGTCTATATTGTAGTCCGGCAGGAGACTAACTTGTTCTCCCCGAATCAAATGATTTGGAGTTAATGGTTCTGGGTCATTAATGTTGTCACTCACATAAGTGAGTGGTCTATTGTTAATGATGTTCTCAATCTCAGCCAGGAGAGTGAGTAACCCAAATAAGTGTATCTGTTTTTTGCCAATTGCTTTCTTCAAGCAATTCTTTACTGTTTGTATATTCCTCTCCCAGATAGAACCATACCAAGGAGAGGCAACCGGAATATACTTCCACTTTATGTTTGTATTTTGTATATATAATTGTGTGATTTCATTGCTTAACAAGTCGTGGATGACTTGTTCACCAGCTTTGAAATATGTAGCATTGTCAGTCCAAACTGTCTTGGTACTGAATGTCGTGCACAGAATCTCTTAAAGACAGCAACAAAAGATTCTGCTGTTAGGTCCTCCACAACATCCAAATAAACAGCTCGTGAGGCTGCACATGTAAACAGTACAATGTACATTTTTTGTTCAGTGTCACCCACCCCTACAGTCAATGCTCCTGTATAGTCAATGCCTACAGTCTCAAAGGGTCTGTTGAGAGTAACTCTCTCCTCTGGCAAAGCAGGAGGATTTGGTTTCCTATAGGGCCTAGCATGAATACGCCTACATGTGACACACTCACTCAGGACTGTTTTAACAGTGATCCTTCCCTTGGGTATCCAATAAGTTTTTCTTAATGTAGTTAGTGTCTGTGGTACCCCCATATGATATACATCATTGTGTTTTTCTGATTATTAATGTTGTCAAATAGCTAAATCTAGGTAAAAGGATTGGATTTTTGCTTTTGTATGACAGTTTTGATTTGTCTAATCTCCCTTTACACCTTAGAAGGCCTTCCTCATCTCTGAACAAGTTTAGATCCACAACTACTGATGGTACAGGTTCTTTTGTTTGTTTCCCATTGTTAAGAATTCTAACTCTTTATTGTACTCTTTTTGTTGGGCTTGGCCTATCCAGTATTGGGTTGCAACTTCTGTATAATTATGATTATTTTTATTTAGCTGTTTGTTAATTGTAGCTAAACAGTTGTGAGCAAACCTCAAACAGTAGGCTGTCACCCTGACAAGTTTGTTGAAATCAGAATACTTTTCATAATTAGTGATTGGTTCAACCTTTTCATTTGAAAAGATTAAATTTAATGTCAAGTTAACTTGTTCCACAGGCCATTGGTCTGTATTACAGAGCCACTTAGGTCCCATAAACCAAGTTTTGTTTGACTTCAACAACTTGTAGGATAAACCTCTGGTCAGAAAGTCTGCTGGATTCTGTTTAGTTGGAACATAGTGAAAGTTTACTTGTAGGCTTTCATTAGCGTCAGCTATTTCTTTTAGCCTATTTCTTACAAAGATATTCTTACTATTAATGCTATCATTCCGTATCCAGGCAAGACAAATCTGACTGTCAAGCCAGACGTGGATATTAGTTATGAACACATCATAGTAAGCATCCTTAAGCAATGAAATGGTTTTAATGGCTAATGTAGCAGCCAATAGTTCCAATTGAGGTATGGTTCGGGTAGGTTTGAGAGGTGCAACTTTCCCTTTTGCATAAATTAGATGACTTTCTGTAGGGCTTACAAGATACGCACAGCACCCATAAGCTTGTGTGCTTGCATCAGCAAACACATGAAGCCTCTGGGGCTTATCCCTAAACCCACAGCACCTTTGAATTTTAATGTTCTGCACTTTTGTTAAATCAGTAGCTAACTTCTTCCAAGATTTTTGATTTTCATTTGTTATTGGATCATCCCACCCAACATTTGTCCTCCAAATTTCTTGGAGGAGAATCTTTGATTTTATTGTTGAAGGCAGGAATAGACCCATAGGATCAAAAATTTTGGAAGCCTCTGATAATATTTGTCTTTTAGTATTTGCTTCCTCATCAAGTTTAAAACCTTTAGTACAGATTGAATCATGACTGTTAGAAGTTGCATCCAAATACCAGTTCATACCTAAAGTTTTAACTCTGTCTGATGGCTCAGTAAGACCATTATTATCTTTAAAATCTTTTTGTTTAAATCCTCATTATTTGAAATCCACTCTCTAAGTTCAAAGTTACCTTGTTGCATAATGTTTTGAGAGTGTTCATAGACTTCAGATAATTCAGATTTTGTTGTCGTTGAGATAATATTATTCAAAGTGTTGCTATTCTTACAGGTGTTATGTAGGACTGAGTTGAGGCACATAGTATTTGTTGGTCATGCACTGTTTTGGTTTAGGTCTAGGTTGTATTCTGATAGGTCACCCAAAGGGGCTATCCCTGATGGAGTCTGAATAGCTATACCATTACCTATCTCTACTATGCCCTTATGAATAAGATTAATATAATCTGCCCCTATTAGCATTTCAATGTTAGCTACTGTGTTGTTAGTGATATGTCTATCAGCTATTTTGTAGTGTTTTTTCAAATGATTTATGGTTTGTTCTAGTTTGGGTATAACCAGTTTGTTTTGTCCTACTTTAGAAATAATAACTGCTTCAATTTTCTTGAATTTACTTTCTAAATGTAGTTCCAGGTCAATTGTCTTATAGCTATTTTTGTCCGAGTTATCCTTAACAAAGGACGCAATATTGAGGTTTTGTTCATTCGGGTTTGGTGTCAAACCCAATTTATTAACTACATTTTTTGAAACAAATGTTTGTTGAGAACAACAGTCTATAAGACATCTCACTGGAGTGGTACTACCCTCACTATTCACTAAGTCCAAAGTAATAGTTGGTAAAAGAATCTCAGTGTTTCTTGTTACATTGTTTGAACAAGCAGAATGTCCCATGAAAGTGGCATTTTCTTGATTACCTTTGTTTGGGGGAGGTATCTTTTGAGTTTGAGTACTATTGTTTGGACACTTTGGTGAATCACACATTGATGAGACATGTCGTAAACTTTTACAAAACTTACACTTGAATCTTAACCTAGATTTACAGTCTTTCTTATAATGTCCCTGGCCAGTACACTTTTTACACAGGTTCAACTGTTCACATCTTTTAGCCCTTTGGTTAAATCTGAATATTTGTCACACCCAGTACTACTGTGTTCATTACTTGCACAAAATTTGCAATGTGGTGTGTAAGTTGAGGCAGCAGTTACATTAAAGTTCTGTAATGTAGGTGTTCGTGTATTAGTTGGTCACATTTGATTCTACAGTATCAAGTTTTGTCTGTTTGGCTGTAGCTAGTTGGTCTCTGGGAACAGTCTTTGGTTTATCCATAGTCTGGGTCTTATGTGTTGGAAAATCTCTCAAGTTGTAATTAGTTAGGATATTGGGGAAGTGTTGTCTTATTTGTGCTAAATTAGGATAATTTTCTCCCGTCTTTAGAATTAAATTATCTTTAACCCTCGAAGGAAGGCACCTAAGTACTATGCTTTGTATAAGCCAAGATGAAGTTTTAATATCTATCTCATTGCTAACCAGTTGTCCTATAATAGCTTCTAATTTTGTATAAAAATTTTCCATATCACTATGGTTATCTTTTATGGGTGCAAATTCAAAAATTTGTTGAGATAATTCATATATAATCACATCTTTATTAACGTAATTACGTTTTAAAAGATCAATAGCTACTTCATATGAATCCCCTACGGCTGGTAAATAGGCTATTAGGTTATAGGCTGGGCCTTTAAGGGAACTAGTTAAGTAACTAAACTTTTCAACAGTTGAAATATAAGGTTTATTACCTATTAAATTCTCAAATTTGTCAATGAAAGATGGGAATTGTACCGTGTCCCCTTCAAATGTTGGTATTTGCAAAATGGGTAACTGAGCCCTCAATTCTTGTGACTCAGGATTTTGCATGCCACTTAAATTTTGTTGAAGGTTAGCCCTACTTTGATTAAAATCAGAATTAGGTTTTTTTGGTGTTAAGTCAGTCAACCGAGACCGTAGTTCCCTTATTTGCTGTTCAATTGAGCTTACCTGATCATCATCATCAGCGTAAAGGTCTATCAATTGTTCTTCAGCCATTTCGGATTCAACTAACTCTGAAATACTCTCATTAATGGCTATTATTTCCTTCTTTTTAATTTCTAATTTAATAATTACACTCTCTATATTTTTCTTACCTGGTTGTGTAATATTGTTAAAAGTGTTCACAGCCTTTGTAACAGCTCCCAACTTTGCCCCCCTTTTCTTTTTTAACTTTTTCAATTCTGCACTGTCCATGTCTAAGTCAAAATTGTTTAACTGGGGATCGTAATGAAATAGAGGACAAGAAGAAATTACCAGAGAAGAGAGAGCACAGACAAAACAGTCAAGTTTAAATTTGGTTTAATCCCCCCCAAGTACTTGTGTGTCACTCAGGTCTAAGCTTATAAGAGAATGAGACTCCTTAATGTAAATGTTTCCTAGTTAGGCCCTAGGTTGTAGACCTAATTAGGCTTGCTCAGGTTAGGCTTAGGCTAGACCATTTAGCCTAATTCTGCAATTTTTGTTAAGTAAGGTTAAGGTTTGTAAATTCCCCACACACGGACCACCAATGCGAAAAATGCTCTGTATGAATTGGTCCACAATTAACCCACCCCTTATATCTCCAGTCTAACTATAGAGTAGATCAAGTCTAGCCTAGAGGGGTCAGCCTAGAGATTCCGGAAATGGTCCAGAGCGGGCAGATAAATTGAGGTCCACAGTAGGATTCCTCACAAGAATTAGGTTAGGGCAATCTACCTTCACCTTTGTTAAGCTATGAGTTGATGCTGGGTCTTAGGCCACAATGTAGGCCTAACTTGTCTGACCCAGCTTAATTTAATGAGATTAACTTTGGTGTAAAAACTCAATTAGTCACTTACTTTTAGTTATCGGAGTGTCTCCCTTCTCCGGTTATGTTTTCGAGAGCGCACTTTGCTGGTACGTCCTCTCGCCCCGTTCTTCGTTTTCGTTCTCTCTTTGTTCTCCTCTTCGCGGGGCTTCTTGTACCAGCGTTGTCTTGGTTTATTCCTCGGTTGGTTGAGCGGTAATGTATCTCCATTACCGAGCACGCTCCTCCCACACAGTATATAAATACTAGTGTGGAGAATAACTCTGGTGAGCAACCAATTGGTTTCATCCACCCAGTTATTGACATAAAAGGAATTTAATGATTGTTAGATTAACTACCTACCTACTCAGTGAACCATTTTCGTTACCTCCCAACTACCCACTCATCAGTTTTCCATACCTCCCTCCAGGCTTTATCATGAAACCTCACGATTCAGCAGAAAAGTAATGGTATCGGCGGGAATTTCATGGAAGGGGAAAACACGAATTCATTTTATTGCCACAAACAAAACTAAAGTTAACTCTGAGCGCTACATCAACCTGTTAGATAATGGGTTACTTCCTGATTGTCGTCAGCTGTATCCTGATGAGGCCTACATTTTCCAGCAAGATGGGGCACCTGCCCATACAAGCCGAGCGACCCAAAATCATCTAGAGGAAGAGACCCCTAATTTCATCAAAAAGGATGAATGGCCGCCTCAGTCTCCCGACTGTAATCCGATGGACTATTCAGTATGGGATTCCCTCATGGTGAAGGTTTACGGCAGCCAGAAAGACAAATTCACCGAAGATGAACTTAAGGAGAAAATCAGTAGAGCATGGGAGGATATCACCTTAGATGAGGTTCGAAAGTGCATCTCCTCGTGGAAGAAGCGATTGAGGGATAGTTTACCAACAGGGAGGTGGTCACATTGACCATTTGTTTAAGTAAATTTTGTTAAGTTCAAATTCATTTTCTTCGGCATGCTATATTTAGACATATGCTTTTAAATTGTTCACTGTAACAAAACTATAGAACCTACATATTTGAAAATTCCAGCAATTATAGATTATAACCATCTGTTAATGTGTGTCAAAGCTCAATCGCATAAGTTTTGAATTGTTGCAGTTATTAAACTTTGAATTAAGTAAAGTTTTTTGTGGCCACCCGATATACACTGCGTTCGAACTTATTAAGTAGATTACATTTTCTCCAATGTTTTCCAAAGTTTGTCCCCGATTTCAATGAAATTTGTAGCAAATAATCACTATATATAGCAGCATTGATGGTATTCATTTCGATAAAATATTTTGATAATTAAAATAATTATCTCATTTTATTGAAAAATACATAAAATATTGTGTTCCGAATTATTAAGCAAGTATTCTATTTACAGATCTAAATGGTGAAAATGGGTAAGAAGAAGAATTTAACATTAACTGAGAAAAGAAAAATAGTCAAGTTATTCGCTGAAAATATAAAATCTATTGAAATTGCGAAGCAGTTTGGCAGGGCTTATCGAACTGTAAACAAGTTTGTAGCGGAGGGTACCAAACTGAGGCAGCGAATTGATAAAGGAGCTATAAGAAAAGTGACAAGGCGGCAGATATCTGTAATCAAGCGCAAACTGCAAAGCATCGATTGTCCTCAAGTAAAGAGGTTTTTGAGCAGGCTGGCATACATAATGTACCAAGAACATCTCGATGTGGAATCCTCCAAACAATTGGCAAGACGTGTAAACCTACGATTCAGTCACCATTAACACCCAGGTACAAGCAGCAGCGTGTTGAATGGGCGTGTCAGTACGTGAAAACAGATTTTAATACTGTATTGTTCACCGATGAATGAAAAGCAACCCTTGAGGGACTTGATGTTTGATCAAGAAGATGGATTGCTGAGAGCCAATTTCTACCATCGAGATTAAGACGCCAACAAGGTGGAGGTAGTGCCATGTTTTGGGCAGGATTGATAGGCAATGAAGTAGCTGTCCCATACAGAGTACCTGATGGTGTAAAAATGAATGCCCAGTCTTACACAAACTTTCTAAAAGAAAACCTCATTCCATGGTAGAGATTGACCCTTAGTAATCCATCTTCTTGACCAACCATCAGATCCCTCAAGGGTTGCTCTTCATTCATCGGTTAACAATGCAGTATTAAAATCTGTTTTCACGTACTGACGCGCCCATTCAACACGCTGCTTCTTGTACCTGCGTGTTAATGGTGACTGAATCGTAGGTTTACACGTCTTGCCAATTGTTTGGAGGATTCCACATCGAGATGTTCTTGGTACATTATGTATGCCAGCCTGCTCAGAAACCTCTTTACTTAAGGACAATGGACTCTTTGTAGTTTGCGCTTGATTACAGATATCTGCCGCCTTGTCACTTTTCTTATAGCTCCTTTATCAATTCGCTGCCTCAGTTTGGTACTCCGCTACAAACTTGTTTACAGTTCGATAAGCTCTGCCAAACTGCTTCGCAATTTCAATAGATTTTATATTTTCAGCTAGTAACTTGACTATTTTTCTTTTCTCAGTTAATGTTAAATCCTTCTTCTTACCCATTTTCACCATTTAGATCCGTAAATAGAATACTTGCTTAATAATTCGGAACACAATATTTTACATATTTTTCAATAAAATGAGATAATTATTTTAATTATCAAAATATTTTATCGAAATGAATAACATCAATGCTGCTATATATAGTGATTATTTGCTACAAATTTCATTGAAATCGGGGGAAAACTTTTGAAAACATTGGAGAAAATGTAATCTGCTTAATAAGTTCGAACGCAGTGTATATTAAGTAATTAAAATAAAAATAATCGAATAATATAAAATATAGGAGGGTGATCAATAGTCAAAATATAAAAAAGTTAAAAAGGTAAATAAAATTGAGAAAAGCGTCTTACCAGGTTATTATCGGGGTGGTGAACTAATTGAACAGAAAGCTGGGAATGATTGGTTGTTGGAAGAATCCTTATTAGAAAAGTCGGAGCCAGACGGAGTGATGGTAGATTTCTTTTCGGTGGTAAGGTATGAAAATTTATCTGGCTATGTTTAAGTTAAAGCGGAACTATAGTCGTTGAGGGTTGGTTTAATACTGAGGATATATAGGGATTCGAGAATGCGGAGGTCGGTTTGTTGGTTGTTGAATTGATAATTTTGAAGTTGGAGAGAAGTAGTGAGTGGTTGTGAAGGTGGCAGTGATCCCTTGTTGGTGATTTGGAAGGTTTACTTAGGGGCCGTTCACAATTATGAACATTTTCACAAGTGTACAAAGACTACACTTTTTCAAGACCCCCCTCCCAAGGGCCGCCGGGAGGCCGGGTTAAATCCCCGGGGTCCAGACCTCTAGAGAGCCCGAAAAGAGGGGGGGATAAAATCTAAAAATATTAATAAAACAATTGATTTATTAACAGAGAGAAAATATAATTAATGAATATACATTTTATAAAGATTATCAGAGTCAAACTGAACCAGATAAAGTAAAGGGTGTCAGGAAATGATTGCCCCCCCCCCCCTGTACAGAAGAAACTGAAAGGAATAGAAAAAACAGACAAAACCACGCGAAAGAGCGTTTAATTTTGAATAAAAAACACTTGTTTTAATATCGGGTGTTGCCCCCATTTGCAGCTCTGACGGCCATTAATCGACGGGGGTATGATCCCAGAAGTGTCTCAAAGAGATCGGTATCATGACTCATTTCTTCAAGGACTTCGTTGATCTTTGCAGTCATAATTTCTGTTGAATACCGATTCTGAATGGGTTGTTCCAGCATTAAGGACTCCACCCGATCCTTCATGATGGATCCGACATGTTCACAGACATTAAGATCGGGAGAATTGCCAGGCCATTCATTATTTCCGAAAAAATCAATGTTATTGTCCTTAAGCAGTTGTTGAGTCGCAAGTGCTTTCATACAGGGGGCTTTGTCGTGAAGAAAGGTTGCCTGTTCAACATCCAAAACACACTCGGGGTCTTTCAAATACGGAATTACATGTTGGGCTAAAATTACATTTCGAAAATAAGGCCCATCCCAACTGGTTCCTCTTGGTTTGATAACCCAGATGAGCTTCCGAATAGAGAACATAATGAAAACACCCACACATGCTGGATTTTTTACTCTTTCTCGATACTTCTGGTCGTCTGGGACTTCATCAGGAGTTGTTGCCCAAACCCGATCATTCTGAAAATTTGGTTTTCTGGAGACATAAACGAAGAATTCATCGCTGACAACCAAGTGAAGGAAATCGTCTTCCGTCCATTCCTTAAGATAATCACAAAACCATAGCCGATCTTCAATATTAAGATCACTCTTCCGTGGCTTAGCTATTTCATGCCAAGCACTCAAGCCTTGGCGAACTCGAAATTGATGCACAAGTTGCCGATTGACTATCTTACCACGACGGATAAGTATCTCTTTCGCTACCTCAGAGCAGCTCTTCTTTCGGCGCCGTGATGCAGCAAGCACAATGTCTTTCGATTCTTGAGATAATTTCTCCGGTCTTCCTCCTCGAAATTCTGTTTCACAATCTTCAGGATTCTTATTCCAATTCCTTTTGACGAAGTCTTCTGATCTTTTTAATCTCTCAGCCACCCAGTGTCGAGTTATGAAAGTTGCACCAGCTTCCTTTGCTTCACGAAATGTGACAGCTCGAATGCGGTCAAGAACTCGCTTTTTCTCTGAATCGTTCAAAATAGATGATGCCATGGTTTCTGTGTGGAAAAAAATGGTAAGAATTAAAATCACAGGAATAGAATATAATGGTTTTTATTCAGATTTTAACGCTCTTTCAAGTGGTCTCGCCGGTTTTTATCTATCTCTTCTAGTTTTTGCTCTACAGGGGGGGGGGGGCAATCATTTCCTGACACCCCGTATTATCTGCGGTCCACCCACCAATGCCCAAGACCGACTGACAGATCTGGGAACCATCGTAATTGAAAGCCAGTTAGCCCGTACTTTAAATTTCATCAGAATCACTTACCACTTTGCAAGAGAGAAGGCAAAGAAAGTACACTTCTAAGTATGAAAATTAAAATGTGTGCCAAAAGGATAAACTGTGACTGGAGCATAATATGCAAAAGTGTATCAGGACATGTTTGTATCAGGTGAATTTGTTAATCATTGTTGGTAACACTGCACGTCGATTCGGCTGCCATCTACCGTACATTGGTTATACGAGTCACTTGAACATGGCGGCTCGAGTGGAACAATGCCCTAGCCTACGGAGCAGTCCAGGACGTTCACGTTTAATGGCCGCTCGTAAACGTTCCAGTGTTGAACAATATGCAGCTGCATTAATTCTTGTCTCTTTTTGCATGAAGTCTGCGAGAAAAACGCCTTTGTGGTCCCAAAACACGGTAACCATCACGAATTAATGACTCGGAAATCTGGCAGGCTATTCATAAGTTAGATGATGATAAAAGTTGTGGCCAAGATGGCATACAAGCAGAACGTTTAAAATGTTGTAGCCCTCGTATAATTCACTGGTATGCATCAATTTTGCTGTCAAGGGTTTTGTAAGTGATTCTTATAGAGTTTTTCCTGCTGATTTCGAATCTGCAATCCGTTTTTCTCAATCAGCTCAGGTTATCCGGCTATGGCCTCATAAGTAAAATAGAATTTTTCGTGATTTTGTCAAAGCGGAATTGGAACAGTAACATCTATCATCACTTGTTTCACTTGTATAATATCTTTTTTTACTTTTCAGGCATATAGATAAAATATTTCATAATGAATAGAGCGTGTAAAAATGATCCCAATAGATTCTGCTACATATGTGGGACGGTTACCATGCCAAATAACCAGTCCCAAATCACTAAATTTGTGAAGACAATGTATAGAGCATACTTTGGAATTAAGCTAGGTATGGAAAACTGATGTGTGGGTAGTTGGGAGGTAACGAAAATGGTTCACTGAGTAGGTAGGTAGTTAATCTAACAATTATTAAATTCCTTTTATGTCAATAACTGGGTGAATGAAACCAATTGGTTGCTCACCAGAGTTATTCTCCACACTAGTATTTACATACTGTGTGATAAGAGCGTGCTCGGTAATAGATATACATTACCGATCAACCAACCGAAGAAAAAACCAAGACCACGCTGGTGGAAAAAGCCCCGGGAAAAGGAAGACAAGGAAAAGAACGAAAACGAGGAACGGGGCGACAAGACGGAACGAGAGAAGGGAGAAGAACAGACAACGAAAAAAGATCCCCACCAGCAAGTACGCTCTCGACAATTATACAGGAAGGAGAAAAGAGACTCTCTAACAACTAGCAGTAAGTGACTAATTGTGTTTTAACCCAGTTAGAAGTAAACTCATTAAATTAAGCTGGGTCAGACAACTTAGGCCTACATTGTGGCCTAAGACCTAGCATCAACTCATAGCTTAACAAAGGTGAAGGTAGATTGCCCTAACCTAATTTGGTGAGGAATCCTACTGTGGACCTCAATTTATCTGCCCGCTCTGGACCATTTCCGGAATCTCTAGGCTGACCCTTACAAGGCTAGACTTAATCTACTCTATAGTTAGACTGGAGATATTAGGGGTGGGTTAATTGGGGACCAATTCATACAGAGCATTTTTCACAATGGTGGTCCGTGTGTGGGGAATTTACAAACCTTAACCTTACTTAACAAAAATTGCAGAATTAGGCTAAATGGTCTAGCCTAAACCTAACCTAATCAAGCCTAATTAGGTCTACAACCTAGGGCCTAACTAGGAAACATTTACATTTAAGGAGTCTCATTCTCTTATAAGCTTAGACCTGAGTGACACATAAGTACTTGGGGGGAGGGGATTAAACCAAATTTAAAACTTGACTGTTTTGTCTGTGATCTCTCTTCTCTGGTAATTTCTTCTTGTCCCCTATATTTCATTACGAGCCCCAGTTAAACAATTTTGACTTAAACATGGACAGTGAGGAATTGAAAAAGTTAAAAAAGAAAAGGGGGGGAAAGTTGGGTGCTGTTACAAAGGCCGTGAACACTTTTAACAATATTACACAACCAGGTAAGGAAGATTTAGAATGTGTAATTCTTAAATTGGAAAAGAAAAAGGAGGAAATAATAGCCATTGATGAGAGTATTTCAGAGTTAGTTGAATCCGAAATGGCTGAAGAACAACTGATAGACCTTTACGCTGATAATGATGTTCAGGTAATCTCAATTGAACAGCAAATAAGGAGACTACAGTCTCGTTTGACTGACTTAACACCAAATAAACCTACTTCTGATTTTAATCAAAGTAGAGCTACCTTTCAACCAAATTTAAGTGGCATGCAAAATCCTGAGTCACAAGAATTTAGGGCTACGTTACCCACTTTGCTAGTACCAACATTTGAAGGGGACACGGTACAATTCCCATCTTTCATTGAGAAATTTGAGAGTTTAATAGGTAATAAACCTTATATTTCAACTGTTGATAAGTTTAGCTACTTAACTAGTTTCCTTAAAGGCCCAGCCTATAACCTGATAGCCTATTTACCAGCCGTAGGGAATTCATATGAAGTAGCTATTGATCTCTTGAAACGTAATTACATTAATAAAGATGAGATTGTATTTGAATTATCTCAACAAATTATTGATTTTGCACCCATAAAAGATAACCATAGTGATATGGAAAATTTTTATTCAAAATTAGTATAGATAAAATATTTCATAATGAATAGAGCGTGTAAAAATGATCCCAATAGATTCTGCTACATATGTGGGACGGTTACCATGCCAAATAACCAGTCCCAAATCACTAAATTTGTGAAGACAATGTATAGAGCATACTGTGGAATTAAGCTAGGGGACCAGGACAAAAATTTCGCCCCTCATATGTGCTGCAAGACGTGCATTGAAAATTTGAGAAGATGGAGCAAAGGCAGAGCGAAATCTTTGCCTTTTGGAATTCCCATGATTTGGAGAGAAGGAAAGGATCACGTGACAGATTGCTATTTCTGCATGACAAACCTCCAAGGTGGGCTTATAAATTTATTTTTCTTAAATATTTTGAAATCCTCGTATGAAACTTGACATAATATTCACCATAATGTAATATTCACCATATATAGCATAATATTCACCATAATGGTAATCATACATTTACATATACATATTGTTATAGAAAATACATTTACACATACATATTGTTATACAAGTTACATTTACATATACAATGATTGTATATTTTCTTTCTTTTTCATTCATATTGTCCCCGAAGGGACAATATGAATGAAAAAGGAAGAAAATATACAGACTCCATCGACCTATTTCATATCTTACAGACCGCAGCCTTCCCTCACGAGCCGCCACTGTCTGAATGCTTCTTCTATTTCATATGCAAGTTTTATATCCATGTTTCTGTGTTTCTATTTTCAGGAGTTAACAAGAAGAATAAACACATTGTTGTATACCCTGACATTCCTTCTGCTATGAGACCTGTACCCCATGGTCCTGGAATTCCAATACCCGACCCACCTCAAACCCTGGACTTCGATGATTCTGATGATGAATCAATGACCAATGCCAATGACCAGTCCCAGTCGTATATACACCTCAAAATACCGCTTCAAATGAGCCGAGGCCTCTCAACCAGGCCAAACTTAATGATCTTACCAGGGATTTAGGACTTTCCAAATTAGCTGCCGAGATCTTGGGCTCACGACTTCGAGAGGACAACTTGCTGGCTCCGGGAACAACATTCTCCTGGTATAGGAAACGAGAGGAAGAATTCCGCAAGTTTTTTGCAGTGCACGAAAATACCTCTTCCTTAGTGTACTGCTGCAATGTTGAGGGGCTAATCGAATCCTTGGGCCTGCCATATAACGCATCAGAATGGAGGCTATTTATAGACTCGTCTAAACGAAGTTTGAAAGCAGTACTTCTCAACATTGGGAATCGGGTTGCATCAGTCCCTGTAGCCAGGGCCGGATTAACCATTAAGCAAAATAAGCCCGTGCTTAGGGCATCAAGGGAAGGGGGGCACCACAGAAATTTTCCATTGTCGGATTTACCATGGATTTATTATACTATTATAATCGCGGCTTATAGCCTATAAGCTGTTGAAAACTGAATTATATATATTCATATATAGTATTTATTTTTTTTCATTGTTTGAATTTGTAGTGAACAACATTATTTTATTTTATGGTTTATTTTTGTTTATATTTTGAATTACATATATATGGGGCACCAAAATCTTTTAAGTGCTTAGGGCTTCTAAAGGTCTTAATCCGGCCCTGCCTGTAGCACATTCCGTACAACTTACTGAGAGCTACGATAACATGAAAATTTTACTGGATGCTCTCGTATACGACCAACATAACTGGAGGATCTGTGGAGATTTGAAGGTAATACTAATATCATAAGTAAACTATTGCTATTGACTATGTTGTTTTTCCAAAGGTTATTTGAGAGCGTATAAGAACACTTAACTTCCCCACAGAAGTGATACAGTCCAATGCATAGATTTTTTTATCTGATAGAACAAATTCTCTAAATTCTTTAAATATTTTCATTTTTTTTCAGATTGTGGCATTTGTATTGGGAATGCAAGGGGATACACGAAATACCCATGTTTCCTCTGCAAATGTGATAGCCGAGCGGATGAGAAGCACTATGCACAGCGTGAATGGGCATCCAGAGAGAATTTTGAACCTGGGTCGCATAATGTCGTTTCAGTGCCCCTTGTACCACCAACAAAATTTTGCTCCCACCACTTCATATTAAGCTGGGCTTGATGAAAAATTTCATCAAATCAATGAATAAGGAGGGTTCAGCATTCCGATATCTCGAGAGTAAATTTCCTCATATATCTGATGCTAAACTAAATGCTGGGGTTTTTGATGGTCCTCAAATTCGAACTTTGATCAAGGATACTCAGTTCGAAAACGCAATGACTCCAACTGAGAAGAATGCCTGGCAGGCATTCAAATCAGTTGTCACTGATTTTCTTGGCAAGCGTAGAAGTCCAGAATACGAGTCCGTTGTCGAAAACTTGATGGAAGCTTTCAAAGCTCATGGGTCGCGCATGTCCATAAAAAGCACTTTTTGTGGTCCCACTTGGACTATTTTCCTGAAAATTGCGGGGATTATAGTGAGGAACAGGGTGAACGATTTCACCAAGATATCAAAATAATGGAAGAGAGGTACCAGGGAAACTGGGATATCAATATGCTGGCGGACTATTGCTGGTGTTTGAAGCGAGACGTGCCCGAAGAAAAACACAGACGGAAAGCCAAAAAAACTTCATTCCTTCCTCAATAAACTTTTTTCCATATTCATTGTATGAATAAAAGTATTTATTCACACAATGTTTTCATTTTTCACGAGTGTTCTTATAATATTACTCGTATCTACAGTGTTTAAGCTAAAAAAATCAATAAATTTGGGGATAAAATTGGACTTATAATAAATGGCCAATAGAGAAAAAACCTGACCTGATTGAGGAAAACCAATGTCATTTTCGAATTCAGCATGGTCGAATTATATACTATGAGTTGAAAAAACCCTCACAGCAGACAAAAACATTTCATATGCATACCAGTGCAATGTGTTTCACAAGCCGTATGATACATGGGTACTTGCCACAGTCCATTTTGTCAGTTGTACTGTTGCCAGTTGTTAAAAATAAGGGTGCTTGTATTTGTGATAAGAATAATTACACTGCCCAACACCAATTTTGCTGATTTAATTCTAACACCTGTTTTTAGGTAACTTTGGTGTGCTGATTTCAAAAATTACCTTAGTTTTTGCCTATCACGTCAGGTTTTCGAGCAATCAAATACGGGTATTTTGGAGATATCGCATTTTGGCAGGGTTATGCCCAATTTTTTCTTTTCAAAAAGTAAGTTTTTACATACTCAGAATCAGCATGGAAAAGTAAACAATTGTGCAGGGAGTGAACTTTAATATACAATGGTAATATTGACACAAAGTGATTAAAAGTGTTTAAATAAGCAAAAAATGAATCCATATTAAAGCAAGCACGGGACCAGTTTTCTTAACATTGTCTTGACATCTCTCATTCTAGGAAGTCTTATAAGAGAAAATTTATCAGCACTGAAAAGTAAGAAAACAAGAAAAAGACAATCTCTTTGCAGGCTCCAGCAGTAGTCAGCCATCATATGGGTCTCCCATCTTCCTTGGTATCGTTCTTCCATCACTTTGATATCTTGGTGGAACCTTTCACCTTGCTCTTCACTAACATCACGAAGATTTTCTGGAAATTTATCCAGATGACTGTTGAGATAATGAACTTTAATGCTCATGTTGCAACCCAACTGCTGAAAGTTTACAAGTAAATCCTTTAACAGGTCTCAAAAATCATCAATTTTGATAAGCGCCCTTCATGGATCACCCAAAATAGGCATATTGCATTGCACGAAAACCTGATGTGATGGACCAAATCTAAGGTGCTTTAGTGAAGCATGGTATGGACATGTGTATTTATGTACTAAAGGAAGTCGTCCTAAAGTACAAGATGTCAAGTAGCAATGTATATTCCTGTTTTTTGATAGAGTTAACCATCACAAACTTTTCAAGAAACTCTTATGTCGAGGGGTACCTAAATATATACTTAGGATACTTGCATTCTGGTATACAGAGCAGACCATGTTTGTCAGGTAGAAAAGCACTGTATCATCAGGTTTCTGTATATACATGGATGACCTTACCAATGAACTAAAAACTGCACGTACTGGCTGTGTCATTGGAAAGGAAAAAAATAATCATTTAATGTATGCTGATGACCTTGTTCTGCACCCTCTCCCCATGTGCTGAGAGTACTACAGTATTAGAGATATGTGAACAATATGGTATAGAAAATGACATCACCTATAATCAGGGCCGTAACTAGGGTTTAGAAATTAGTGAGGTCCAGATTTTTTTCGAGCGCGGCGGGACGAGCAAAATTCAGACCAAAATGACATCTACAAACACAACCCAAGCTATACACTAAACACAAAACACAAAACGCTCGACGCTCCCTCTTTTCAAAAGAAAAGCGGTAATATGCGTTTCATACACGGAGAACGGTTCAGTCTCTTTTTTTTTTTTTTTTTTAGGAAATAATTACCGAGGTCCGGACCTCGGTGACCTCATAGGTAGTTACGACCCTGCCTATAATGGGGCAAAGAGTTGCATCTTGATTTTCAGGTGTAATCTACTGAAACATGTATCATGTGCGTCTTTTGAAATGAATGGTCAAACAATACCTGTCAAAGACATGTAAATACTTAGGTCATGTAATTATTCACGAGCTGCGAGATGAACTTGATATTGAGAGGTAACGTAAAAAGCTGTATGTACAGGGTAACATGCTAGTAAGGAAATTTGGCATGTGTTCAGTTAAATATTATCTTTTTAGAACTTACTGTACTGCATTGTATATATCCCATCTGTGGAGGAACTATACAAAAACTATGAATAAACTCTGTTGCTAATAATAATATTTTTCGCATGCAATGTAAGGGACCAAAATGGTGCAGTGCTAGTTTTGTTTACTACGCGTAACCTACCTCCCATCCAAATGTTAATCCGGAAAAATATATATAATTTCATTACTAGGGTCCAAAACAGCTCTAATGTGTTGTTGTACAATGTCCTGTCTTCAGATACTGTGTACCTCTCACCTATATGGCAGTCTTGGTTCAGACAACTACTGGTTTACAATACCTTATTTTTGTAATGTAGCAAAGAATATATGCATATTAAGTTGTGTTATAATAAGTGTTATAAGATGTCTCACATAATAACAATATACATAAAATTGTCAAATAATTAATCAAACAGTATGCCAGTATGGTAGGTTAAGTGGCTATGTTGGCCTTATTTTTGTATTAAGTTCAGTGTATACGTTAAGATTGTACTTGTATGTTAGGTTAAGTAACTATGATTGTGAATGATCCGCAATAAAGGTTGTGTTTGTTCATTTGCCAGCGGACCTCACAATCTTGAACTTCTTTGGTCGCGGGGACCCAGGGTGTTTCCATTCCATGCTGGCACGTTTTGTTTCCAGAGTACGGTGATGAACCTGTCTCGTCTCAAGTGACAATGCGCTCGAGAAATTCTTGACCAATGACAGACCATATCGTTGCAGAAATGACAGGGCACTGTTCCAATCGAGCCGCCATGTTCAACTGACTCATATAACCAATGTACGGTAGATGGCAGCCAAATCGACATGGAGTGTTGCCAACAATGATTAATGAATTCACCTGATACAAACATATTCAAGGTAGGTCCTTTAGTTATGAAGTTATACGCCATGTAAACTTATTTTCTGACGGTCCCTCGTAGGTTAGGGTAATTTACTTAGCCTTTGTTAAGCTACGAGTTGATGCTAGATCTTAGAACACAATGTAGGCATAATATAACTGGACCTCGTTTAAATGTTATCACTAAACTGGGGTTTAGAAATACAATTATTCACTTACTGAGTGTTATTAGATAAGTCCTGGTCTCCTTCGTCAGGCCTGATCTTATTGGTCTTTCTTCTAGTTGCTTAATTTCTGAGCGCACTTGCTGGCTTTCCACTCTTCGGTTTCAAGCCCTTTCATTCGCCATGCCGCTCTTTCCTGCATGTCCTTTTCCAGCTTTTTCCACCAAGCATCTTTTTTGTTTGTTGGTTGATTGGTAGTGTGGATCAATACTACCAAGCATGCTCTATCACACAGTATATAAATATTAGTGTGGAGAATAACTCTGGTGAGCAACCAATTGGTTTCATCCACCCGATTATTGACGTAAAAGGAGTTTAATAATTGTTAGATTAACTACCTACCTACTCAGTGGATCATTTCCATTACCTCCCAACTACCCACACGTATCAGTTTTCCACATACTGGGAACCCAGGAAGAAAAAAAATCTTGGTGTCATCGTCACCAATTTTTATGTCAGAGTGTAGACTAGCTAACTATTTGGTTGTAAATGCCTGTTAATCCGATTAACAGTGACTATCCTCACCTTCCCATGGAGAAGCTGTAGCATTTAATTAGAAGAGAAAATATACATCCATAGGATGAAACTGTTGATGGTCTTTACCAAAGAAAAGGAAAAGTGAAAGTTAAAAGATGAAATTACAACTCCCCCGTGTCTATTTTTTGCTGTAAAACTTGTCGCGCCTTTCACACTGTTTGTAGCTGAGGTCTTGTGCCTGTCAATGTGGTAGTAGGATGTGTTACCGCTCCTACTGTCAAGGGGATAGTTACTGGAAGTTCAGTGTCTCCAATTGTTACTGTCGGTGAAGATGGCTCTCCAGAGTCCATTGTTTTGGGTCCAGACTTTAGAGAGTACAAAAGAGAAATCTCTCTTGTTGTGTCACCTACTGAAGTCCTTAATTTGACCACCCTTGTTACCCCATCTGACCCTGGTCTGAGTTCTAAAACAATAGCCAGAGGCCAGTATTGTCTTGGGAGTACTGTCATGTACAGTAGCGAAGCGTGACGTTTGTGAATGGGTAGGCTGAAAAAGTAGGAGAGTAACTTTGGTTTCGGCTGACTCACAGTGAGGGGAGGGGTAGGAGGTTGGCATATATTACCGGTACAAAATTCATAATAGACCGTTTTCATACTATGAAATAACGTGTTTAGCCAACAAGGCAAATACAATGATTACTTTTTTATCAAAACACAAACAATGTGATTCATAAAAAATTAAAGTCATTGTTGACGTATCTTTAAATTTTTTGTAGATAAGGTCGATTCTCCGATTCTTCTTTTTCGCAAAGACGTCAATGACTCTTACAATGAATTCTCGACGTTTAGCCGATGTTTTCACAGTTGCTCTCTCAATCGCTAGTGTTGACAAATATGACACTTTTAAAGGTAAATTTATAGTTTCAACCACAACTCGTTTTGAAAAATAAAAATTAGTTTTTCCGGTGATTTCTGATGTGATTCATCCGAAAATGACATTAATTTCCGTCGCAAATCACTCGTTTTTGAGATCCCCCCCCATCAAAAGCCAAAAACGAGTGAGTTGCGGTGGAAATGGATGTCAAATTCGAGTGAATCACCTCAAAAAACATAGGAAAAACGTTTCATAACCCAACCCAACTCAATCCAATCCAGTGGATTGAGTTGGGTTGGGTTATGACGGAGTGATAAGATAAACGATTCCTTCAGAATCGATTCCACAAAATGATTCCTTCAGAATCCGGCCGTAAATGTTTAAAAAATAAATCGTTAAACTAACGAAAATATCATGACTTAACCTAACCAACCGTCAAGGGTGTACAGTTGCCCTAACCGGGCATTCAATTAACCTAACGGGTCAATGTTATTCTTAAAAAATTTATGAAGAGTAAGAGTAAGAGTAACGGAGTAAAAGCACAACCTTCACACACTGTACCCATGGCTAGACAGACAATATGGCGGACCAAAAATTATTATATTTATTATCTCTGTTATTATCCATTTGCGACGGAAGTGGTATTAGAAAAAGTTGTCCGAAATGAAGAGATACAGCTAAACAACACATCAAAATGCAGTAATCAAGTTGTGGTTGAAACTACAATAATACCATTTTAAATTTGTCATAGTGTTACGAAGATGTGTTTTTACAAGTTTTAATGTGCTCATACTCCTTTCACAAGACGCAGTTGTTGCCGGAATGCTTAATATGAGTGACAATAAACGGACGGCCTCAGGTAAAACGTCTTTTAATCCATTCATTATAAAAAAATTTTAAAGGTCTTTAGGTGGTAGTCGTTTATCTTCACTGCTATATATGAACGTAAGCTCCCCTCTCGGTTTTTTTTTTTTTTTTAAAAAAGGGGTACTTTCTCAAAAATTTGTGGAAAACACTTTCCGGAAAAGTTCCTGGATGCCTATAAAATTATTTTTTTTTTTCAATGACAAATTCGATGAAGTCAAATTCTGAAAAATCCTTAAATCTAACTTCTAATTGAATAATGATACAATCAAGAATTTCATACGTAAGCCGACTTAGCTGGTTTGTGAGCGTTTCACTGAATTGTAACCGAGAGGCGTCTCCGATTGTGTTTTCACAATTTAAAACGTTCTTAGATTTTTCAATACATTCGTAAACGACTTCTTCACATCTCAACTTTGAAATAGACGTTACACAGTTCAGGATTTCATTGTTACAGTTTTATATCAGCAGCTTTGCTTTGCAAAATGTCAAATAAAATACTAGAATGCATAAAGATTTTACCGTACAAATGCAGTAAATATACAAATGTACTGTTGGTCAGTGTTCGGTAATTTCCCATTGCAATTTGAATTGAATTGCTGTCCCAACCATCATCATCCAGCACGTCTTTAAATGCAGCCTTGAGTTCAGAATAGTGTTCAATAATTGTCACTACACCCCTTTAGTGATAATTCCATCTGGTTTCGCTTGGACTGCGGAGTTGAAACCCTCTTTCCCTGAGCAGTTCTGTTCTTTTATTCGAACGACTAAAAAATGTATGAAAACCAGTAAGAGCAACTATAAATAGCTTAACTTGGGTAATCTGCTTGCATGCATGCAGCAAGACTAAATTTAGTTGATATGCATAACAGTGGATAAACATGGCATAAGGATATGACTTTCACAATTGCGTGGACGCCCCCGGATTTCCCTGCCATTACACTAGTTTGTGTTATTAATTTGTCTTTGCCTATTTTCCAGGTATTCAAAACTCCTAACAAGATATTAGCTAATCCACGAGCAGTTTTGTCTTTTGGGACATCATAAAATCCAACAAACCTTTATTCGATTTCTCCGGTTGAAGTATTAGCAAACTGAAAATGACACTCATTTGACTTTTAGTTGACATATCAGTTGTTTCGTCAGCTTGGACAGATACAAAAGGGGCTATTTTCTATTTCATTCAAAATCTGTTCATTTACATCAGTAATACATTCTATAAGGTTGTTCTGCACGTCACTTGAAGTGCCCTTGAAAACAGAGCTGGAACTGCTTAAATGATCTCACATATAAGGGTCTTCTTCGGCCAAAAAATCTAAAATTTGTAAATAATTTCCCTTATTTAGAAAAGTGTCTGTCTCGTCAGATACGAGAAAAGCTAGTACTTGGCGCGAAAAGAAACATACAGTTGAAATTAACCTTTTCATTATAAGCCGGTGTTGATCAACTTTTTCGTTGTGCTTTATAGCAGCTATGCGTGCTGCCTCAAACACAGCATGTTCTATTCTTTTCTTACTTAGTTCATTAAATTTCACAGCTGCTGTAATGTGTGTGGCAGAAGCTTCGTGTTTATTCGTTTTAGCAATAAAATTTTTTAAACTTTCCTCTCCAACACCTAATTCACACCATTCTTGACTACACCTATTAAAAAGTAAACGAGAAAAACAAAAATTTCTTCTTTTTTAAACTTCCCGTCAACCATGGCTTTCTGCGTGATGCCGTCGCAGAGAGCGTCGTGTGTTAGGTGTGGGGTAAACCGGTGGTATTCGGATTTTAAAGATTATAACGGCGGTCCTATGGCGATTACCGAGAGATCAGTTTGTTTCTTTTGCGAGTTAAGGGAGAAAATAGTTGACATAAAACGCGGTGTACGTGAGGTAACGGAAAGACTTGCAACGCTTGATGAGGGCAGGGGTAGGGCTACGGTTGACGAAAGCCGAACCAATACTAACGTTGAAGACGTTAGTAATTTGAAGGGTGAGGTGCGTAACCTAGTTTCTAGTTTAGGTAGCTTATCGGGAAGGTTGGATAGAGTTCAGGAAGGGGTTAAGGTTGGTCCAAGATTAGTAGATAGGGAGGGATTTAGAGAAGTTAAGGGTGGAGCTAGGCCGCGTACGTTAGGTGATAGGAATCCCCCCCACCTAACGAGGTTTCGAACCATTTTGCCGACTTCGAAAGGGAAGTGAATGAGGGGGAAACTATTTTAATTGGAGACTCTTTAGTGCGCCATATGGAGACAGAGTTCGTTGAACGGCATCCAAGAGGAGGAAGGTCTATCTCCCAGGGGCCACGGTTGACAGAGTTAGAGACGAAGTGGATAGGATTGACGTGTCCTCCCATCACTCGATGTTGGTGACGATGCGAGGAGGCAACGACTCGTATAGGCCCGATACGACAGTGCCTGACCTTTGGGAGAGATATAGGGGGTTAATTAGGTCCCTGAAGGCGAGGTTAGATAGGTCTTTAGTTCTAGGTATTACCCCTAGGCACGGTTTGGGTTTTAGGATTACGTCAAAAACAATATTTTTGAATAATAAATTAGGAGAGATTTGTGCTGAGGAAAATTTATCCTTCGAAAAGCTGTGGTCAGAATTCAGTGATCCTAGCCTTTTTATAAAAGATGGGGTGCATTTTAATGAAATAGGAAATGCTAGGCTAGGTAGGTTAATTGACGAAAACGTACGAAAGCTGTATAGGTCGAAGCCTTCTTCAAACGTCGTGGGTCTGGGGAACGCGGGCCCGACCTGAAAAATAGTTCAAAACGCCGGCCCGTGATAAAAAATAACTTGAACGTCTTTTATTGTAACGCGCGTAGTATTAGAAATAAATTAAACGAATTTAAGGCGATAATTTATTCAGGGAACTACGATATAGTTGCTATCACTGAAACGTGATTAAAAACCGTGACTCGGGACTTTTTAGGGGAACTTGATATACCGGGTTTTAAACTCTTTACTAATGATAGGTTACATAGGATTGGTGGCGGCGTTTTGCTGTACATTCGTAATTCCCTTAGGGCTATTGAGGTTAAGATAGATTTGCAATATGCGTTGGAGTTAGAGCGCGTAGTATTAGTTTGGATTTTGTTGTTGTTTATAGACGTCCCGTTCAACCCCTCGATACCGATACTAGATTTTACTCACTTCTTGGTAACTTTATTGACAATCGGAATAGTATAATTGTCGGAGACTTTAACTGCCCTAATGTTAATTACGAGACTTTTACTGGCAATGAGGGTGGTTTGAGATTGAGTTCATGGAAGATAATTTTTTACGACAGATGGTTACCGAACCAACGCGCGGTGACAATATTTTAGATTTGGTGATGACGAACGCCGAAAATATAGTCGAAGGTTTAGAAGTAGGCGAGAGTTTAGGATGCAGTGATCATCAAATTCTTAGGTTTAAGCTATTGATAGAAAACATAATAGAAGTCCCTGATTTTCGTAGGGCTAATTTTGATAGTTTTGCGGATAGGATGAGAGTAGTGGGACTGGGATAACTTATTTATGGGTAATGACACAAATTTGCATTGGGAGGCGTTTAAAGAAAGTTTTATGAATATTGAAAGGGAGTTTATTCCTCGTAGGCCCAAGCGCGCGGGAAATCATGGTAGGCCCAAGTGGTGGACTAGAGAAATAGGCGAGTTCATAAACGAGCGTAATAGAGCGTATAGACTTAAGCGCAATGGCACGGCAGCTAACTTTAATAGATATATTGAGCTTCGACGTCAGGTTAAAAGATCAGTTAGGAATGCGAAGCGTAATTTAGAGATACTTTTAGCTGCGGATAGTAAACATAATCCAAAAGTTTTTTGAATACGTAAATAATCGTAAGCCGATAAAAGATAACATAGGCCCTCCAGTGGATGTTAAAGGCGCTTTGGCTTCTGACGCTCAGGCGATAGCGGGTATTTTTGATAACTTTTTTGAGTTTTTGCCATAGAAGACGTAAAAACTGTCCCTGACGTGGACGATATCGTTCCATTTACAGTAGTAGCAAGACTATTTTGGATGAAATAACTATTTACGAGGGTGAGATTGCGCATTATATCGATAGGCTAAAAGTTAGCAAGGCTCCAGGCCCTGACGCTTTTTATCCCAGACATTTGAAAGACGTTATTGTAGGCCCCTTAACGAAGATTTTTAATCAGTCACTCGAAACGCAGATTATTCCTGAAAACTTCAAATTAGCTAACGTCACGCTCATTTTTAAAAAAGGCGACCGCACAGTAACTAGCAATTATAGGCCCATTAGCTTAACGTCAATTGTTGGTAAACTATTGGAATCCGTCGTTAGGGATCGTATCATCGATCACTTACAAAGTAAAGATTTGATTAATAGTAGTCAGCATGGGTTTCGACGCCAAAGATCTTGTTTAACTAATTTGTTAGAATTTTATAACGAAATAGTGCGCGAATACGATAGGCATACAGTGGCTGACGTTATTTATTTAGATTTTAAAAAGGCGTTCGATACAGTTCCGCATAGAAGAAGGTTAAAGCGCACGGTATACGCGGTCAGGTGGCTAACTGGGTTTGGAGTTAATGGTTCAGGGTCAATGTTGTCACTCAATAAGTGAGTGGTCTATTGTTGATGATGTTCTCAATCTGAGCCAGGAGAGTGAGCAACTCAAACAAAGTGTATCTGTTTTATACCAATTGCTTTCATCAAGCAATTCTTTACCATTTGTATATTCCTCTCCCAGATAGAACCATACCAAGGAGAGGCAACTGGAAGTCTGGGACTGTTGTATTTAGGAGGAAGGAACCAGCTTTGAAGGACATCAGAGGTTGATCAGACAACTCATAATTTGATCACTGTAGGCACAGTCCTGAAACTTCCCAAACAACCGCCATGGGTACTAATTCAAATTACTGTATCATTCTTCTCGCTCTTTCTGGTATCTAGCTAAGAACCTCTTCAACAACTTTACTATCTCTTCTTTCACTCCTCTTTTCCAGTCTGATGGCTCAGTTGCCATCTCTTCTCTTGACAAAGCTGAACTCTCTGCTCAAACTTTCGCTTCCAATCCAACTCAACCATGGACGATTACAGTGCTGTTCCTCTATCTCCTCCTCCCTCTGACTTTATTCTGTCTGAAATTATAATCTCTTCCAAAGATCTTCTTTCTTCCCTATCTGGGCTCAACTCTAGGAAAGCGTATGGTCCTGATGGTGTTCCTATTGTGCTTCTTAAGAACTATGCTTCTGTGCTGACATCCTGCCTAGGCAAACTCCTCCATCTTTCTCTCTCACCTGGTACTTTTGCAGGTATCTGCCTTTGGCCCCTCCATCCTGCATAAATAAAAATAAAAGGTGGCCGAGTGTGTCCTATGGCTGTCAGTCAGTCAGGGTGCTGCTCAGTAGCGCAAGTGCCACAAGAAAATGGTTTACCTATTATAATTTTTAAGGTGATCTCGTGATTGTGCAAATTAAATTCCTGAGTAAATAATGATTTTCAAAAGTAAACTGAACTATTATATTCACCAATTAAAAAAGTCAAACAAAATTTTGTGAAGTAATCACGAAGGTTGTATGTAGGTGGTGTTGAAACTAATCTAAAATTACTAAGTTCATTTAAAAAGGGTTTATTTTGGCCAAAAAATATTGTTGCCAATTTAAGCTAAAGGTCTGCTATGCAGTGATGTAGTGCTGGGGGAACGCGTGGGAACAGCGTTCCCTTACTTTTTTTGGTGGACGGAACGGCGTTCCCTCACTATTTCAAATAAATCCGAACTTACAAATCTCTAACGTCATGAAACTTTAATTCCCACCCCTAGAAGTAGTATGAGTAGTGATGCGAGTCGTTTTTTATTGTGTCGTTTTTTTTTGTTTAAAACGAAGGTAGTCTGTTTTTTTTTTTTTATTGTTTTAAACTTATTCCATATTTTTCTTCCTTTAATCTAATAAGTATATTAGTATTACCTATAATTTACTATACTACCATGCTTATACGGTTATACCTAGTATATATAGTCATCTTTTAGAAAAATTGAATCACGCAAAAAGTATATAATAGAAAGGAAAAACAAACCCTCATTTTTATATGTATATATTTTTTAACTAGAACATAAAACATTCTTCCTCATTTCAAACAATATACATAATTGTGATTGGCAAGAGTACCAGTATATATATTCCAGATAGAAAAGGAAAATATTCACCTTTTTTTGAACTTTTTTGTTAACCTAATGTTGTTTAACCTTCATTTCCATGGAAGGATCATCACTAGATTGGGTAGAGCATATATGCTAGTTTCAATATCACAGGTACTGGTATAATATACATAATAAAAAATACATAATACTGGTATAAAACAATATATATAATTGTGATTGGCAAGAATACCAGCGTGTATATATATATTCCAAATAGAAAAATAAAAAAAATAAAAATATTCATCTCTTTCTTTAACCTTTGTGTTAACCTAATGCTGTTTAACTTTCATTATCTGATTCTATTTCCATTGAAGAATCATTATCACTAGATTGATTAGAGCATATAGTTTCAATATCACAGGTACTGGTACTTATTGCAGATTTGGATGTTGACGAAGCCAATGTAGCACCATGTTTTACTTCACTTTCTTGGAATTTTGCATTTTGGGATATAAAATACTAGCTTTGCTGCTCTGTCTGTGCTTAATCAGTTTCTTTTGGCTGTATGGATATTACTGTATGTGCTAAATGATCTCGGAGGTAATGAAAGGGCGAAACAGAGGTGTATGAGTTTGTGTAGGTATATATGTGAGTATGCGTGCGTACTGCGTATGTATCTGGAATTCTGGATGTATGCGTATGTATGGGGTATATAATATATAAAAATATGTGTATATAAGTATTTATGTATATATTGGTATATATGTATATGGGTGTATGTGTATATATATGGATGGTCTCAGGGGGGAAAATGTCATCGCGGGTCTAAAGGATAGTTAAGTGGGAGATTCAAAATCCGAGGCATGGATGGGAGAGTCCTGGAAAGGTTGGATAATGGGCAGTCAGCTCCCAGCCAGTGTTCTCGCAAGTTTAACGGATCTCAAGATACAAGACTTTCAGTGCAAGAAAGAGGCCAGTTTTTTTCTGTAAATAGGCTGAAAAGGACATTCTATACTGGTACCATATGGCCTATTTTATTATTTATTTATTTATTTTTATAATATATATCATTGCAAAAGTATACCTTATAATTAAATTGGCAATATCTATATTAATTATTAAAAAAAACAAAAAAAAAAACTAAAAAACAAAAAAAAAACGACAAAAAACAACAAAAACAACATGGACATAAAAAACCCGGTTTTTTAACATCACTAAGTATGAGAAAGAATCATTAACTGTTTCATTTCTTTTAGCTTCGACTGAGGCAATGCTAGCCTATAAAGATCTGGTGAAACAGTCACCACGGCGTACCAGTTGTTAACTTTTTTTTAGTTAATCATTCCAGTTGTTAGCTATTTTTATTGATCGTACTGGATGTCATATATCTAATGACACTGGAAATACTGCATCTTCAACCTTGGAATATATCCTAATAACCAGTGCATATGACCTCAAAATATTCCTGAAATTGGTCAGATTTCAAAAGATTTCCCGGGGAGCTTGCAGTGCCCCCCGGACGCCCAGCTGTATGGGCTTGCCGCGCTCGCCATTGTGCCCCCCGCATCTGAGTAACACTTTCAAAATGCGTTCCCTCAATTCTTTATTTAGCACTACACCACTGCTGCTATGTACATAAAACTTTTGGGCCGACAATCATTACTTTAAAAGATACTCAAATGAATTTAATAAATAAATTAACCGAGTCACTTGTCAAAAGCAAATACACATACAGTATATATGACAAAATAATCACAGAACTTAATTGAACTGCATATTAGAAGCCATCATAGATAACCATTGTGGTAAATGATTAAAAAAATAATAAAGTATATAATAATTAACAATAATAAAGAGAATAACCATAATAACTTCATAATAAAAAAGGCAAAAGAACTGTTCAGTAAAAAAAAAAAAAAAAAAAAAAAAAATCTTGAACTCTTCATAATACTAAAGCTAAAAGTGAATTCTTCCCAATACAACACCTAAGTAGGAATTATTATCAATACAAAAGCTAAATTCCAACACTTTTAATGCAAAACATCTGAACATCTTACATTTATTTCTGTAATTTACAAAATATCAATATTAAAGAATTTATCTTGTAATAAATGAATTACAAAATTTCCAGACAAAGTTGCAAATAATTTCACAAGCTTTACAAAATATTTACTTATCAAGTTTTACTTCTTTTTACAATAATATTAGGTTGTCAAGAAATTAATGTTATTTTTGTGAATATCTTTACACACCTACAACATAAATAAGTTTGTCAAACCAATCATCTAAACATAAATGTAATGTAACCCTAACTTTATTTTTTCATATTTTGGACAAACCCTCATTTTTGTGATGGCCTGCGTTGAGAGAGACATTTGGCATATAATGCTGTATGAATTTAGAAAGGGAAACAGCACTACTGTAGTCAGAGGAATATCAGAAACGTTTATGGAAATGTTCCGAATGTCCGCAAATGTCACTGATGGTTCAGCAAATTCCATTCAGGAGACTCCAGCCTCAAAAATTGCGCTAGAAGGGGCTGCCATATTGGAATTGATGTTGATGCTTTGAAGATGCTCGTGGAATCTAACCCTCAGCAACACATCCGTGAATTGTCAGCCAAACTGCATGGCTCTCATGAAACAGTAAGAAAACACCTCAGAAATCTTGGAAAACAGCTTAAAGAGGGTGTTTGGGTACCTCACAAACTCTCCAACAAAAATCTTCTCGAACGTGTCAACATTGCTTTGTCTCTTTTCGCGCACCACACACGTGAACCATTTTTGGAATGGATTGTTACTTGTGATGAAAAATGGATTGTTTACGCCAATATCAAATGCAAAAAAACAATGGCTGAGTCACGGCCAAAAACCAATTCCCACTCGAAAGCCTAGAGTCCATCAACAGAAAGTGATGCTCTGCATTTGGTGGGACATTAAAGGAGTGATTCATTTTGAGCTCATAAATCCACATCAGACAGTCACTTCTAATTGTACAGTCAACAACTGGAACATTTAAATCAAGCCCTTCATCAGAAGCATCCATCACTGGTCAACCGAAAAGGTTCTTTGCCTTCTTCACGATAATGCATGCTCCCATGTGGCACATTTGACTCTACAAAAGATCATGGACTTAGGATGGGAAGTTCTCCCGCAGCCACCATATTCTCCAGATATAGTGCCATCAGATTCAATTTCATTCGCTACATCATCCAATTGGAAAATAATATGCAAATGAAGAGGCTGTCAGAGAGGACATCAATTTGTTCTTGCATCAAAACCATCCGATTCTTTAAACGAAATTGCTAATCTGGTCTTGAGATGGGAAGCCATCAGAGATAAGAATGGAAATTATTTCACTGATTAAATATCAATGCATCTGTATGATACTTATTTAAATTTGTTCTTCCATAAAAACAGCATTAATTTCTTGACAACCTAATATATTCTACATTTACAATTCTTGAGTTAACTCTATGAATACTGCACTCTATTTTAAATCTGACTATCCCAAAATACAGTTCCAAAACTTTTAATTCACATAGCCCTATTACAGGGAAGACGATCCCTGCCTCAACCACTCCAGTGATGCTTCCTATTTATATAGTTCTTCTCTAGCCCTTGTGCATATCTTCCTGCCCCTCATGCTGTTGCCATACATACTTATTTTCTTTCTGTACAAATATCACATTGGTGCCTCTCACCTTTTCAGCAATTTTTGAAGCTTGCATCTCCACAGCTTCCACTGCATCTTGCATGAACTCTTCTCCAAAATCCTGTGCGAATTTGATGATAGAGGTTCAGTGGGACAGTTTTGTTTCATGATACTCTTTCAAAAATGCTAGTGCTGTGTTTGTGGCACACTTCAAATATTGTCCTATACTAACAGTGGCAGAGTAGTGCAAGTTGTTGAGTTCTGAGAGGCTGAGTCCCATGACACTATTGGATACACATTCTTGGCAGACATTGGTTCCTATAAGTTTGTATGAGAAACTGCATAAAGTTTAAGATCATCCATAAAAAGGAGATGATTATTTTGTCTAGGTTTCTTCATCTTCATGTTTCAAGGTTATAGTCCTTTCACTATTTTTAGGGAATTTGCTCAATGAGTTTTAGGTGATACAGAACAGAAGGGGGGTACGAGTTGAGTCCCTGCAATATATCCCTCTGAAATATTAATTTTCCTTCTCTCATGACTCAGGGAGACACTTGTTTTCCAGTTAGCTATTTGGTCTTCTAGTAATGTTATGATTTTTGGGATGAACTTTGCAGAGCCTCAATATTGGTGTATCCATGAATATGGTACATTATTGAATGTTTTCTGATAATCAATCCAGACCACACTCAGATTCCTGCCCTATTTTTATGCAATCTTCAAAGATGGCACTAATGATTAGTAGTTGATCTTTTGTTCAAAGACACTTTCTTTTGCAGACTTTTTGCTCTTTATCAAAGTAGTAGTTGGTTTTCAGATGGTCATAGATATTCTCTGCCACTAGTTCAGCGAGCAATTTCTAGGTACTGGATTTAAAAACTGTGTATCTTGGGATTTTGGGATGAAGGATGTATATTAACCAGACATTGGCTAACATATCTGGTTCAGGGTTTTTGAAATTATGGAGCTTCACCAATTTTCTTTTTACATCCTCCTCTGTGATTAACACTTCAGACATTTCCAGTTTGTTCTTATTGGCTCTTATTTATTCAATCCAGTTAGCATCACTGTGCTGTTTTGGGTCTTCATAAGGGATCTCCAATAAATTTCCAGCTGGTCTTGTGCTGGGTTTCTTGGGATTTTGGTATCAGAATGGTGTTCCCTGTTGTCATCCATTCTGGGGCCTCCTCCTCACTATTTATCATCCATTGAAAGGCCTGTTTATAATACTTAAGTAGTGGAGTAATCTATTTAAGTCAAAAGTTTGAGTGTTGGTCTATTCCTTGACTTCTGAAGGTGTTAAACTTGCTAGATTTGATTAAAGTTTGTCCTCCATTATGGCGATGTTTTCCATTTGTTGTCTCTATTGACCTGTCTCACCTCCTCTATCCAATCAGCCTCATTGTTGTGTTGTGCTGGATCTTGGAAAAGTTGCCTCCAGTAGTTATCTAGTGCATTTTGGTCTGGTTAACTTGTACTATTTCCTATATTAGATTTTTATAAAGAGAACTTCAATTCTTTGCAAATAACTGATTTTGTTCTTTAGCTCTTTGTCTCTGCTCTCTATTCTTTATTTGTTAAGGTAATGCTTTAATTTGTGCCTGGTGTTCATGGCATTTTTGATTGCATCTGCTCATGATTATTCATATTATACTTCCACTTCACCTTCCTAAACCTTGCTGATATGTTTCTGATTGATGGGTTTCTTAAGTGTGCCTCCATTTCTGAGATTTCCCTTCTCAGCTGCAATATTCCTACTTGCTTTTTCTTCTTTAATATTGGGACTTCTGGTACCCTGTTTGGCAATTCTCTGGGTCTCAAGGCCTGTAGCTGGGTATCATCTTGGATGTATAATCCAACGGCATAGTTTACATTTATTTCAGAAATTTGGGCATCCTCTGGAATTAATTTTGGCAGTGTTATATTAACTTTCTTCATTAGTCTTTTAAACTGGTTGTTAGTATTTAGCTTTAGCAATTTTGGTCTATCTCCAAACACCATGAGTCACACTTCCTTTATCCTGTTGGCAAAGTCCTCTTCCATTTGCATCTGCTCCCAATCAACTTGCCTTTCTGCAGATGGTGGGTTGCTTGATTCTGATGTAAATGGTGATGATGGTGGTGATAATGGAGGTGGGTTCCCTGGTTAAGCTGGGTGGTGGCTTTGGATGTATGCTCTGTCTCAAAAGTATGCTCCTCCTGGTAAAAGACAGGATTCATATGAAGACATGGGTTAGATCAGCTGTTGAACTCTCATCTTCACATGTTGCATTTCATTATTACCAAGATTTCTTCTGTGTCCCAGAAATCAGTGTTGGTGCTGGAGTTCAGGGTCAGTGTTCTTCTGGCCTGGTGAGTCTTTCTGCAGGGCTTCCAGTTGGGAGGAATTCATCCTACTCCCAGAAGTCAGAAGTAATAGGGCTAATCACACTTGATAATGATCACAGGGTGCCTGCCCTTGCATATGCTATGACCAAGTGAAGTGGCTTCAACTAATTTCATCTCCACCACTCTTTCCACTGTTTGCTTTTTTTTCCACTGTTTGCTTTTATTTCTTTATGGTTGCATTTTCATGTTGGGGAAAGCTTTTAGCTGTGCTTGGTACTTCTCAGAAAAGTTACCTCCTCATGGCTACTTTCAGCCAAACCATGTGTTAAGGGGCCCAAAGTGTGTGAATAATGCAGAGACTCATCCAACCCTTCATTTCTCTTTGTTAAATATACTTTTATCACAACAACACCATCCAAGTTCCTTCCTGGAAGTGCAAAAGCAATGCTCATCTATGCAGCTTACTCCTGAGGGCTTGATTCAAGATCATTACTGTTACCCTTAAAAACCCCAATTTGTACTTTACCTTTGGTTTATATTCGTTTTGGAATACTTTTTAGAGCTGTAAGTGGGGTTTCCACCTGAAGCCAAACACTCCAACTATTTCTGAACTTGGCCTGGTGTTCATTTGAGGAGTGTGACTTTCTTTTGATGCCCCTATTTGGATCCCTATGGCCTGGAGCTGTCTTGGTATTGATTTCAGGTAAGATATTAAATTGTTCTTCATCATACCTGCAGCACCAACTATGATGGGGAGAATGGCAGCTTCTTTCAATTCCCAATTTCTCTTTAAATCATATTGAAGCACCTGATATTTAGTGATTTTTTCCCTTTCAGCTCTGTTGAGGCCATAGTCATTTGGGACACTGACCTCTATCAGTAAGGCAACCTTTTCCCTCTTGTCCCACACTATTATGTCTGGTTTTACTGATGAATTATCTATGCTGATATTATTGTATCATAATAGATAGTATAGTAGTCATTTCCAGTAACTGGTACAGGTGTATGGTCCCATACATTTTTACTATATTCCAGTTCTAATGCTGTCAGAATCTTCCAGTGGATATATTTACATATTTTGTTGTGTCTGGCTGTATAGTACCCATCTGCCATGAGCACCCTATAGCCTGATATTAAATGGCCAACACTTTCCACCTTACCATGACAGAATCTACATCTATCATTATTACTGAATCCAGCCATTTTTTTTAATGTATTTGTTAGCAGTGCAAGATCTTGGCCACCCAGTATTAATCATTCTTCATCAAACTGCAAAACTCCTCTCCTTAGCCATTCCAATGATTCTTCTTTATTGATGTTGTCTTTCTGAAGTTCTTTATAGTATTTTCCAGCCCTTTGGTATTGTTCCCATTCTTCTGCATGTTTGGTTTGTTGTTCTATGACAAATGTTTTGCAACTTTCCCTAGCAATTAATATGGCTGGTACTCTTTTAGTTTCTACTTCTTCCATCATACTATCTATTCCCTCCAAAGTGCTAGGCCAGTTTGGTTTTGGAAGCTTGTTGAGTTACTCTTGTGGTGTGGTGTTCACAAACCAGAGCTATTGTACAGTTGGAAGAGCTCCTCAGATACTGTCTAATGCTATGGTCAATGATCAGTGCAGTTGGTTAATCTCAGTCAATCCCATCCCTCCCAGTTTCATTGGTTGGTACAATCTGGGAAGACACTGGTTCCTGTATGTTATTCTATTTAGAGTAAGGATTTTCCTGGTCTTAACATCTAGTTTGTTCAGTTCTGTTTGCAGTCTATTAACCCAATACTATGATATAATTAATAACAGGAATGGTGAGTTGATTTATAGCCATTATTTTGTTCTTTGATGCAAGTTGGGTCTTGCAGATCTTTTTCAGTCTTCGCACATACTCTCCACTGATTTTTTATCACATTTGCCAGTGTTCAATATTACCACTCTCTTCTATTCCAAGGTATTTATAGGAACTATCCTCTTCCAAGTCCTTAATCTCAGTATCTCTTCTTAAGTTGATGTTATGGGTTTGTATTTTCTTACCTCCCATAAGTGTACATTTAGCACACTTGTTCAATCCAAATTTTATTTTTATATCATTTAAGAAAGCATGTATGATCCGTAATAGGCAGGCCCGTGCACAGGACACTTCAGATGGGGGTGTCTGAAAGTTAACAAAAAGGGCACAGCATTTATATGGATGTTATTTTTTGGGGGAAAAAATGGCACTTCTGATGCATGAAGGGGCAAATGGGAGGGCTCAAGTCTCTGCAGCTCCCCACCTCTGCACTTGCTTGGTAATTGGTATTCTAGGTTTTGGTGAGAGTCTACATAAACCTTAAGATCATCCATAAACAGATGACCATTCAAAACAGTCTGGATTTCTTCACCTAGTTTGATTGAGATTGTAGCCTTTGTTACTATTGCTGAGTAACTTCCTTAGGGGATCCAGGGTGAGAGAGAATAACAAGGGTGACAAGCTGTCTCCCTGGAATATACCCATTATCTTGATATGGGGGATAGATATTTTTCCTTTCATGGATGAGATTGATGTTTGTTCTCCATTTTGTAATCTGATTTATTAAAGTTCTAATAATGGTAGGATGGAGTTTATATAGCTTGAGGCATTCCAAAATCCAGGAGTGTGGGACACTGTCAAATGCCTTTTGATAGTCTACCCATGCCATACTTAGATTTCTGCTGCCTCTTTTCTTGCAGTCTTCAAGGATAGTTTTGTTGATGAGCAGCTGAATCATCCTTTGCTCCAAAGCAGTTTCTTCTACATTCGTCAGCCAGACTCCTTACTGAGCAGACGCATTCCCTGGGCTCTCTGATATTGTTTCTACTTTTGGATATTGCAAATAAATTTACTGTTGGAAAGTTCTGAATTTTATATACTTGCGTTTATATTCACATTGTTATAGTTAGGTACCTGAATATTAGTGGTTTTTAGTGATTTAGAAGTTTTCATAGTGTGCCAGCTTAATTTAATTTAAACTTGTGATAGTTATAAACGTTAACTACCTCAACTTGTGCGATGCCATTGCAGAAAGCATCGTAGGTGTGGGGTTAATCTGTGGTATACTGACTTTAAAGATTACAACGGCAGTCCTATGGCGATTACCGAGAGATCAGTTTGTTTCTTTTGTGAGTTAAGCGAAGAGATAGTTGATTTAAAAAATAGTGTATGTGAGGTGACAGACTCGCAATGTCTGATGAGGGCAGGGGTAGGCTTACAGTTGATGAAGGTCAAACCTATACTAATGTTGAAGACATTAGTAAGTTGAAGGGTGAGGTTAGGAACTATTTCTAGTATAGGTAGCTTATCAGGAAGGTTAGACAGAGTTGAGAAAGGGGCTAAGGTTGGTCCTAGATCAGTAGATGGGGAGGGATTTAGAGTAGTTAATGGTGGATCTAGGCCACATACATTAGGTGATAGGAATCCCCCCAATATCGAGATTTTGAATCCTTTCACCCAGTTGGATAGGGATGTGGATGTGGGGGAAATGATTTTGCTTGGGGACTCCTTAGTACATCATGTGGCTAAGGAGTTTGTTGAATGGAATCCAACCAAGAGGAGGAGGGTCTGTCTACAAAGGGCCAGGGTTGACAGAATTAGAGACAAAGTGTATAGGATTGATGTTGCCTCCCATCACTCAATGTTGGTGATGATGGTAAGGGGCAATGAGAATGTTTAACCTTTTGGAGAGATACAGGGGGTTAATTAGGTCTTTAGTTCTAGGTATTACTGCTAGGCATGGTTTAAATTTTAGGATTATGTCAAAAACAATTTTTAAACACTAAACTAGAAGAAATATGTGCTCAGGAAAATGTACCCTTTGTAAAGCTGTGGTCAGAATTTAGTGATCCAAGCCTTTTTATAAAAGATGGGGGGTGCATTTCAATGAAATAGGGAATGCTAGGCTAGGTAGATTAATTACACACTTCTTAGTAACTTTGTTAATAATCAGAATAGTATATTGGAGACTTTAACTGCCCTAACTTTAATTATGAGACTTTTACTGGTAATGATGAGGGTTTGAGACTGAGTTCATGGAAGATAATTTTTTACGACAGATGGTTACCGAACCAATGTGTGGTGACAATATTTTAGATATGGTGATGATGAACAATGAAGATATAGTTGAAAGTTTGGAAGTAGGTAAGAGTTTGGGATGTAGTGATCATCAAATTATTAGGTTTAAGCTATTGATAGAAAACAGTAAGGAGAGTAATGCAACAGAAGTCCCCGATTTTTGTAGGGCTAACTTTGATAGTTTTGCAGATAGGATACGAGTAATGAACTGGGATAATTTCTTTATGGGTAAGGACACAAATTTTCATTGAGAGGCATTTAAAGAAAGTTTTTTGAATACTGAAAGGGAGTTTATTCTGCATAGGCCCAAGTGGTGGACTACAGAAATAGGCGAGTTCATAAACGAGCATATTGACTTGATAAGTGCAGTGGTACGGTAGCAAACTTTAATAGATATATCAAGCTTAGATGTTAGGTTAAAAGATGTTGGAAATGCTGCGTGTAATTTTGAGATACTTGTAGCTGCGGATAGTAAACATAATCCGAAGTTTTTTGACTATGTGAATAATTGTAAGCCAATAAAAGATAACATAGGCCCTCTAGTGGATGGTAATGGCGCTTTGACTTCCGACACTCTGACAATGGCAGGTATTTTTAACAACTTTTTTGCGATGGTTATTACCACAGAAGGCCGAAATAATGTCCCCAGCTTGGTCGATATCATTCCATTTAGTAGCAAGACTATTTTGAATGAAATAACTGTTTATGAGGGTGAGATTGTGCATTATATCAATAAGCTAAAAGTTAGCAAGGCTCCAGGAAAGATTTGAAAGTCATTATCGTAGGCCCCTTCACAAAATTTTTTAATAAGTCATTGGAAGTGGGGATTATTCCTGACTACTTCAAATTAGTTAACATTACACCCATTTTTAAAAAATCAACTGCAGAGTAGCTAGCAATTATAGACCTATTAGCTTAATGTCAACTGTCGGTAAACTTTTAGAATCCATAGTTAGCGATCATATCATCTATCACTTAGAAAGTCGTGATTTGATTAACAGTAGTCAGCATGGGTTTTGACACCATATATCTTGTTTAACTAATTTGTTAGTTTTATAATGGAATAGTGCATGCATACAATAGGCATAGAGTGGCTGATGTTCTTATTTTGGCTTTAAAAAAGCGTTCAATAGAGTTTCACATAGAAGATTAATTGTGAAGGTTAAAGCGCACAGTATATGTGGTCAGGTAGCAAGCTAGTTAGAAGAATGGCTTCATGGCAGGATGTTGGTAGTGGTGTCCCTCAGGGTTCAGTGTTAGGCCCATTGCTATTCATAATCTACATTAACAACATAGATGTACGCTTGATCAGTAATGTGTCAAAATTCATGGATGATACTAAAATAGGTGGTAAAGTTCTTAATGTGGATGATTGAAATAGGCTCCAAGATGATGTAAATAGGATTATGGAGTGGACAGATAGGTGGCAGATGCAATTTAATGTAGAAAAATGTAAAGTTTTGCATATAGGTTCTCATAACAACAATTACACATCCACAATGGATGACAGACAGTTAGTGAGTATTGAAGAGTAAGTAGATTTAGGCATATGCGTATCTAACAATTTAAAAATTAGGAACCAGTGCCTGGAGTCTTGCACAAAAGCTAATAGGATGTTAGGCTTTGTAGCACATAATTTCAAATTTAAACCAAAGAGTATCATATTGCCCCTTTACAGGTCCCAAGTGAGGCCTCACTTAGAATATGCCATTCAGTTTTGGTGCCTGTATTTGCATGAGGATATTGATAGGTTGGAAAGGGTTCAGTGACACACCATGAAACTAATTTCATCACTACGAAACAAGTCTTACAATGATAGGATTAAAGAGATAGACTTGCATTCACTCAAAACTAGGAGATTAAGGGGGACGCTTATTGAAGTTTTTAAAATCATTAATAAAAATCAATAACATAAATTTTGACATTATTTATTTTCAATAATAGCAATACTCATAATAACAGATTTAAATTACATGGCAGACATTTCATTACTAACATCCCTAAAAACTTTTTTATGTTTAAAGTAATTGATGAATGGAATAATCTTCCCCACATCCATCATGAACTCTACCACCATTAATATGTTTAAAAACTGTTTTGATAGGGATTTTAAAAATATTAACATCATTTAAAATAATAATAAATTAGCAACAGGAGCTCTGGGGTTAATGGTTACCGTTTGAGTCTGTTGATTAATGCCAGCAATAAAATTCTATATATATGTAAAAATGAATAATTCCTATATAACCTTTATATTCAAATATTCATTTTTACATAAGAACCAAAATCGCCTCACGCAAGTTTGGATAAAATTTTGATTTGCTTTCTATTTTTACAATGTCACAACCATGCTATCTACCATTTCTATGGAAAGTCATATCCATGTTTGTGTCATTGGAGGTTCGTTATGAGAAGCAAATGTCCCTTAATTTCATTCCCTCAAAGTACAAACAAGACACACAACAGTTTAGATCGTTTAACATTTCCATCATAATATTACCCATATCTCCATAATTTTGATTTGCTTTCTATTTTTACAATGTCACAACCATGCTATCTACCATTTCTATGGAAAGTCATATCCATGTTTGTGCCATTGGAGGTTCGTTATGAGAAGCAAATGTCCCTTAATTTCATTCCCTCAAAGTACAAACAAGACACACAACAGTTTAGATCGTTTAACATTTCCATCATAATATTACCCATATCTCCATTTTCCATTTATTATAGACTTTATGATAATTAATTATTGTTGTCTTGCATCTAACCCTCATCCCTACACATTGCATGTGACATGATATGAACCCTTGTTTGTACTTCTTCATTCATTTACTAAATTCTTCCTCAAATGTATCCAACTCCTTAATATTTACTGTATACTCGTATAAGTATATATATTTAATTAATAGTTTCACTCACTCTTTGTACAATGACTATAAACCTTTCATTACTATATTGCTCTAATTCATCTCTTCTAAATTCTGCCAATAATGACTCATACTATATGAATGAATTAAATAACTATGGCATATTAATTATGAATTGACGTATGGCATAATTTGAAAAACTATGATATCAGAAAGTAACTTAATTCTCTTCACGTTTTTCATACCTTGAATACTGAATCACATGTTTAGTATGTGGATATCTTTCGCATTCAATGTATGGTAAATTCCTTAATAATAATAAACACTTCATTCTCTGTAAGTCATTATTTATATGTTGTGTCCTGTCTGGTGTTATGCAGTAAAAATATTATTCAACCATATTCACTCATACATCCATCCATCCATGTCCTTTCTTGACTGCAATCCTTATTAATTTTATTACTTATTCATTCATGGTTTTTCTCCAGTGTGAACTTTTGCATGCCTTTGAAGACTACCTTTCTGCGATGTAGTGTAAGAACAAATATCACATTTAAAAGGTTTTCCTCTTTTGGTTTATACTCTTTAATATATTTTTTTTCAGTTAGAAGTGGGGCTTCCACCCAAAGCCAAACACTTCAATTATGTCTGAACTTGTCCTAGCGTTTGTTTAAGGAGGGGGGTGACCATTCCTTTTAATGCCCCCATCTGGATTTCTATGGCCTGGGGCTGTCCTGGGATTGAATTCAGCTAAGTTGATAAGTTGTTTTTCATCATACCTGTTGCCCCAACTATGATGGGGAGAATGGCAGCCTCTTTCAATCTCGTTTCTCTTCATATCATATATGAGTGCCTGGTATTTTGTAATTTTCTCCCTTTCCACTCTATTAAGGCCATAATCATTTGGGACACTGACCTCAATAAGTAAGGCACTGCTTTCCCTCTTGTCCCACACTACTATGTCCGGTTTTACTTCAGAATTATCTATAAAAGTGGCTGTTGGGATTATTGTGTCATAGTATATGGTATAATGGTTGTTTCCAGTAATTGGTGCCAGTGTGTGTTCCCATACATTTTTATTGCATTCTAATTCTAATGCTATCATAATCTTCCAGTGAATATATTTACAAATTTTATTGTGTCTGGCTGTATGGTACCCCTCTGCCAGGAGCACCCTGCAGCCTGATATTAGATGGCCAACACTTTCTACCTCAACATGACAGAATCTACACCTATCATTAGTACTTATTCCTGCCATTTTTTTAAATGCATTTGTTAGGAGTGCAAGATCTTGGGCACCCATTATTAGTCGCTCTCTGTCATATTGCAGAACTCCTCTCCTTAACCATTCCAATGGTCCTTCTTTGTTGATATAATCCTTTTATAATTCTTGATAATATTTTCCAGCTCTTTGATGTTGTTCCCATTCTTCTGCATGCTTGGCCTGTTGTTCCTTAACAAATCTTTTGCGACTTTTCCTAGCTATTAAGGTGGCTGGTACTCTTTCCTCCAGTATGAACTCTTATATGCACTTTAAGACTACTTTTAAATGCTGTAGTGTAAGAACAAATATCGCATTTAAAAGGTTTTTCTCCAGTATGAACTCTTAAATGCACTTGAAGCCTACCTTTCTGCGATGTAGTATAAGAACAAACATCACATTTAAAAGGTTTTTCTCCAGTATGAACTCTTATATGCACTTTAAGACTACTTTTAAATGCTGTAGTGTAAGAACAAATATCGCATTTAAAAGGTTTTTCTCCAGTATGAACTCTTAAATGCACTTGAAGCCTACCTTTCTGCGATGTAGTGTAAGAACAAACATCACATTTAAAAGGTTTTTCTCCAGTATGAACTCTTATATGCATTTTAAGACTACTTTTTTTTGATGTAGTGTAAGAACAAATATCACATTTAAAAGGTTTTTCTCCAGTGTGAACTCTTAAATGCGGTTGAAGCGCACTTTTCTGTGCTGTTGTGTAAGAACAAATATCACATTTAAAAGGTTTTTCTCCAGTATGAACTCTTATATGCACTTTAAGCCTACCTTTCTGTGATGAAGTGTAAGAACAAATATCACATTTAAAAGGTTTTTCTCCAGTGTGAACTCTTAAATGCTCTTGAAGCCTACTTCTAACTGCTGCAGTGTAAGAACAATTATCACATTTAAAAGGTTTTTCTCCAGTGTGAACTCTTAAATGCTCTTGAAACCTACCTTTCTGCGATGTAGTGTAAGAACAAATATCACATTTAAAAGGTTTTTCTCTAGTGTGAACTCTAGCATGCCTTTGAAGATTACTTCTCTGTATTGTCGTGTAAGAACAAATATCACATTTAAAAGGTTTTTCTCCAGTGTGAACTCTTAAATGCTCTTGAAGCCTACTTCTAACTGCTGCAGTGTAAGAACAATTATCACATTTAAAAGGTTTTTCTCCAGTGTGAACTCTTAAATGCATTTGTAGATTTACTTCAAATTTTGTCTGATATTGACATATAGAACACCTGAAAATACTCTTTTGTATGAACTGGTTATCATGTTCAAAATTAAGTAAATTTGTTACATTATTTGAAGTTGGAGTGCAGGCATTTTCTGTTTGTTTGCAAAAGCCAAAAGATTTAGTTTTTTGAGGTTCTGATTTTGTTCCTGAGTTTTGCTTTAGTTTGGATCCCTGCAAATAAGTTGCATAAAATTAATTACAACACTCACTCTATAGGCTAAATACTCAGCTTAAACTGTATTTAAGTTTTATATTTTCCTTCAATGAAATACATAATTTATTGATCAAAATGCTTAAAATATTTTTTTTAAAATTCTTTAGTTTACTCTTGTATTTTCACACCATTCTTTTCTGGCCACTGATTTTTATCTCAAAATATTTTCAGATTAAATTAAATATGATAATTCATTTCCTTTCTAACAACTTTGCACTATTAACCTTTTTCTTATATAAAGGATTTGTATACAACCTATACTTCCCATCATGACAAATGAGTAAAGGGCTGGATCAATAAGCACCTGCATGCATGTGCTATTTATGGCTACCATGCCTCCCCTTCCACCCACAAAAACTAAAAAGTGAATGAATTTTCACCATAGGTACGACATGGGCTAGTGATGCCCATTAGGTTCTGTAGCAAAAGTTTCCCCTATCCTCACTATTAAGGTAAAAATAGATTCACCAACTCCCCTTTTTCACACACTTTAAAATTTTATAAATCAATATAAATCATTTCAGGGCTGAAATGTTGAACATTATCTAAATGCTTTAGTATATTGCAGTTCAATTTATTAATGTCTGACTCAGACATTAAGTGAACACAAGGTGTTGAACTATTTATTTTGGTAAAGTAAGTTGGGTTGGAAACAAGTTTAGCTGCCTCTGAAAAAAAATAAAACCAATTGTCCTTAAAAACTACATTAGGAGTAATTTCATTCACTCAAATGATATGAATAACAAAAACAATTATGATTTGAGGGTTGTTTAACCTAAAGAGTAAATTGAAGTCTTATGACAAAAGTACAGTTTTTTGTAGGATTTAATTCACTACTCTATCAAAGAAGAACCAGAAATGCATCTTAATTGCTGAAATTTAAAATTACAGCCAAGACTCAAACACAACTTTCAGATTAACAGCCCAGTGTCCTACTAGGCTACTCTGGCTGTTAATTCAGGCAAATGGTTGTATGTATATGCAAATTAGGATTAAAACCCCAGAATAAAGTATTTTTATTAAGAGAGGAGCTAATTTAAAAATAACATATGAACAATGTTTTGCTAATTTTAAAAGATGTTTACCAAAACTACTCATTTATCTCTGTTCTTGTCAGAGTTGGCAAAAACCCAAAAACCCTTTTTTTTTTTTTTGTTTTTTGTTTTTATTAAGAACAAACAAAAACCCAAAATGGGTTTTTGGGTTTTTGCCGACCCTGGTTCTTGTGTTGCCCAACATTTAGCTGAGCTAATGGAGGCAGAGAAATCAAAACAAATTTAATGCATTAAGTTCTTCATATATAAAAGAGGATCAGGAAATCAGGAACTAATTTGCTTTTAATGACAACATTTATTTAAACTACATTATTTGGTCAAAGTCCATGATGTGTGATGGAGCCATATGTTTAATTTTGAGTGATGTATCGATCATCCCACTTCTAAATTCATGATTTTTAACAAATATTCTTTTTACAAGTTAATTATTTTATCAATCAACATTATAAGCAGTCCATTTCATACCAGCCAAATTCAAACTTCTGAAGTTATTCATCTCAACTGATCTCACTTTTGACATTATACTCCACTACCAAGTAAAACAAGAATCTCGCATCCACACAGTGTTAACACCAATAAATATTCATGTCAATTACTTGTTGCATCTACTGTATATTAAAGCATTTCCTTTCTACTAAGGCTTTTATTGCAACCATGACATACTTTGCTTCATTCTCTTTTTAACTCCCAATGTTCTTATGCCTCTTTTTTCAGTCAAACACCAAAATTTAAATATTTCCACAACCTCTAATATGTCTCTATTCACTTTAACAACACATTCTAACTCTTTTATCAATGAGAATAGTCTTTGATTTACACTTTCAATTATCTTTAATACATATAAAAAATACTTGCCATTACTCTCCACTTTATTCTCCGATTTACCCAGAAGCACCATGTCATCAGCATATGTAAGATATAACAACTACATCACATTCACGTACATTCAGATATATTGCTCTTTCTAACATTCTTTCATCACCTGCATTATCCCATCCATGAAGGGAATGAACATACCCTAATTTAGAATTAACTAATTATTGTAAATATGGTTGTCAATGACATTACTTCATGTAATACTCCTCAATGAATCAACTTTGTAAGAGAACATTTCTAATTTAATTTATATATTTGAACCCTAATACAGTGGACCCTTGCTATCTGAGATTAATTGGTTCCAAAAAAGTATCTCAGATAGTAGAACCTTGGTTAATGGGACCACACTATACATGTTATAAGGCTAACTGGTTCCAGAAAACTAAAAACTGACCTTTATCACCACAAAATCTAATTTTTAAGGCCCTACAGTATTTTTAATTTAAATTAAATAGTATTTAAGTACAGTATTATTATGTTATCTTCTGAAAATAAAGAATTAAATTATAATGAATAGAGTACTGTATTAATTAAATTAACATGCACTCAAAAATTAACATTCACCAGAACAATCTGACTAGGCTTGCTGGAAAGATTGACTGGAAAGATGGTGGTGGTGTTTTATTGTTTGGAAGGCGAGACTCCTTCCATAAAGGCATCTGGTAGTTCAGGCAATTGGTCATGTTTTTGAGAGCTTGAAGTGGTCCCTGAAGTTGATGGTTTTGGTTCATCTTATTCTATAGAAGAAGTCCTTTTTGTTTTGAAAAAACTATCAATTAGTGTCTGCTTGGGATTGGTCATTTCTTGGAGTTGAATTTGGTATGGGAGGAGTGCTGAATTGATGGTGCTGTATGTTGTGCAGACTCTACCATGGATGGGATTCTCTTTCCATGATTTTCTACGATTTTCCATCGCTTGCGGGCATTCTAGAACAAACATGTTCTATAGCAGTGGTAGTCAAACTGGGGTACGTAAGCTCTGCTGCTAAAACAAGCAAGTTGGTTAATCAATTATAAAATGAATTTATACAATTATAATTTTCAACTAAATTTTTTTGAAAATATATATTATAATTATTTATTTATAATATTAATATTTAATTATAAATTTAACTCAACATTGGTACAATTTATTATTAAATTATTTAATATTAATTATTTTATATTTTAATATTTTTTAAAAATTATTATTAAATTACCCGATATTGGTACAAATTGGTACAAATCGTACGATAACTTCCACTTGTCAATCTGGCAATGCTGATGGGTGAAGTTAATTAGTCCAGTTGTATGGTGCTTGCTGTGCAGTTCTGTTTAATCAGTTTTTAGTATGTTCATTGCTAGTTACTTGAATTACTAATGATTACCTTTGTTCTGATTTATCACATTTTGTAATCCTGCAATGGATAAGTTTGTGACAAGAAAACAAGCTTCTGATAGAAGTACTGTCACTGACAGTTCACCCAGATCCAGTGAATTGCGTAATCTTACTCAAGAACCTAGGCCTAGTGTTGATTATTCTCGGCCATCCAAAATGGCTAAAACTATTAAAATGGCTAAGCATCATCACTATGATGATTCTTACATTAAGTATGGCTTCATTTCTAAGAAGGACAACCCTCCTCTGCCATTGTGTGTAATCTGCAATAAAACGTTATCAAATAATAGCATGAAGCCATCTCTTATGCAACGACATTTATTTACAAACCACAGTGAGCTCAAAGACAAATATGAAGACTTTTTTAAGCAAAAAGGTGAGGCATTAACAAAAAATGTAAATACTTTTCATATATTTTCAGTCATCAAAAGCAGCTTTAGAGACCTGGTGCTTTGATAATAGCTAATAAAATGTTACACACTAAAGCTGTTAATGCAATAAAATCTACTCCAATCTCAGATACCACTGTAATTCGTAGAATTGATGAGATGGCACGAGATGTCCAGCAGCAAATTATACACAGTATTAAAGTAGAAAAGAAGTTTGCTTTACAAATCGATGAGTCAACAGATATTACAAATAACGCTGAGTTACTTGTGTATGTGCGATACTATGATAGTAAAAGTGGCATTACAGATAAAGTTTTAGCATGCAAAGAGCTACTGAGGTACACAACTGGCGAAGCCACTTTCAATACACTTGATAATTTTATAAGAGTTGAATCAGAGTTGTCTTGGGAATTGTGTGTAAGCATATGCACAGACGGGGCAGCTGCTATGACAGGGTCCAAGAGCGGGTTAGTCACACGACATCAAGCAGTAAATCCTGACATTATTTGGCATCATTGCATAATTCATAAGGAGGCTTTGGTTGCCAAAAAAATGAGTCCCCATTTGCACGAAATATTGAATGATGCTGTAAAAATAGTGAATTATATCAAGTCTTGAGCAGTGAATTCACGCCTCTTTAAAATTCTTTGTGAGGAGATAGGCAAAAATCATACTCAGTTGCTTTTGCACACTGAAGTGCGCTGGCTCTCACGAGGAAAGGTATTAACATGACTTTTTGAACTTAGGAATGAAGTCAGAAGTTTACTTAACAGCCAAAATTCAGACTTATTAAAATTTATAGAAAATGAGGAGTGGCTTTGTAAACTGAGTTATTTGGCAGATATATTCACCAAATTAAACAAACTTAATCTTCAACTTCAGGGGTATGACAAAAATATATTGCAGGCACAAGAAAAAGTCAAGGGATTTTTTGGGGAAAGTTTTATACTGGATAAAGTGCATAGAAGACAATAATACCACACCTTTCCAAATATTCAGCGAATTTTGTCACGAAAATGAGTTTCTTGTCAGTGACTCAGTTATGAATATTATAAAGCAGCATTTAGTGAGCCTTCATGAATCATTTTTGCATTACTTTCCATGTATTAAGAGAGATTCCCCACAAAGTGAATGGATAATGAATCCATTTTCGAACCTTGCTGTGTCTAATGCGGAGCTTCCCACTCGTTTAAAAGAACAATTGATTGAATTGGCAGCTGACAGCTCACTTAAACATAAATTCAATGACTTTTCTGTCTCCGAGTTTTGGAAATTGGCCCATATTGAATACAAAGAATTAAGTGAATTTGCTATCAACAAACTACTTCCATTCCCGTCTACCTATTTATGTGAAAAGGGATTTTTGGCACTGACAGCTATCAAGTTGAAAGAAAGAAACCACCTACATCCAGAAGCTTGCCTTCATAATGGCACTCACAAATGTTCATCCACAAATAGAACAACTTGCTAGTGACAAACAGTCCCACCCATCACATTAATTACTTGTAAGTATTCAAAATATATATTTTAAAAGCTCAGATGATTTCTAATTAACTGTATTAGATTCTAATATTTGCCTTAGTTAAAATCTGTGTACATTGCTTGACTAGTGTAAATTGTATAATTAAAATGCTATGATATTTTTTTTTTTTTGTATTGGGGCGTTTACCGCCACTTCCCGCTATATGGTAGCAGATATCATGGCGAGGCGGAATACGAGAAAGAGAAACAGAGACGGAGAAAAGGCACTAGAAAAGGGAGAACAGCGGACTACAGGTGAGAAGTCACCTAAAGCTCAGATAGGATGCGAGATTGGGAGAGGAAGAGGAAAAGATGGTCAAGCGAGAAGAGAGGGCTCTCAGCGAGCATAAGGCGTAAACGTTCGGGGAGGGGGAAATCAGAAAGGAACGGGAAGGCACGACGACGTACTGACGACAGGGTGGGGCATTCCACAAGGATGTGAGAGACGGTGAGGGGCGACTGGCAGGAGGCGCAACGAGGAGCCTCCTGCAGGAACATAAGATAGCCGTGCGTGAGGCGCGTATGGCCGATGCGAAGCCGCGCAAGGACGACCTCTTTGTGTCTGGAGCGGTGGAAAGAGGACACCCAATATGACAGACGGGGGCGATGGACCAGAGTTTATTTCCGGTGGCATCGTCCCAGGACTGTTGCCACATGCGGTCGTAAAAGGAACGAAAGACCTGCACATAGTCTGAGAAGGGGAGCGGGCGGGGGAGGGGAGGCAGCGAGGCGGCGGACCGGGCTATGCGGTCCGCCGCCTCATTACCGGAAACACCAACATGGGCAGGAACCCAGCAGAAGGTGACCCGGATCCAGTGAACGGTGTGCAGGACATGGTACTCCTGTTGAATAAGGCGTACGAGGGGGTCCGGGGAATCATAGCGCTCGAGCGCCTGAAGGGCGCTCAGCGAGTCCGAAAAAATGGCACAGGAGGACCGCGAACAACCCGATATCAGACGGAGGGCTTCCAGAAGGGCAAAGAGCTCCGCGGAAAAGATGGAGGCCTGAACCGGCAGGGGAATACCCCGGGAGGTAGGTGACAATGACGGAGAGAAGACGGTGGCCGCGACACCTGCAGGGGAGCGCGAGCCGTCGGTGTAGACGGGAACGTCGTCCGAATGGACGGGAAGATGGGCCAGAAAAGAAGACCGGAGGACGGCAGGAGGAGACTCCTTACGCAGGCCACGGAGCGCCTGGCAACGGCAGATAGGGGTGGTCCGCCAGGGAGGCGACAGATCGAAGGAGAACGGCAGAATAGAGGGTGGGGGGATCCCCAGGGACGAGAAAATCTCGGCCAGAGAGGCAGCGAAATGCCACGTGTCAGGCCGGGGTAGCGCCTGGGAGATCGCGGAGAAGAGTAGGGACATCGGAAGGCGGCAGATGCGAAGGTAACACTTCGCCATGAGAAGGCCCCGGCGAAGGGGCAGGGGGGGTGTCCACAGTCCACCTGAAGACTAGCGACAGGGGACGAGCGGAAGGCACCCGACGCCAGGCGAAGGCCACGGTGAAGAGGATCCAGCATACGGAGTGCCGGAGGCGGAGCTGTAGACCACACAGCCGTAGTCGACACGGGATTGCACCAGGGAGGTGTACAGGCGCAGCAGAGTACGCCTGTCCGCCCCCCAGGTCGTGTGGGACAGATGACCCAAAAGGGAGAGGGTGCGGCGAGATGTTTGCCGCAACCGCCTAAGGTGTGGAACCCAACCGAAAAATCCGTCGAGGGTCATACCCAGGAATCTAACGGATGGGACGAGGGGAAGAGGAGTGCCGGCAAGGGTAAGGGCGAAGGTATGCGACAGACGGAGGCGCCGAGGACGGAAAAGCATACTGGAAGACTTAGAGGGTGAGAAAGCATAGCCAACCGAGGACGCCCAGCGAACCACCGCGTTGATGGCTAGCTGGAGCCGACGTTCAACCAAAGACGGGAGGCGGCCAGAGCAATAGATAGCCAGGTCATCGGCATAGAGGGAGCTACGAACGGATGTAGGCAGGACCGTAGCGACTGTGTTCATCACGAGTGAGAAACACAAGACGCTAAGGACACTACCCTGAGGGACACCCTCCTCCAACGGAAAGCGGTCAGAGGGTAGAACCGATGCGGACGCGGAAAGAACGGGCGGACAAGAAGTTATAAATAAAGGAAGGGAGAAAGCCTACGAAACCCAGGGAGCGTAAGCAGTCGAAGACCGCGCTCCGCCGGGTAGTATCGTAGGCCTTCTGGAGGTCGAAAAAGACGGCGAGTACAAATTGACGCAGGGAGAAAGCCTCCTGCACGTCATGGCTAAGGAGAAGGAGGGGGTCGGTGGTAGACCGGAAGCGCCGGAAACCAGCCTGGGTAGCAGGGTACTGGTCACTCGCCTCCAAGGTAAAGGACAGCCGCGAGGCGACCATCGCCTCCATCACCTTGCAGGCACAGCATGTTAGGGAAATGGGGCGATAGTTCGACGGGAGTGAGGGGTCTTTATCGGGCTTCGGGATGGGGACGACGATGGACTCACGCCACCGGTCCGGAAATGAACCCTCCAACCAAATCCGGTTATAGAGGTCCAGTAGAAAGCTGAGAGCAGAGGGGTGGAGGTGCCGTAACAAGTCATAGGGGATATTATCGGGGCCGGGGGCGGAGGGCCTCCCGAAGCTCTGTCATGTGGAAGAGGTGATTATAGGGGTCATCCCTATGAGGTGGAAATTCCGGTGGGTCGCGGCGGGAGTGGGGGGAATCGGAACCGGAGATGGCTGCGAAGTGCGCCGCGAGTGCGTTCGCGACGGCCTCCGGATCGGACACGAACTCTTCGTCCCCGACCCGAAGCACCGGGGGTCGAGGGGGGACACGGGTCCCCTCAAAGCTACGCACCTTGCGCTAAACAGCCGAGGGGGCGGTCGAGGAGGAGATCCCGGACACGTAACTCCGCCAGGAGGTACGCCGGGCTAGTTTCAAGACCCGACGGGCCACTGCCTTCAGGCGCTGAAACGCCATCTTATGCTCCGGCTGGCGGGTTCGGTAGAAGCGACGGCCAGCACGGCGCCGCTCCTGAACGGCACGGGAGCACTCTGGGGTCCACCATGGGACGCTGCGCGGCCTGGGGGAGCCTGAGGTACGGGGGATGCAACTGGTGGCAGCCGAGAGGATCTTGCTTTCGAGAAAGGCGAGGGCCTCACTAACGGAGGGAAAGGCAGGAATGGACGGCGAGATCGCCGTGCACTTCGTGTATGAGGCCCATTTCGCTCGGGCGAACAGCCAGCGCGGGCGGACAGAGGTGGGGGGGAGGAGACGGGTTGGGGTAAGACACATAGGGAAATGGTCACTGCCGGAAGAATCCGGCAGGACCTCCCAGGTGAACTCCGTCACGATATCGAGGGAAACCAGGGAAAGATCAATACAGGTGAAACTGTCATGGGCCGAGTGGAGGCAGGTTGGGGAGCCATCGTTCAGAAAGGTGAACTCTAGCTCGTCCATAAGGGAGAGAAGGGTCCCGGAGAGAAAGGTGGAGCAAACGTCCCCCCAGGCCGGGTCCCGACTGTTGAAGTCCCCGAGAAGCAGGAAAGGGCGGGGAAGCTGCAGAATTAGGTCACGGAGAGAATCGGGTGGAGGGCGTACGTTAGGGGAGAGGTAAAGAGAGCAGACCGTGAGCTGACGCCACAAAGAAAGGCGCACGGCCACAGCTTGCAAGACAGTACGGAGCGGGAGGGGGCGGAAAGGGACGGAGCGGTGCACGAAGACCGCGGAGCCCCCCCTACCCGCCCCATCGAGAGGCGGGGAAGGGAGCCCGCAGTAGCCGGACACTCGAGGGAGGGAACGGGAGCCCAGTATCGTCTCCTGAAGGCAGAAACACGCCGGACACCTGGAGGCCAGGAGAGGAGAGACTCTCGAGGCCTACCAGGAGCCCGCGGATGTTCCACTGCAGGAGCGAAGTATATGGAGGGGTAGGAAAGTCTGCGAAACGGATGGTTATGGGGTGGGTGGGCCGATCGGGCGGCCCGAGATTAACAAGGGGATTGGAAAGCCCGGGGCCCAACGGGGGACGCCGAACGTGGGCGAAGGCGAGGGTCACCCCGACGGGGGGCGATGTGGAACCTGACGCCGGCAAATCCTCCTGAAGAGGAGTCACCCGGACGCCCGGGGGAGAGCGATGCAGAGAAGGGGACGTGAGGGGTATCCAGAAGGCCCTCCCTTCACCGGAGGTGCAGGGGAGGCTGGACTACAAGGGGGAGTGGAAAAGGATACCTCACCCGGATGCATAGGCAGGTCAAGGAGAGAGGTGGGGCAGGTCACGCGCGGGGGCGTGCACATCCCACCCACGCCGACCAGGCGGGCGAGTTCCCCCTCCAGTGGGTCCATCGACCGAACCGGTGAGGGATGTATCTCCGCCCCCACCACGAGGGTCGTCGGGGACCCCAGGGGGGAGCGTCCATTACGGTTGCGCAGCGGGGACGGTGAGGACACCGGGATGGTAGGGCGAAGGGGGCGTTTGTGTCTGGGAGAGGAAGGTGATGCGAGGCCTATGGCCTCGAACCTTTCGGGGTCACTATTGGCGCGGCGCTTGCGGCCCGTTCCCCTCCGTCGTGCGGCCCGCATGGGTGATGGCGGGTCACGGTCCGGAATGGGGGTGGCCGCCGAAAGCGCCGGTGGAGAGGGCGTAGAAGGGGCAGGGGGGGTTGCCGACGAAGCATCGGCGTTCGCGGAGGGAGCACGTGGGGACGCGCTGGTAGTACAGGGAGCCGCGGCGGGAGTCCGGTGGGCGGCAGAGGATAGACAGGGAGTAGCGGACACGGTGGGTGGAGGCGCGTCGGGAACCGCCGGTGAGGACGGGGTCTGGGCCGGCGGTGGCCGGGGACGGAGAGCCTCGGCGTACGAGGTACCACGCCGGGCCTCGCGGCCACGCAACCGGTCCCGCGCCTCCCGAGCGCTGAGAAATTCTGATGAACAGAGGGCCCGAACCTCCCTCTCAAAGAGGAAGGACGGGCAAGAGCGGGATGAAGCAGGGTGCGGTCCATGACAGTTGGTGCAGGAAGGCGGAGCAGTACAGGGCAAGGGGTGGGGAGGGCCGCCGCAGCGGACACACAACGGGGCCGGCTGACGGCAGGAACTGCTCACGTGGCCAAACCTATTGCACTGAAAACAGCGCGTAGGATCTGGCACGTATGGCCGAACCGAGAATTCGCATGCTCGTCTCTCACCAAAGCCCAGAATACCGAAACGGGGGGGCACCAGTGAGTCAAAAGTAAGAAGGCGAGGAGAAGGGACGGATGGGGATCGCGATCTGTCGGGAAAACGGTATATTCTCACCACACCCTGGGAGGCGAGGTCAGTCTGGAGGTCCTCCACCGGGATGGGTAGAAGACGAGCAGCGTAGATCGTGCCCTGGCACTGATTGAGGCGGGGGTGGGGAGTCACCGTGATCCCGCAGCCCAGGACATCGGGGATAGCGAGCAGAGGAGGAGGTTTCGGCAGAGAACGCGACCTTATCAAAATGGAGCCATCCCTCTGAGGCCGAAGGTCAAAACGCGCCGTCCCCGTCTTCCCATGGATCGCTCGAAAGAGGCGTTCGTGGTTAGTGGGGAGGGGCTTGGAGGAGGAGGGGCGGAGGACGAGGAACTTGTCCATCGTCCTAAGGCCGAGTGAAGCCGTCTGGCCAAACACCACCGGAACTTCGAGGGGTCGGGAAGACGAGAAAGGCGGACGGCGACGTCGGGTCCCACGTCCCCCAGGGGCCGGGGGCGATGAGGCCCGACTGGAGTGGGAGGCGATCGGGGCCGCGGGCTTCCCACCTGAGGGCGAAAAAGCAGGTGGGCCCCTATTGGGACGTGGAATATGGGGGGATCCAGGGGTCGGGGGGTCCACTGCAGGTCCATCCGCTACTGGCGGGGGTCGGGCAGCGGCGCCACGAGCCTGGGGAAGAGAGGGAGAGGAGGTGTCGGCAAGAAGAGCAGACGGGGTGGGCGAGGGCTGCCGACTGCCCTTACCAGACCCACGGTCCAAAGAGGTAGTCAGAGGGAGGTCATATGCACAAGCCGGGTCGTCAACGAGGTCCATTAGATTTGTAAATGTTTCCATACAAAAAATTTTATTGTTGTTTCGCGCCCGGGGCCGCGGGGAACCGATTACCCGGGGCCCAAGGGGACCAAGCGCACGCCGGCGGGGGATGGGTGCCTCGTCCCATGCGGGTACCCCCGTTTCAAAAGGGGCCCTTGCAGCATCGAGAGTTCTCCCCCGCCGGCAGCAAAGACCAAGGCCCCCCAGGGTCCCAGGCCCGGGCACCCTACCAGCCAACTTGGTCCGGCCCCGGCCATGGGAGCGAGACCCCCAGCGACCAGCCCCGGCAGCCTTCGGGGCGCGCGGTGAAAAGAGAAAGCAGAAAAAAAAACAGAGGGGGCAAAGAAGAGGGGAAAGAGGGGGAAGACAGGAAAGAGGGGGCTGTAGGATAGCAGGGTATGTTAAAAGTCTACTTCGCAACCGGGCGGGGGACCCGGCAGGGCCCCCAGCCGCGGCTGACCCCCCTCGCCACATGGAGGCAGGAGCCCGCGGGCGATCCACCCCAGAAAGACCGCCCGCGGGGAGGGGGCTATGATATATATATATATATATATATATATATATATATATATATATAAGCACACCGGACAAAAAATTAGTCACCCCTCTCAGAATGTACCTAATAACGTGTGACGGCACCTCTGGCCTTGATAACCGCACGAATCCGGCGAGGCAGAGACCAATTCATCATTTAGTATGCGGAGGTACGCCTGCTGGTTCAAATTCATCATCACTGGAACGAGAGGGCCCATTTCGTGGTAAGAAAAACATCCCCAGAACATCACGGAACCACCTCCAGCCAGAACAACACCTTCGACGCATTCAGGATTAAAGGCTTCATTGGACCTGCGATGTACTCGTCGCCTCCCATCATTGAAACGGGACTCATCGGACCAAATTACACGTTTCCAATCTGCTGCAGTCCAGTTTTTGTGCCTCTGAGCCCATTTATAACGTGTCAATTTGTGACTTGCTGTTAACAGCGGCCTCTTCCGTGGTACCCTGCTCCAGATGTCCATCGCATGCAGTTCTCGTCGCAATGTCCGTTCGGAAATTGGTCGCTGGAGAACCTCATTGGTTTCTTGGAGCAATTGTTCTCTGGTTTGAAAACGATTTGCAGTTACTAGACGAGAAACATGGCGGCGGTCCCTATTGTCGAGAATTGTTTTCCGGCCACAGTTACGACGTCGATTTTCAGTTGATTGCGAACTACACCACTCTTTGTAAACTCGCTGGACAGTACGCGTTGACACACCAACAAATTGGGCTACTTCAGACATTTTGTGTCCGTGGGCTCTGCCAAACACGATGGCTCCTTTTTGCCACTGAGTAACGTCTGCCTCACGACCCATTTTGCAGACTATATCCAACACACACTTTGTTCTTCACCACCTCACGAAACAGATCTGATCCTGTGTGCTACATCACCGCTACTTGTCACTTACCAATGCTACATCAGCGCCCTCTGTGTGACCTTGAACTTCCTACTATCGGTGCTATTAGGGGTGACTAATTTTTTGTCCGGTGTGCTTATATATATATATAATAATTAGGTGGTCGTAAATAAAGATTGTTTGATAGCTTCATATTCTGTGTAAATTGTATAACAACATTTTTATTTTGGAAACTGAGGGGGGAGGAGGTACGCCATAATAAAAAACAAACTAAAGGGGTATGCCAAGGAAAAAGTTGGAATACCGCTGTTCTATAGAACAAACATCATGATGGTGGTATCTCGATCAGTGGGACAAAACAAATTTCAGTTTTCAATTGTGCAAAACCTCAGTTATCAAGATCCTCAGACAGCAAGGGTCCACTGTACAAGGAAATATGAAAGTTCCCCCAAAGAAGTATTTCTGAGATAAATTTATAAATGATTGGAGAGGAAATACATGAGGAGAAATTCAAAATTTCAGTGACATCTCATTAATGTAAATCTATAAAACTTGCATCCCATTTTGAAGTTATGCTACTTTGAGGCATTTTAGGGTACAGACTACAGACCATCTAACATTTAAATGCCATTCTACAGGGTGTCCCATAAGTCAGGCATCATAGGAAAAATAATAAAAAGCAAAACAAAAGCTTTTATTTACAGAACATGCTCAATATGTCCACCATTGTTTTCAATACACAAATTCAGATGTGATACCCAGTCAGCAAGTGCACGGTGAATGATGTCAGGAGTAATGATGTTACATGCCCCAATAATGCGCTGCCGCAAATGTTCAACACTCCTAATTTTCTCATGTATACCAGCGCTTTCAAGTGGCCCCAGAGATAAAAATCTAGTGGCATGAGATCCAGACTTCTAGCTGGCCATTCCACAGGCCCTCGACATCCTATCCAATGACCAGGGAATTGTTGGTACAGGTATTCCCTTACTTGGGTGCTGTAATGTGCAGGGGCGCCATCTTTGGAACCATGTTAGGAAACTTCCTTAGCTTCATTCAAGATACTAGGAAATGCTTCTTCCTTGAGCATATCATCCAATGAAAATAAACCTTTGATAATTTATTTAGTTATACTTAGATATAGATATATATTTATTTTAGATATATATTTAGATATATAGAATAGATAGTTATATTTGTGTAATTGTAATTGATTCAGACAAAATTAATTGTAATTGCAATTGATCTTGAAATTGTGAAGTACAATACTAATTAATTAATTTGAAGAAAAATAAAAAAATTGTAATTATTTCCATTTTGTGTAATTGAACCCAATCCTGGCTTTTAAGCTACATATGTTTTTTTTTTCTTTTTAGATAAACATGGATTTCAGCAGTTTGAGTATGGGCAGGTTCTGTTGTGACCCATTTAAAAAACACAAAGGAAAAGTGAAAAAAGGCATTCGTGCATTGTCTAAAAATTTGATTGATCAAAATCCTGATTTGAAACTAACAAGTAATCATAAAGCATGTGCAACCTGTCAAAATATACTAGCAAATCATCCACACCCAATGCCTGAATGTGAACCACTTGAAAAATCACCATCCACCTCATCAAGTGCCCAATCTGAGCTAGAAACTGTTGGAGATGTAGTTGAAATGCAGTATGAGCTTAGTAAATTCAATGCTTCATTGGCCACACTTGATGAGACCCCAATAAAACCATGTAAACTCTCTGACAGCACTGGTTACACAAAGAGAAAGTTGAGGAAAGTAGTAGTTGTTGTGAAAAGAAAGCTTGAACTTGTAACTAAACAACCAATTTCATGCAGTGACTCAGATGATACAGAACTGGAGATTCTTCAACAACTAAAAGAGAAATTTAATCAAATGACAAGTCGAAGTGAAAAACTGACAATTCTTACTATCCTACCAAAAAGATGGACACAAGTAAAGATCAGAGAAGAATTTAAGTGCTCAGATTACATGGCTAGACAAGCAAAGAGTTTGGTGAGGGAGAAGGGAATGCTTTTAACTCCTAATCCACATTTGGGGAAACGCCTGAATAGTGAAACTGCTGCCAAAGTAATTGACTTAGGTCTCTTATTATAGGTTTTTCTTTCTTACTGTTTGCTGTTGAATAATGATCTCAGTTTTTGTCTAAGGTCAAATCTTTGGTAGGATAAGTAATTATCTTGAAAGGCACATACAATTACTTTATTATTATTATAAATGTAACGATAATGGCTTCCATAAAATATATTGTAAATACCTAATACCTGCCCTTTTTAAATATAAAATTATGTTGATGCCTTTTTTTCATGGTTTCACCCAGCTAGACAAGAATCGGTTCTTATAACTCAATTGGTAAAAATAAAGGAATAGGTTATTTTAATATACATATTAAAAGGCAAATTGTCTTAAAAATAGCAGACATTATAGATCTCAGTGAGACAAATCTAATGGTACTTTTCTCAACACTCTAGCTCAAACAGTTCCAAAGAAACAGCACTCCAAATTTTGGTAGAAAAAGGTACTTGGTCAAAATGGAGGTAGGTATGGTCCACTGAAATGGCTGTAGTGTCTATACTAACTTAATCGACACTAAAAATCTTGTTCTAGGTTAAGGTAGACACCCAAAATTGGGTGAAAGGAGAAAAAAAATTGGTTGTGACATGAAATGACCTACACAAGGTCAAAGGTCAAAAATAAGATCAACTTTTTTTTTTACCACTGAGGTAAAATATGAATAGAAACAAAGTTGTAGATCTGCTTAAAAGCTTTAAAGTAGTTTAAATGGTCTCCAAGTGCAACAGGAGCCGAGATATTTCGTGTTGAAATATGGTATGACCTTGGAAATTGACCTTTTTTTACAAAATTCGAATGCCCATTTCTCCAGAACCATATGACCTAGAGTGTTGAAACAAGTGCCATTCTGTTTTTTCTCACTGAGATCTATAAGTGAGCCAATTTTCAAAAAAATCGGTGATAATCACGTTTTTTCTACCTAAAATTCTGTTGAACTGACATGGAATGACCATTACACATCATTACATTTTCATTACAGTATAATTTCAATATATATATATATATATATATATATATATATATATATAATATACGGCTTCTGATTCCTCCCAGTCCCAGCCAGCACTAAAGCAGTGCAAGTTGTTCAATTTTATGGCTACTCCAGCTCCCTTTACAGCTTTTGAGAACCCTATTGTCAGCCAGGTAGACAGTTACCTTGACCAGCCCTGCATTGATGAGGACTGCAATCCCCCAACATGGTGGAGGAACAATGCACATCTGTATCCTGATGTATCTATTCTTGCTGCCAAGCATCTTTGCATCCCTGCCTCCAGTGCACTGGTGGAGCGCTTATTCAGTATATTCAGTATTGTAAAGATCATTATAATGATAATGAAGGGCTTGTAATGATAATGAAACAAAAATGCTGTAATGATAATGAAAAAATTCCGGTAATGATAATGATACACCTTATAATGACCCCATGTCTGTTCTAAACCTCTTCTTACATGATGATGGAAAGCTTGGTAACAGGTGGATAATTTATCCATTCAATGAAAAGGTGGTAGAGTTTGGCAAACTAGCAGGAAACCTACATGATAAATTGAGTGAACTACTATTGACAAGACAACATGGTTGTCATTCCTATCAGAAGACTTGTGTATATTTTGAATAGCATGGAAAAGTGATTATCTGAATAACCTTTAATAATAATAATAAAATAAATATACTCATTTTACATTTTACAATGCCATAACTAATTGTGAAGCTGGACTATTTATTTTATTTAATTTGGCCCTTAAGCTTTAGGTTTACTGGGATCTTATTAAAAATAAACAGCTAGTTATTATTAATTAATAAATAAGTAAACAAGCATTATTAATAGTTGAAGTATGTATTAATTAAATAATCATTACTGACATGACAAATGCAAGATCACCATTGAAGGCATTATACCAATACCAAGCAAAGAAACCAATATTATACATGAGAGATAAGAACTGAACAATCACAAGAATTGTGATAACCTCATACTTGTGCAAAGTGTGCTTCTCATCAATGGTTTCAATAAAAATAAGGACATGAAACTGACTATGTGTTACTTTGTGTTTAGTCTATTCAACCAAATATAAGAAGATTAACAAATACAAAGGAGGCACAGACAACTCAATGAAAGAGAGAGACTAACAGAAGATAATTTCAGTTGTAAAACTAACATTATACAAGTTTTTAACTTAAAAAATAGCTTGTCCAATTTTAAATATTGTTATTTTTGCTGGAAAAATAAAATTAGATTTCACAGGTAGGCTGATTTTTTGATAAGCAACAGGAGCATCCACTGACCTTCAGGTTGAGAAACACAGCCCTTTTTAATAGTAACAGTCAGGGAAAGGAAAGTATGCCATATTCAAAATCCAAAATATACATTCACATATTATAATAAAAGTACTTTATTAATTCTGCATATACATATAATATACAACAGTAATTTACTATTAGAAAAGTACTAAATTGTTTTAGTACAAGTAGATAACTGAAGTGTCTAACTGTCTGAGAAATAATTACCAGCAGTCATTTTTCTTATTTATACATTAGAACCCTTATTATCCAGAGCTCTAGTAACCCAAAAACTCTCACAAGTGGAATTTTCAATATCTCCCAATACAAATGCAGATTATATTTGTCAAAAAGTATTTTGTTTCCTTAACAAGATTGTGTGATTCCGATATACAAAGTACTGCTACTTTCTTTCTGAGTGGGATAATCAGGCCAAAAATTCTCATTGTCATTGAGTGGCCACTTCATCAAGCTTTAGTTCTTGGGGAAAAGGAATGCACATAAACAGCTGGTTGATACCAAGATGATATACCTGCCACTTCTTCACATTAAGCTCAGACTAATAAGAAACTTTGTGAAAGCAAAGAACAGGGAATGTGAAGGATTTTGATACTTAAAATAGAAGTTTCTATGAATAAGTGAAGTGAAGATAAAATGTGATTTTGTTGGTCCACACATTAGAGAGGTTATGAAGGACAGCAAATTTCCTATCTGTTGAACACCACCTCTCTTCCTCTAAACCTCATCATCTTTTCCTCACTGAAACTCGGGTGTCTTGGATGACTGACAGCAACCTGTTTTCTCTAGCCTCGTACTCAGGGCCATTTCCTGGCATAAACAGACTAAGCGGCTGCTTAGGGCCCCGCTGCTACTAGGGGGCCCCTAGACAGGCTCCCAGGTCATAGCTCAGTGGGCAAGAATAGGAATATAGCTGAAGTTATTATTAATATTATCATTGTTATTATCATTATCATTATTATTATTATTGTTGTTGTATTAATTAAAGTTTTTGTATGAGACGTGATAAAATGGAGACAAAAGAAACATTTTGGTCATTGTGTGTAAATAACTATTGAGAGATATTATTTCTATACTATTTAACTTCATTCTTACTATACGCTTATACTTTCCTAAATGCTTAATTTTTCTATTGTTGTAAAACATTATTTCATATGATGATGTTATTGATGATTTCGCCAAGAAAAAATCTAGGAGGCAAAAATTCTGAAGATACAAACTGTTCTGTATAACTATTAGCTATTACATGATTGTATCATAGAGTTAGTAATCGATTGGTAGTTGATAATTGCATTATTTTTTATACATAGTTCTGTGTCATTTATTTGAAATAATGTATAAGCTAATTTTCAGGAATGTCATGGAGTATTTTTTCTGTTTGTCTTCTGAAAGTACATATTTGTTGTTTTGGACATAAATGTTTCATTAAAATTATTTCATAATTGTTTTTTACTAACAGCCATTTTTTGTGTGTGTGTGCTGAGGTGATGTAGTAAGGCATGAGTTGGTGGATGGAGGGGTGGGGCCTCAAATGGGTATACAGCTTAGGGCCCCCTAATGGCTAGAAACGGCCCAGCTCGTACTTTCTCTATACTCAATTTCACTCCAAAGGTGGATGTTGCATGCATGTATACAATGACCAAACTTGTTCTCACATTCCCAAACTCAAATCGTCTGAATTCTATATGCTCTAGCTACAGCTAACATGCCAATCTCAAACTAAATATATCTATGCCATTTACCTTTTCCCTAATTCTACTGACTATCCAAAATTCTTTGACTACCTTACTCCTCTCCCCCTCTGACCTTATTATGTCTGAAATAAGAATCTCTTCTAAAGATGGTTTTTCTGCCATATGTGGTCTCAACTCTAGGAAGGCATATGGTCCTCATGGTGTTCCTCCTGTTCTTAAGAACTGTGCTTCTGTGCTGACACCCTGCCTAGGCAAACTCCTTTGTCTTTGTTTCTCATCTGGTACTACTACTTGCTGGAAGTTCGCTTTCATTCAGTCTGTCCCAAAGAAGGGTGACCACTCTCAACCCTCCAACTATTGTCCAATTGCTATGACTTCTTGCCTTTCCAAGGTTTTTGAATCTATCCTTAATAGGAAGATTCTCAAACACCTCTCCCACAATCTTCTTTCAGATCATCAGTATAGGTTCCACAAGGGACACTCTACTGACAATCTTCTTGCGTATCTCTCTGACTCTTGGTCATCCTCTTTTCAGGATTTCAATGAAACTTTTGCTATTGTGCTAGACATATCAAAAGCTTTTGATGGAGTCCAGCACAAATCTTCAATTTCCAAACTGTGCTCCTTCCATTTCTATCCTTTTATCAGTGCCTTCACCACAGTTTTGCCTCTCTCTCTCTCTCTTTACTATCACTATCATAATGGACATTGCTCTTCTGAACTCTCTAACTGCATGCCTTCTCCTTTAAGGAGAGTATGCAGTACCAGACTTTCTACACTTTCTCATTCCTTAACACAAGGGTTAATTGGTATTTTCAATCCTTCATTTACTCAACTGGTGAACTCTGGAACAATCTTCCTAAATCCATCTTTCCTCCTGTCTATGACCTCCCATCTTTCAAACAAACACATTGTGTCTAGGCATCTCAAACCTTGATTTTGGCTCTCTTCTTCTATAGGGTTGTGCTTTCCCAGCCATTCGCCCTTTGCCCCTCCTTCCTGCATAAAAAACAGTAAAGCAGTCATCAAGAACTTTATAGGTAAGAACAAGGCACTGAACTATGTGCAATGGGTTGAGGAAATGCTTCAAGGATTTGAGTTAATAAGGTGCAGTATGTCCTTCAAGGTACATTTCCTGCACTTCAAATTGGGCTTTTTTTCAATCAACCTTGATGATGTTAGTGATGAACATGGGGAAAGGTTTCACCAGAACATTTCCACAATGGAAAAACAGTACCAAGGTAGGTGGGACCCAATGATGCTGGCTGACCACTGTTGGACATTAATCATGAAAGTCCCAAATATCACCCATAAACACCAGTTATTGACAGAGAGATTTTAGGTATGGTTAATACAGGGTGTCCCAGAATTAACTATCTATTTCAATGAAATCGGACAAATCTTTTAAAAACATACTTTTATTTATGTTTATCATGTTTAATATATGTTAAAAATGTATAAATTTCTAAATTTTTTTCATAATTTTATTTTCATAATTTTTCATTATCTGGTCCAATGAAAGACCGTCTGAAGTCATAGAACGGCAAAGAGACTCTCCAAAAGTTAACGTGTGGCTTGGAATGACCAAATCCAAAATTTATGGCCCATTCTTCTTTGCGGAAGCAACTGTAACAGGTACCGTCTACCTTGATATGCTTCAGCAGTTTCTCGAACCACAGCTTCTTGATGATGGCATTCTTGATAATGTTGTGTTTCAACAAGAAGCATTGATCTTTTGGCGATAAACCTTTGTTTTTATGAAACCCCATGCAAAGAAATCCAGGGGTGTCAAATCCGGAGAACGCGGAGGCCAAGGTCGAGGTCCTCCACGTCCAATCCACCAATTCGGAAGGCGTCTGTTGAGGTATTCTCGAACAATTAGAGCATAATGACATGGTGCTCCATCTTGTTGAAACACAACATTATCAAGAATGCCATCATCAAGAATGCCATCATCAAGAAGCTGTGGTTCGAGAAACTGCTGAAGCATATCAAGGTAGACGCTACCTGTTACAGTTGCTTCCGCAAAGAAGAATAGGCCATAAATTTTAGATTTGGTCATTCCAAGCCACACGTTAACTTTTGGAGAGTCTCTTTGCCATTCTATGACTTCAGACGGTCTTTCATTGGACCAGATAATGAAAAAATTATGAAAATAAAATTATGAAAAAAATTTAGAAATTTATACATTTTTAACACATTAAACATGATAAACATAAATAAAATTGTGTTTTTAAAAAATTTGTCCAATTTCATTGAAATAGATAGTTAATTCTGGGACACCCTGTATGTTAGAGCATGTCCTATGCAATATGATATACACAATTTTATATAATTTTGGGTAAAACTTAATTTGCAATTTTCTCAAGAACCCTACTTGATATAAAAATTCCAAGGTCAATCATAATCAGAGTTGAAAATTATCAAATATGCAGGAAAAGTAAAATTTGTTGACCAGTGTAACACAAACTGGCACACAAATAACTCCATCCAGCATGTCTTAGATTATAGGGGTGTGCCGGATAGTATTTTTTACTATCCAGCCGGATATGGGATAGCCGGATAATCAAAAAAAATATCCGGCCGGATACCGGATAATATCATTCAAATAATTCATAATTTTTTATATACAGGGTGGGCCGTGTTTCCATACATAGGAAAATTTAAATTATGGTCTTCACGTGCGTCGGTATTTGGATCAGCAGTTTCCGGATGCTTGGATTGGTCGGCGTGGTCCTGTGGAGTGGCCTCCCAGATCCCCAGATTTCACCCCCCTTGATTTCTATCTTTGGGGGCACTTGAAGGCCATGGTGTATCAGGAAAAGATACGAGACATAAATCATCTAAAGGAACGTATCACCAACGCCATTACAAGCATAACGTCAACTGTGCTAATGCGTGTTCATCAACAGTGGGGAACACGTATTGAAATGTGTTTTCAAAACAATGGCAACCATGTAGAGCATATTATATAAATAAAAATGGTTGTCCATAAAAAAATGTTTATTTTTCCTATGTATGGAAACTTACGGCCCACCCTGTATTATTATTTAGCTATTACTTGACTAATTGACTATACTATCAAATTTTAATCATTATTTGATGTAAATTATAGCTATCTTTCAATAACTTTACTAATTACCTATATTTTATCCTTTTCAGGATTGTTTCATTGCCTAAATCATATAGCTATATAGCTAGTTAGTATTAGTTACAGGCTTACAGCAATATTTTAACATTATTTACCCCCTAAAATGGCTAGTTTTATTTGGAAAATATTTACAATACATGAGACTAATCCAACGATAGCTATTTGCTCCCTATGTTCCAAACAGATTAAAAGGGGATCAGAGAAATTGGGTGCTAGGTGCTATAGCACAAAACCTTTGCACAATCATGCAAAGATGCTGCATTCAAAAGAATATAAAGAAGTGTCTCAACTTAACAAATCATCTGAAAATCAAAATCAACCTATAGCGACCACCTCAATGGCTCCGAAGGAGAAAAAATTAGTTGCCATGGAAAAGCAACTCACGTCAGAAGAAAGTTTTTCCTTTAAGAAAATATGGGATATAAATGACTCAAAAGCTCACGCTTTACATAAAAAGATAGGATTAATGATGGCATTGGACAACCATCCTTTTAGTTTAGTTGAACAAGATGGCTTTATAGGACTGATGGCCCACGTACAGCCAAGGTATTTGCTACCAAATCGAACATATTTTTCAGAAAAAGTCATACCCAAAATCTATGAAGAACTCAAAGAAATTGTTATGAATAAATTGAAAGAAGGGAAAATACATTAGCTTCACTTCCGATATTTGGACCTGCTCTTCTTCAAATGAATCATTCATTTCCTTGTCAGGTCATTGGATCATGAATGACTACACTCATTGTAATGCAGTATTGCATTCAGCTCATTTTTCAGGATCACATACAGGAATTAATATAGCGGCCAAATTGGAATCTATGTGGCAATCATGGAATATTGACAGATCAAGGCGTAATATATTGGTCAGAGATGGAGCTTCTAACATAGCTTTGGGATGTGACCTTGCGGAAATACCTTCTGTTCACTGTTCAATTCATTTGCTACAGCTAGTGGTGAATGATGCATTAATGGCTCAACGATCTATAAAAAGATCTTTTGGCAAGTGTCGATGTTTAGTGACACATTTTAACCACTCCCCACTGGCTACTTCTGATTTAAAGCTCTCCAAACACAACAGGGTCATGTTCCCTCTTCTATTGTACAAGATATTTAACGCGCTGGAACTCATCTTATTTGATGCTAGAATGTATGGTTAAGTTGAAAAAAATCAGTTCAAATATACCTTGCTGATCATAGTGAATTACTTGTTATTTCATCAAATGAGTGGCACTTGATTGAAAATCTTTTAAAGCTTTTTCACAGACATTTTTAAACTCACCCAAGAAATGAGTACAGAATATAGTTTACTCTCTATCTGTTATCCCAAACATGTGGCGCACTTGAAAGGTTTCTTTCAAAAATTGGCCAGGATGATCAAGGAGTCCAAACTACAAAGATGAACTGTTGAAGTCATTGCAGTCACAATTTTTGCCAATGAAAGCAATGAAAAAAGAAAGTGTCTAAATGTCTTAACAAATTGAGAAGTATGCTCTAGCAACTGTCATTGATCCACGATTTAAACTTTGTTTTTCAAGATCAACAAAAGGAAATATTAAGACATGGTTTAATTGAAGAAATAAATGAAATAACAATCTAGAGAAAATTAGAGATAAATATTTTGGAAGAACAGGCTCACAGCAGCGACGATTCTAATTCTTCTTCCTCCTCACAGAAGAAAAAAGGCAAAGTTTGATGATGATCCTCTCTGCTTGTTTCAGGGAACTAACACAAGAAAATTCAGAAAAGATACCTGGTGAGAAAAAGTTTAAAAAAAGCCACAAGATGGCTTCATTCGCAGAAATAGCAGAGGAAATTGAGCAATATGCAAAAAAACCATATCAGACAGACGACTATCTCCACTTGAAATTTGGAAAATGAAGAATCCTTTCCATCTCTCAAGAAAATTGCTTCTAAATGGCTAGTGACACCAGCATCTTCAGTTTCTCAGAAGAATGTTTTCCGAATAAGGAAATATTTTTTAAGAAAAAGAAGTACTTTGCTACCAAAGCGAGGGGAGATGCTTCTTTTTATCCATCACAATGACGAAAATTTGATTTAAACTTGTGAATCTAGTGTCTTGAACATGGTATTAATTTTTATTGTTAATGTGAGTTTTACTTTTTAAGGTTTTGCTATTTTAATAATTTCACTTACCTTACTGGTATATTTGATTAGGCTATATGTTTATTTTTATATCTCAAATCTAATAAAAGGTTTCGCTAATTCATATTTTTTCATATTGTAATTTGCAATATATATAAAAATAAAAAATAAAATAAAAATTAAAAGTAAGGGAAGCTGGGATCTTAGCTATGCGTCACACTTTTAGCTGGACCAAACATTTTGCCTTTTTAGCAGTGTTAATATAGTTACATACGGTACTAGTAGTGGTATATGCTTATTTATCAATTATTTTAATTTTAGATTTCTGTACCGTAACTATATTCAACTTTTGCTAGCTAAAGGCTATGCAAGCTAAGATTGGAAAGGGGCGGGCCCAGATGGTATTCCCATTACAAAAAAGACTATCATAAATATCCGGCTATCCAGCTGGATACTGACATCTATCCAGCCGGATACAGGATACCGGATAATAGCTGTTATCCGGCAGGATATCCTGCTGGATAGTGGTATCCGGCACATCCCTATCTTAGAATACTTCTAGAATGATCCAAGAGATTCTAAAATGATTACAGAGGTACTGAAATTCCTGCTGCATCTTATATGTAGAAAATGTATAAGAACTGAAGGTAAAATTTGGAATTAGGAATAAATTAAACAGCTTAGACGATAACTCATGTGAAAATAGTTTAATCATAATGGGGGTATTTGAAATGAATAGAGAAACAAACATCGAAATGAAGAAAAAGGTAGACATAATAAAGGATAGACTGAATTTGGGGAATATTAAGATCAAAAGTGCTTTTAGATTATAAAAACAAATTCCACCACAAAAAGCAAATTCTAGAGTTAAAGAGACAACTGAATCTATGATGCCCACTTCAGCTATAAAAGTAATATGTTAGGATGAAACTCAGAGATTTAATACTAAAAACAGAAGAAAGCTGAAAGGACCAAAAATCTTTGTCAATGACGAAGTATGTGAGGAAACACGTAAAATTCATAAAGAAAAGCTCCCTAAACTCATGGAAGTGAGGAGACTCAGGAAAGTTGCCTACTTCCTTGGAGTGAAGTTAATTATTAAAGAAAGAGAGACTCCTCCAATGCGGAATACTTCGGTCAAAGGAGTTCACCTTGTGGAGGATGAGCCCTTTCCCCCTGGCCTTGATTATTATTTAGGCATTAAATTTATTTATTTTTTGATTGAAATATAGTTTTAGTATGATTTTCATGGTTCTCTCTTCCTTTCCAGAGGAATAAAGATAATTGTTGTTAATATTGTTAGCAAGGAATGAGGAATAAACCATTTGTTTGATAATATTGAAAAAAAAAAAAAAAAGAATAAGAATTAAGATAATCTAATGACTGTATAGGAAAGCAATTTATTATTATTATTATTATGAAAGATCTCCCCTCAAAAATGACTCTTGCTTGTTAAAACCTGTTAGCAAACGGCATTAGTACTAAATTGTTAATATTTTAACAAAAAAGGGAACCTGCGTGTATGCCAAAACTCGAGTTTTGAGTGTTATGAGAAGTGGGGAAAACAATCTGGTGTTTGTGGAAATGTTAAAACAGAAAATACATAGTTTAAATATTTAACAAAAGGAATAAAAATAAACCTGTTTTGTAAAGTAAGGAACTAAATTCAAGCTAGATCTGTCTGAGAAACTGAAGACCATTATTAAACCAAAAGAACTATAAATGTGTCAAGAAAAGGATGCCAAAAATATTGAAACACTAACAGAAGGAAGCTACTTTTGTAAGAACTGTAAACCAAGTGAGAAACTGTTTGGTATGAGCCAGCAGTTGTGGAATTGAAGGGCTGGGCGGCGAGCCTGGATGCAACAACCCTTCAAGGTAGGCAGCCTGGCTGGGTGGAGGCCTTAAAAATAAAATTTTCTTACGTTTTGTCTGGTGTGGCCGTTAGGTTAACCGAATCCCACCACATAAAATAAGTGGCACCTGAACAGGGACTTCCACTCAGAAAAGTAGGTTGTTTCCTGGTTGGGTTGTATAGAAGGAGAGTGAAAGGGTAATAGTGTATGGTGAAGGTGTAGTAGTGTATGGTGAAGGTGTAGTAGTGTATGGTGAAGGTGTAGTAGTGTATGGTGAATGTGTAGTAGTAGTAAGTTGGGTGTAGTAGTGTATGGTGAAGGTGTAGTAGTAGTAGTAGTAGTTAATAAAGTAGAAGTAAAGTAGGGTAGGGTAGCATCTTTAGAGATGCCTACCAAGGAGGAGGTAGAGAAGAGGTTGAGGGAGATGGAGGAGGCGTTGGAGGTAGAAAGGGCTAGGAACCATCAATTAGAGAATGTTTTGGGTAAATTGAAAAGTAGATTAGATGAGCAGAATAAGGAATTGGTAGGTTGCCATCAAGAGATGGAAGAAAAGATGATTGAGAATAGGAAAGAGATGGATGATGGATTAAAGGCAATGGTTAAGAGAATGAGCGAGTTGGAGGGGAAGCTTGATGGGAAAGATGGTAAGTGAAAGAGTGATATTGGGAAAAAGGAAGAGAAGGGGAGTTTTGAAGGGGAAAATAGTAAGGGTGTTTGTTGATGATAAGAAAGGGGCACGTCCAAAAGATGTAGCAGTAAAGGGCCTGGAAGGAGAAGAGAGCGAAAGTGTGAGTGAGGGGAAGGAAGAAAGACCTTACAAGGTGATGGTGCATTCCACTCCTAAGGAGGGTAAAAAGAAGCTTGAGGGTGAGGATCAGAGGGAGAAAGGCAAGAGGATGGAAGGGCAGGCTAAGAGGGGCAAGGCAGGAAGCAGGCTAAGAGGGGCAAGGCAGGAATGAAGGGGGCTCGGAGGGCATCTGGTAAGAGAGCTTCTCAGAGGGTTCAATGCTGCATTAGCGCAGATGACTCCCTCTATTCCACTAGTGAGGATAGCATGTGAGTGAGAGTTAAACAGTGTGATACGAGCGAGGGTGTAAGAGTGCATAAGGGAATCCTAATTAGGGAGATTCCGAAGGTTGCAAAATTTAACATTTATAGGAGGACAGATGTACAACAGTTTTTGAAAGACAATGTTATTGTAAGAGCAAGTATCCAGACGCGCCTGAGTATTGGGTGAGAGAGATAGGTGACTGTTTGGAAGGTAGGTTACTAGAGTTTTACAATGTTGTTGTAAATTCAGGAGTGCCTGTGAAGTATGAGGTGTTAAAGGAGAGATTGGTGGAGTAGGGTGTCAATTTTGGGGGAGAAATGACTAAATTGAAAATCATGTGATTTGGTAGCAATTTAATGTAATCATTTGGCATACAAAATAATATCCTTGCTTCAAAAACAATAAAAAATAACTCCTACTACATCAATTTTAATAAAAAATTCATTTTTCCATAAATTCGTAACAAACTAACAAATGTGCGCAAACATCCTATCACATTTAAAGTGGCATAAGATATCATTCAGTCTTTATTTGAAAGTAACCAATACAGTCATGTCCTTTTTGCTGCGGTTCCTTGACATCAGCATTTGGCTTGCTACTTGCGCTTTGATGTAGCCTTCTGCCTCTCATGACTAAATTTGACTAGCTGCTTCTGTGACCATTTTCACACATCTCTCCACACTCTGAGTGTGAGAAGGCCACTTTGGCACTTGCATTGGGGCCTCTTTAAGTTGTGTTAAATCTTTGTTTGTTATACATGTTGTCAGTGTGGCTCCAAAACTTTCGAACTCAAGTTAACTAATTCTGACAATTTCGTGGCATTGACTTTATTGGAGGTACCTTCCTTGTCTGAACAGAGCAGTCTCCCAGCTGGTCATCATCTGGTGATGTTCCTCTAAGCTTTAGAATGATTTCCACAGCCTCAGTTCGCTCTTTGGTACATTGGCTGCAGAGTATTACTTGCAAAACTGCCTCTGGCCTAGCATACCAAGCGGACCTTCTCACCACAGTAACACGATGTCCACCACTACTTTCCTTTGGGTTCTCAGTAGCTGTAATTGAAACAAGATGTGGTTGGGCCCCTCCATCCACATTGATTAAGTTTTAACATTGAACCAGTGAGGAAGATAAAACCCAATAATAAATTCAACAATCAACATCAAATTCTGTAGCATTTTGCCCTTCAGCGCATGTTTGGAAACCCAAATCCTGCAGAAAAATCGCTGTAGTTAACCAACAACTGTGACTTATGGGTCAATCTCCAGAGAGCCAGATTTTGAGACAACTCTCCTGATCTGATTGCTTGAACAATACGATAAGCGTAAGATTGATCCGTGCTGAGGTCTTTGATAACTTCTTTAGACAACACTGGAAGGGGAGGGCCTACTTGACCTTTGGAAATTTTGTATTTATTTCTCTTCCGTTGCTTCATCTAGCATTGCCAAGGGGCCTGACCACTTGTTGCTCTTTGTAGGACCAAGTTCCTGGATGAGACAAAGAGGTAGTTCCCCTGTGTGCAAATCACATACAATCCAAACAAGCCTTCTGCCAAGTTTTTTCTCTAAATGCGTCATAACACCGCCCTGCCATCCAGTGTTCACCGCAGTTGAGTCTCCACCAACGGCCTGCAATGAACTGTCAAGTCAAGTCTTCTTTCTTGAAGCCAACATATTATTTGATCAGCAATTGCCTCTGCATGTTTCTTGCCTTCTACTTCTGCTTCAGGAACAAAGTGAAACAAATAGTGGCCACCAGGTTCGGAACACACAGAGTAGTGTTCTTCTTTGATGAGACTGGGAAACTCTGTCCATTCCCTCTACCTCTAGGAGAACTTTTGTGTCATCTCTTCTTCCATCAAACAAAAGGCAAGAGAGACCTTCCTCCTTCAAATCTTTTTCATGCTGATCAGATATTTCCTTAATTATTTTTTCTTGTGCTCTTCTTATCTTATTATGATCTATCACTAAGGATGTATCCTCTCAGCTGATGGGGCTTGCATCTATCCAAGCGGCAGTGGCAATCTCTGCAGTCTCTCATAGCCCCGTATGGTGGCGAATACTGGCGAATCTAGGAAAAAAGCCCCCCCCCCGAGGAAAAAATCCCCCAGAGGAGGGAAAAAAAAACCAAGGAAAAAATCCCCCCAGAAAAAATCCCCCGAGGAAAAAATCCCCCATCTAAATAAGCTACAACATGACTTGCTAAGTCCTTTTGCTTAACATAGACGTAGCCTTCAAAACACAATTTAAATCCCCCTTTATTTGACTTTACAAACTCCATGATGGGCAAAGTTTAACTGAAATAAAAATTTAGATAGTAGAAGAAATGTAACCTACGTAGAAATTTACTTGTCTTGTAACCAACAAACAAACTTACTTATTAATTACTAAAACTATTAATTAACTATTTTCTGTGAGCGAAATATTTTATATTCCATTTAAATATTTCATAATAAAAACTTAACCAACTTTAAGCAAATTTATATTGATTTTAATATATAATTTATAATTAATTTCGTATTTCTAGAAGATTCTGACTGCGTCGTTTAGGGGCAATGTTTAACTGAAATAAAAATTGATAGGGGATGGGGGATTTAGATGGGGGAGGCAAAGTTTAACTGAAATAAAAATTGAGATGGGATGGGGGATTTAGATGGGGGATTTTTTTCCTCGGGGGCTTTTTTCCTCCGGGGGCTTTTTTCCGGATACCAATACTGGCAAGGGCAATGTTTGAGATGTCTTTAGTGTTGTATTTCATTCTCTTCAGCAAAGGTTCAGATGGCATTTTGGAGCTATCATCTGATGTTGCTTCTTTCTGTTCATCTGAAGAGCTTTCAAAGAAGTGAGAAACCTCTTGATAGAGCTCTTCATCTCTTTGGGTGGCTTCTTCACTCTTCTTTTTCTTCCCTCTCTCAGATTTCCTCTTTTTTCTTAGCAATAACAATCTGTTTTTTGGTTTCTGAATAATCTGCCGAACCAATCTGCATACTTCCTTGGCCTCCTGCCTTTGTTCTCTGCACCTTTATGAAAGCCAGCTCCAAAACAGGGATCTTCTTCTCATGAGAACAGCGAGGTTCTCTCTTGCATGAGGGAGAACAATTGGCTTCAGAACACAACTCTATGGGACACTGGCAGTTAAAAATGTCAAGAAGAGTATCAAGTGTGTGCAGAAATTTATTTTTCTTTGCTAGTTTTCCTTTACCAAGTGATGTCTCAACTGCTTTGTGCCACAGCTTTGTTAATTTTAGCTCAATAGTTCTATACTGATTGAGTACAGGTGGTTTGAATAACACATTAGCTTTTTTCCACTGATGCAGAAGAGGGGGAATCATGTCCCTTATGAGCTCTTTCTCTGTGTAGTTCCTTCTATCCTTTGTATTTTGTTCATGAAGGAGTAACTCTAGTCTCAGCATGTCTTGCACTGTTGGTAGTTCTGATACAGGAAGCTCCTTGCCTGTACCGACTAACAGGCTCAAGTGGCATGATGACTGACCTCTTGTCTTCAATTTTGGCATCTTAGGAATATCTGAAAAGAAAAAAACATTTAGAATATCTGAAAAGAAAAAAACATTTAAGTATTTTATATTAATTACGATGTTTCAAGGTTTAGTCATTCGATGTTCTAAAATTCAATAAAAAAATATTTCATGGGATTACAACATAATTAGACAGAAGAATATGATGATAATAAATAATTGTAATAATCAATAATCCATACTTACAGTTAAACTGTAGTATTCGTCTAGTAGAATAACTATGAAGTATGTACAAGAGCAATAACAGCAAACCAACGTCTATGACATCTAAGAGGCAACGGAGGACTGAGAGTGAGGGACAGTTCTATTCATGTTGTGACTTGTACATTGTACAACAACTATATTACCTTGAAAACACTCCATATGCAGTGAGATAATTCTGTGACAGATGAATAGTTAATCAATTTATGTCCTATTATTTAGTAAGAGAGTCAATTTCTGAAACTTTAAGGTAAAATTGATTTGAAAAAAGTTGACAAAATTGACACACCCTATTGGTGGAGCAAGTGTTAAGAAGAGGGGGTGTGAAATATCGAAAGGATGATGATTTTGATAGAGCAAGGATGCAGAAGGGAGAGAGTATTGATTTGTATGCATACAGACTTGAAACTTTGGCGAGAAAGAAATTTGGAGATGATGGGATAGATGAGAATAAAAGGTTGGTAAGAAAGTTGATTGAGACAGTGCCTGAGAGTGTGAGGGAGTTTTTGAATGTTATGAGGAAAGAGTGTGTAAGAGCGAGGGGGACACGTTTGAAGTGGCATGAAATCTTGGAATTGTTAGAGGACCAAGTATATATGAGTGGGATTAGGCGTAATAGGGAAGCAGATGTGCGAATGGGGACATCGATGAGGGAGGAACAAGTACCTGTGTTTCCTAGTTATGCGGAAGCATTAAGAAATATTAGGCCAGGTCAACCTCCAGTTAGCCAAGTATCCAGAGCACAAAACCCAATGGAAATGCTGGCTAACTTTGTGAATGAGTTCACAAGAATGTATGAAGGGTCAGCCATGCAACAACCAGGGCCTCCTCTCACATCGGGTCGCAGAATGAATGGTCCAATGCTGGGGCAAACATATTGAAGGCAAGGGCCTCAATGCCAGTCAAGAACGAATGAGCAGAGGGCCAATGAATGGAGGGAATAAGGTAGGTTGATTTTCCGGATTTTTTTAGATATTGACTTTGGACTAGTCGAGATAGTCAGGGCTTAATATGATAATAACTGACAAAAAATTTCAGATCCCTAGCTTTAACCATTTTTTGTGGAAACTGTTTAAAAAATCGTCAAAAAATCGTACCAAAAAATACCGCATTTTCATAATTTTTGGCCGAAAAAAACATGCTATTTTCATAAAAAAATCCTGAAAAAAGTTACAATTTTATTGAAAAAAGTAAAAAAAAATGTACAGAGTCAAATAGATACATTTAGATCCCAAGATGATCATAATTTTCACTGTAAAAGCCCTTAGAAGCAAAGGAAGGCATCATCTGGCAGCTTAGGACTTTGGCCAGAATGTGTTTGTGCCTTGATTCAAGTCCATAAACAGTATGGGAAGCTTCAGATGTCAGCTTCATGGCCCTTTCAACACACTGAGAATGTGAAGGCAGATCAGGCAGCTCCAGCTTGGTGCCATTCAGCAATGCTTGTTGAAGCTCCTGGTCAGAAAAGTCTTCTGTGAGAGCAGGTTCACAGATGCCACTTTGAGAAAGGTTGATTAGTTCTGACCAGTGGGTAGCTTCCAAAAAAAAAACTCGAATTCTATAAATACCCATTACCAAATTTTTTTTTCAGAAAGAAGGTAAGATTATTTCCATTATCAGAGGGGAAGGGGGGAATTGGGATAAGAAAATGTGAAAAAAAATTCAATTATGGGGATTTATAGAACTCAAGCCTTTTGTTTATTAAATAAATCCCCATAATAAAATTTTTTTTTAACATTTTTAAAAATTAATAAATGCTTACCTGATGGACAGAATTTTCTTGAGAGCAGCTTCTCTCACTTCCAAGTCATCAGACTTCATCATGGAGTACAGCAAATTCTCGGGTAGCAAGGCAAAAGCATTGTACTTCAGGTTCTTGAAAGCAACACCCTGGATTTCTTCAGACTGCTGCTTGATCCTCTGGATTATGTTGAAGATGTACAGCTGCTGATTGTGGAACTTGCTGTCCCTTTTGATCTCAAACCAACTGACTGCATACACTTCCACAATGAACTTGATGGCCTGGTAAAGCTTATCTTGTAGTTCTGGAGGGTAAGCACCTCTGGTCCACAGACACATCAATCTAATTGCCAAAGTCAACCATCTTAAATGGTTTAATGGTCCAATTTTCCAGGCAGCAAATCTTGGGTTGACTTTGCCCCTGGAAATTCCAAGCACATACTCCAAAAGAAGCCTCTGGTCACTACTGAAATCATTCAGTGTCTCCTCAGCAAATTCCATGTCATCCAGGGGGGCCACTGAGTTTGGTGAATTCCACTTGTGGCAGATCTTGGTAGTCAATTTCACAGTTTTCCCAGCGGACCAGTGAAAGCAGTGGAACTTCTGGTACTGCCATCAAGATGCTTGAAAACAGCTCTGAAAGGAAGCTCATTCTGATGGAGTGAACAGCCAATGGTGTGCAATTTCTGCTCAATTTTATTTTCCAGAGCTGTTACAAGGCCTCCCTCCCAGCCAGTGTTTGTATTTGTGTTGTCAAGGAGGACAGCTTTCAGGGTATGAACACTGTTAAACTCCTCCAAGACACTAGCAACTTCTTCATCAAGAACTCCAGTCGCACCTTTAATTGGGATGACTCTGTGAGTAAGATATGTTCCACTTTCAGTTCCCGGCTCCTTTGTGAAAGTCAAATGGTGCTCTTGTCCCTTTCCTTTCTTCAGCTTAAGTCTCCCCATTTTCATCCTTAACTTCTCTATACAGCAAAGTGTCCTTGTCAACTTTCCCATCAACCCCAATATAGACTAACTTTTCCAAACCCTCATTGTGCTTTTCATCACTTTTCACTTTCATTCTAGCTTTTTCCCTGTCCATTTTCGATTTATCAACTATTATCTGTTTCACATCAAGGCCAGGCTTAAGCAGGTCCATAGCTTGTAAGTCCAGGAGGAAGGCATTAGCAAGACTTGCCCCAAGATTGGAAGAAACATCACCCCTGATCAGTTCCATGGCATATCTGGGGGTTTTCAAAAAGCTGTAACCTCCACTTGGGTGCCTCCTTGGTTTGAACTCTTCAGCTTCACTACCAGATGGCTGAAATGAAAATGAAAATAAAAAATAAATTACTAAAGCGAAAATGGGGGAAAATAGGGGAAAATAGGGGAAAATAGGGGAAAATAGGGGAAAATAGGGGAAAATAGGGGAAAAATATGGGTAAAAATTGATGAAAATAGGTGGAAATAGAATAAATTACTAAAGCAAAAATGGGGGAAATAGGGGAAATAGGGACAAAAAGTAGGGATAAATTTGGGTAAAAATGGGATAAGATAAGAAAAAAAATATATTACCTCTCCTGAGCTGGATTCAAAAGAAATATCTTGTGAAGGTGTGGAGGCAAAAGTGGCCAAATCCACTTCCTGCTGCTGTTGAATCTGGCTCTGTAATCTTTCTGCTTCAGCTGCAGACCTCTGGTCTCTCTTCACAGCAGCTTTATCCACAGATCCCAGCTGGAAAGAGCCCTTAGGTCCTATTTTGGCCCTCTGATCTCTCAAGTATTCCCTCTCCTCTACTGGAACCTAAAATATTAAAGTATATTAAATAGCGGATCTAAAATAAGAGATAAAATCCTGAAGAAAATTTGATTATTAATTTCTATTACCAGGGAGGGAGAAAGGAAGATTACAGGAGGAAAATGCGGATATTTTTCAATTACAAGCATTGAATTTCCTTCCATTTAAAAGGCACCTAATCGCACTAAGTCAGGCCAGTTAAAAGTTAAAAAAATAATAGCATTACCTTCTTACTGGGAGGACAAGTGCAGATTATGTGCTGTGTTTGACAATTTTCTTTCTTGCACTTCACAGCATTGTCATCACAGGGACGAACACTTCGAACAGGTAGCTTACAGGTGCAAGCAGAAATGTCAAAAAGTTTATCTAGCTTTTCCTCCAGATTCTGCTCCTGGACTGTAGAAAGAGATTTCCTGTTTATCTCTTTTGCTTTCTTGAAGCACACTTTATCCACCAATTTCACTACATAATATTCCTCATACAGGGGCAGCTACTGGTTCACTGCCTGCCAGATCTCAATCACATCCTTTGCTATCATTTTAGCAATATCATAGTCTTTCAAGTCTGGGTGGCTGTTTTGGAGGAAATAACTATACTGAATAACTTGGCAGAGGGTAGAAGGCTCTGTTTTATTTTTTGGCACTATCACTTCGAGTTAACACTGCAAAATTCTGTTTTTTACCCATTTTTGTGAAATATCTGAAAATAAATAATTAAATGAGCGCATCATAAAATAACTTAATTTAATACACATTTTATAGGTAAATATCATTAAAAAATACAAAATAATACACTAATAAACATCTATAATGCATTTACAATAGGTTTCAAGCATCGTTTTGTTAAAAAAGCCAAATTTTAATTGATTATTTTGATGAAATAAGGTCCGATATTTTGTTTGTTTACATTTCACGAATGCAGCACACACGATTGTAGTGTAAAATTTGGCAATTTCACAACTTCAAAATAATTAACAATCCTCAAAAAATATAATAATTTTCACAAATAGGAGTTAGTGCAACATTTTTATACATTAATACCTTTCTATCTAGACTAGTCCAAGATCACAATTCCAAAATCAACCTACCCTACCCCAGATAGACAACCCATTTTTATTGAAAATAGCATAAATTTTGACTTGATTATCTTCGGTGTTTGGTGCTTATAATAATAATAATGTGGTGGTTTAATATATAAATTACAAAAGTACAACTTAATATACAGGGTGTCCCATAAGTCCAGCATCATAGGAGAAATTCATATTTTTCTATTTCTACAAACCATAATTCATATGTCTATGAGCAAGGAAGAACGAATCCAAATAATTCTACTCATAGGAAATCGGAGTCAGAGAGAGGCTGCTGCTGAATTTAACAGACTGCATCCAGACCACGAGCCAACAACACAGAGTTGTGTTAGCAGACTTGTTGTAAAGTTTAAGGAAACAGGATCCATAGAAGATAAATCACATACTGGACCTTCAAGGAGGTCCACTGGCGATGATACAGCGACTGTTATCCTGGCTCATTTTAACAGAAGTCCCAATAAGTCTCTTTGGCAATTGTCCACCGAGACAGGAGTGTCAAAAAGTAGCATCCATCGCATTCTTCAGGCTCACAAGTGGCATCCATATAAACTTCAGATCCTACAGAAATTAAGCGAAGATGATCCCAACCAGCGGATGGAATTTTGTGAATGGGCTAAGGAACAATATGCTCGGGATGCCAATTTTCCATCCACCATTCTGTTCAGTGATGAGGCTGTTTTTTATGGAAATGGTGAGTTAAATCAACAGAACACCCGCTACTGGTCTCAAAACAACCCTCGCTGGTATACCTCTTCAAAGGAACAAGGTACATCTCGGGTGATGGTATGGTGTGGCATTTGGAAGGATCGCATCATAGGCCCCCTCTTTTTCAATGAACACATCACTGGAGGCACCTACCTATGTATGCTCAAGGAAGAAGCATTTCCCAGTGTCTTGAACGAAGAAGGAAATTTCCCAACATGGTTCCAGCAAGATTGCGCCCCTGCACATTACAGCACCCAAGTAAGGGAATACCTGTACCAACAATTCCCTGGTCATTGGATAGGATGTCGAGGGCCTGTGGAATGGCCAGCTAGAAGCCTGGATCTCACGCCACTAGATTTTTATCTCTGGGGCCACTTGAAAGTGCTGGTATATGCAGAGAAAATTAGGAGTGTTGAACATTTGGGGCAGCACATTATTGGGGCATGTAACACCATTACTCCTGACATCATTCACTGTGTGCTTGCTGACTGGGTATCACATTTGAATTTGTATATTGAAAACAATGGTGGACATATTGAGCACGTTCTCTAAATAAAAGCTTTTGTTTTGCCTTTTTTTATTATTTTTCCTATGATGCCTGACTTATGGGACACCCTGTAGAATTATTAATATAGAGGGGTCATTCCATGTCAGTTGAATGGAATTTTGGGTTGGAAAAAACATGACCTTCACCAATTTTTTTGAAAATTGGCACACATATAGATCTCAGTGACAAAAACAGAATGGCACTTGTTTCAACACTGTAGTTCATATGTTTCCGGAAATATGGCCATCCGAATTTTGTAAAAAAAAAGGGTCAATTTCCAAGGTCATACCATATTTTAACATGAAATATCTTGGCTCCTATTGCACTAACAGAAACCATTTAAACACTATTTTAAAGATGCAAAAAACTTCTTTTTCTACGTATAGGTCAAAATATGATAATAAAACCCACTCTAATAGACAGTGTTTATTTCCATAACAGTTTCGATGCCCAGTGGCATCCTCTTCGGGTGGATACAGAAAACCTGAAGAGGATGCCAGTGGGCATCAAAACTGTTGTGGAAATGAACTATATCTATTAGAGTGGGTTTTTATTATACTATTTTAAAGCTTTTAAGCAGATCTACAACTTTGTTTTTATTCATATTTTACCTCAGTGGTAAAAAAAAAAGTTGATCTTATTTTTGACCTTTGACGTTGTGTAGGTCATTTGACGTCACAACCAATTTTTTTCTCCTTTCACCCAATTTTGGGTACACATGTCTACCTTAACCTAGAACAAGATTTTTTAGTGTTGATTAAGTTAGTATAGACGCTACAGCCATTTCAGTGGACTATACCTACCTCCATTTTGACCAAGTACCTTTTTCCACCAAACTTTGGAACTGTTTGAGCTAGAGTGTTGAGAAAAGTACCATTAGATTTGTCTCACTGAGATCTATAATGTCTGCTATTTTTAAGACAATTTGCCTTTTAATATGTATATTAAAATAACCTATTCCTTTATTTTTAATTGTTTTTAATTGTTGGATGGTTTGTTTTAACTTAAAAAGTTCAAATGCTTCTTTTAGGTTGCATAAGATTAGCGATGTTTTTCTTTCCCGCCTACCATCAGCTCCTGTTATAGAAACAGTCTTTCAACCCTGGCATTTGTCTACTCACATCTGGTGAATGATAGAAGTCAATTACTTTGGCAGCAGTTTCACTATTCAGGCATTTCCCTAAACGCAGATTAGGAGGTGAAAGGACTCCCTTCTCCCTCACCAAACTCTTTCTTGCCTAGCCATGTAATCTGAACACTTAAATTCTTCTCTGATCTTTACTTGTGTCCATCTTTTTGGTAGGATAGTAAGAATTGTCAGTTTTTCACTTCGACTTGTCATTTGATTAAATTTCTCTTTTAGTTGTTGAATAATCTCCAGTTCTGTATCATCTGAGTCACTGCATGAAATTGGTTATTTAGTTGCAAGTTCAAGCTTTCTTTTCACAACTACTACTACTTTCCTCAACTTTCTCTTTGTGTAACCAGTGCTGTCAGAGTGTTTACATGGTTTTATTGGGGTCTCATCAAGTGTGGCCAATGAAGCATTGAATTTACTAAGCTCATACTGCATTTCAACTACGTCTCCAATGGTGATGGGGCACTTGATGAGGTGGATGGTGATTTTTCAAGTGGTAAACATTCAGGCATTGGGGATGGATGATTTGCTAGTATATTTCAACAGGTTGCACATGCTTTATGATTATTTGTTAGTTTCAATTCAGGATTTTGATTAATCAAATTTTTAGTCAATGCACAAATGCCTTTTTTCATTTTTCCTGTGTGTTTTTTAAATGGGTCACAACAGAACCTGCCCATATTCAAACTGCTGAAATCCATGTTTATCTAAAAAGAAAAAAAATAATATATATGTAGCTTAAAAGCAAGGGTTGGGTTCAATTACACAAAATGGAAACAATTACAATTTTTTTTATTTTTCTTCAAATTAATTAGTATTGTACTTCACAATTTCAAGATCAATTGTAATTACAATTAATTTTGTCTGAATCAATTACAATTACACAAATCTAACTATATATTCTATATATCTAAATATATATCTAAAATAAATATATATCTATAAAAATATATATCTATATCTAAGTATCAGTGTTGGGCACTAAAGCGTTAATCCGATAACAGTTAATTAACGAAGTTAACTTTCTTTAATGGACTATTAACGGAAGTTAATTTCCATTTATCGTTATCGGACCAGTTAACTTCCGATAACTCGATATTTAGTCTGTTAAAGTCCATTAACACGTTAACTGCAAGGAGTCATTCACGGAAGATCACTGCTCCTCAAATGAATTCAAACCGCCATAACTTCAGTCTGCTTCCAGATCTCACAAGGGGAGGTTGTGCGCTTTTTAATGAAGGTAAGAAGGTTCTTTTAACGTTAGTAAAAGTCCTATAATATTATATATATATTAATATGTATGGAGATACGTATGGTAAAATGTACGGTTGAGAAAAATTAATTTATAGTAATGACTAATGAATAAGTATTTTTACACTGCGTTAGTAAATCTCTAAAAAAGTATATATAGTATGTAAAATTTGAATAATAGTTTTTATTCACTGATTGTAATATTGTCGTCGAATTAAATAACAATTGTGTATATTACATAGACAAAATATTTTATAGACAAAATAATTCATGGACAAAGTATTTTTATTTTATAGACTACATAATTCATAGATAAAATATTTTATAGATAAAATAATTACATAGAGAAAAATTACTTCTATTGAAAATTCACAGAAAAAGGTTAAGTAAAATAAAATATTTTATATAACGTAATATTATATATTATATATTGTAAATTCTTTAATAAATGTGCCTAAAATTTAATTTTACCTTTCAGTTCCCGCCATAATAATTCTCTGATAAATTAAAATTTAGTTAATGGTTAGTGGTTACAAGGGTTTCAAAACATGTAATCAGTACATTTTTTATTAAAAATAAAAAAAAAGTTATTAAGCAAAAAAGTTGCAAAACGTGATAAAAATATAGTTAAATACCTATTTATTGTTGGATTTTGCATAAATAAACATTTTCTATGGGTTTTAAAGCTTTTTTCCTTGATTTTTTTTAAATGTTAGTAAAAAAATAGTTATCGTTAACGGATTATCGTTAACTTCCGTTAACTTTGTAGTAAAATTATCGGATTATCGTTATTGGAGTTAAAAATTGGGGTTAATGGATTATCGTTATCGAAGTTAACTTTTTGGTTAACGGTGCCCACCACTGCTAAGTATAAATAAATAAATTATCAAAGGTTTATTTTCATTGATTGATGTATGACTGACGATGATGTTTGATGCATACTGAACTGCATTTCCTGAGCTCTCTGATATTGCATCTACTTTTGCATATTGCTGAGAATTTTACTTTTGGAAAGTTTTGAATTTTATATACTTGCGTTTATAGTCACGTTGTTATAGTTAATTGAATATTAGTGGTTTTTAGCGATTTAGAAGTTTTCATAGTGTGCTGGCTTAATTTAACTTAAATTTGTGATGGTTTAAGCTAATTTTTAACTGCGATGCCATCGCAGAAAGCATCGTGTGTTAGGTGTAGGGTAAACCAGTGGTATTCGGAATTTAAAGATTATAACTGTGGTCCTATGGCGATTACCGAGATATCAGTTTGTTTCTTTGGTGAGTTAATTGAGGAAATAGTTGACATAAAACGCAGTGTACGTGAGGTAATGGAGAGACTTGCAATGCTTCATGAGGGCATGGGTAGGGCTACGGTTGACAAAAGCCGAACCAATACTAACATTGAAGACGTTAGTAATTTCAAGGGTGAGGTGCATAACCTAGCTTCTAGTTTAGGGAGCTTGTCGAGAAGGTTGGATAGAGTTGAGAACGGAGTTAAGGTTGGTCCAAGAGTAGTAGATAGCGAGGGATTTAGAGAAGTTAGGGGTGGAGCTAGGCCACGTATGTTAGGTGATAGGAATCCCCCCCTATCGAGGTTTCTAACCCTTTTGCCCATTTGGAAAGGGACATGAATGAGGGGGAAACTATTTTAATTGGGCTCTTTAGTGCGCCATATGGACAAAGAGTTCGTTGAATGGCATCCAACCAAGAGCAGGAGGGTCTGTCTCCCAGGAGCCAGGGTTGACAGAGTTAGAGATGAAGTGGATAGGATTGACATTGCCTCCCATCACTCAATGTTGGTGATGATGGTAGGAGGCAATGACTCATATAGGCCCGATACGAGAGTGATGACCTTTTGGAGAGATATAGGGGGTTAATTAGGTCCCTGAAGGCGAGGTCAGATAGGTCTTTAGTTCTAGGTATTACCCCTAGGCACGGGTTGGGTCTTAGGATTACGTCAAAAACAATATTTTTTAATAATTAATTAGAAGAGATTTGTGCTGAGGAAAATGTATCCTTCGTAAAGCTGTGGTCCAAATTCAGTGATCCTAGCCTTTTTATAAAAGATGGGGGGGCATTTTAATGAAATAGGTAATGCTAGGCTAGGTACGTTAATAGACGAAAATGTGCGAAAGCTGTATAGGTCAAAGCTTTCTTTAAACGTTGTGGGTCCAGGGAACGTGGGCCCGACATGAAAAATAGTTTAAAACGCAGGACCATGGTAAAAAATAACTTAAACGTCTTTTATTGTAATGAATGGCGAGAATATATTTGAAGGTTTAGAAGTAGGCGAGAGTTTAGGATGTAGTGATCATCAAATTCTTTGGTTTAAGTTATTGATAGAAAACACTAAGGATAGTAACATAATAGAAGTCCCTGATTTTTGTAGGGCTAATTTTGATAGTTTTGTGGATAGGATGAGAGTAGTAGACTGGGATAACTTATTTATGGGTAATGACCCTAATTTGCATTGGGTGGCATTTAAAGAAACTTTTAGGAATATTGAACGGGAGTTTATTCTTTGTAGGCCCAAGTGCGCTAGAAATCATGGTAGGCCCAAGTGATGGAGTAGGGAAATTGGCGAGTTCATAAATGAGCATAATAGAGCATATAGACTTAATAAGCGCAATGGCACAGCAGCTAACTTTAATAGATATATCAAGCTTAGACGTCAGGTTAAAAGATCAGTTAGGAATACCAAGCATAATTTAGAGATACTTATAGCTGTGGATAGTAAACATAATCCAAAAACGTTTTTTGAATATGTTAATAATCAAAAGCCGATAAAAGATAACATAGGCCCTCTAGTGGATGTTAAAGGCGCTTTGGCTTCTGACGCTCAGGCGATGGCGGGTATTTTCAATAACTTTTTTGCGACAGTTTTTACTGTAGTCGATGTAAATAATGTCCCCAATGTGGACGATATCGTTCCATTTAGTAGCAAGATTATTTTGGATGAAATAACTGTTTATGAGGGTGAGATTGCACATTATATCGATAGGCTAAAAGTTAGCAAGGCTCCAAGCCCTGATGCTTTTTATCCCAGACATTTGAAAGATTTGAAAGACGTTATCGTAGGCCCCATCATATCATCAGACACTTAGAAAGTATAGATTTGATTAATATTAGTCAGCATGGGTTTCGACGACATAGTTCTTGTTTAACTAATTTGTTAGAATTTTATGACAAAATAGTGCGTGAATATGATAGGCATAGAGCAGCTGACGTTATTTATTTAGATTTTAAAAAGGCGTTTGATACAGTTCCGCATAGGAGACTAATTGCCAAGGTCAAAGCGCACGGTATACATGGTCAGGTAGCTAACTGATTAGAAGAATGGCTTCATGCTCGGAGGCAGAGGGTTGTAGTTAATGGTAGTGAATCGGGGTGGTTAGATGTAGGTAGCGGTGTTCCACAGGGTTCAGTGTTAGGCCCATTGTTATTCATAATTTACATTAACGACATAGATGTAGGATTGACTAGTAATGTGTCAAAATTTGCGGATGATACTAAAATAGGCGGTAAGGTTGTTAATGAGGATGATATTAATAGGCTCCACGACGATGTAAATAGGATTATGGAATGGACAAATAAGTAGCAGATGCAATTTAATGTAGACAATTATAAAGTTTTGCATATAGGTTCTCGTAACAATAATTACATGTACACGATGGATGATAGGGAGTTGGCGAGCATTGACAAGGAAGTAGATTTAGGCGTACGCGTATCTAAGGATTTAAAGGTTAGGAACAAGTGCCTGGAGTCTTGCGCAAAAGCTAATAGGATGTTTGGCTTCATAGTGCGTAATTTCGAATTTAAATTGAAGGATATTATATTGCCCCTTTACAAGTCCCTAGTCAGGCCTCATTTAGAATATGCCATTCAGTTTTGGTGCCCGTACTTGCGTGAGGATATTGATAGGTTAGAAAGGGTTCAGCGTTGTGCCACAAAACTAATTCCGTCATTGCGCAACAAGCCTTATGAAGATAGGATTAGAGAGTTAGACCTGTATTCACTCGAAACTAGGAGATTAAGAGGGGAACTTATTGAAGTTTTCAAAATCATTAATAACATCGATAATGTAAATTTTGACAAATTGTTCTTTCGATAATAGTAATACTCGTAATAATGGATTTAATTTGTGTGACAGACGTTTCATTACTAATATTGCTAAAAGCTTCTTTATGTTTAAAGTAATTGATAAATAGAATAATCTTCCCACACCCGTCATGAACTCTACCAGTGTTAATGTGTTTATGAACCGTCTTGACAGATATTTTAAAAATATTAACGTTGTTTAAAATAAAAAAAACAATTAGTAACAGGAGCTCTGGGAGTGGTGGTCGAGGATGAGTCTGTTGACAATTAATGTAGATGGAGCTCGTAGCGTAAACTAACCCACTTTTTGTTTAACTTTACCTACTTTTTTTTTTTCTTATCTTCTCCTTACTTTGCATGTCTAACTCTCCTTACTTTGCATGTCTAACTCTCTTTTCTTGCATGTTTGTAGTTTGCATGGTATGACAGTGAGTTAAAACTGTGTTTGCATGGTTTGTAAGCATTCTTATTTTACTTCTTTTCATCTTTCACCCCTCTCCGATTCTCTCTGACTATTTTTCTAACTTGTCGGCAGTGGCCGGCGGATGATGATGGTGTTTTTTTTTTCTCTTTTTCTGAATGAATGTTAACCCACGAGTGATAGGTGTTCCTCCTTACTTAACCCCTTATTCTCTTCTCTTCTCTTAACCCCCTACTCTTTCCTTTCTCTCGGGCTAACCTTAGAATGGATCTTATGGTCTTTGTCAGCCTTAGCTTCTGTAGATCTGTAGATTACATCACTTCTAGCTCAAAAATCAATTACAATTACCTTTATTTTTATTTTATTTTGAATCAATTACAATTAATGGAAATTAGGATCAATTAATTAAAAATACAATTATAATTATTCATTGTATCCAACCCTGTTAAAAGCTATTTTTGCTTAGATGGCACAAATAAAGTTTGGGACCTACTGATCTTGTTTCAGAGGTCTACAACAAGAAAAAAATGTGCAGTTTGATTTACAGATTGGAATAAATATAGATGCCAAAAAAATCCTTGCTCCAAGGTTTAAATAAGCTTATTTTCACATGGGTACATACTGTTGTACACAATGAATAAATACACAAAGTTAAGTAATTCTATTAAAACTCATCTAACTCATAAAACTGAACTTATTCTATAGGGTAGTACCTATAGCCTAGTATAAGGTACTTATATATGTACATAGCTTTACCTTTAAACAGGATAGCAGGTTCTAAGTTCTTCACACTTTTGAATGTCCATATAAATTAATTAATTATGTAATTTAAATTACCTATATTATATAATTCTCTGAAATATACAAAAAAATTAAATTTTACAATAGGGCTGGATACTTATTCAACCAAATAACTGGGTTAGGTTAGGTTAGATAATTACAGATTTTTTTGAAAATTAGCAGACATTATATACAGTATCTCAGTTAAGAAAAATCTAATGGTATTTTTCTCAACACTCTAGCTCAAACAGTTCCAAAGCTATGGTGCTCCAAAGTCTGGTAGAAAAAGGTACTTGGTCAAAATGGAGGTAGGTATAGTCCACTGAAATGGCTGTAGCGTCTATGCTAATTTAACACGAAAAATCTTGTTTTAGGTTAAGGTAGACATGTGTACCCAAAATTGGGTGAAAGGAGAAAAAAAATCAGTTGTGACATCAAATGACCTACACAAGGTCAAAGGTCAAAAATGAAATCAAAATTTTTTTTTTTATCACTGAGGTAAAATATGAATATAAACAAAGTTGTAGATCTGCTTAAAAGCTTTAAAATAATGTTTAAATGGTCTCTGTACGTGCAATAGGAGCCAAGATATTTCATGTTGAAATATGGTATGACCTTGGAAATTGACCTTTTTTTTTACAAAATTTGAAGGGCCATATCTCCGGAACCATATGACCTAGAGTGTTGAAACAAGCATCATTCTGCTTTTCTCACAGATATCTATAAGTGTGCCAATTTTTAGAAAAAACAGTGATGGTCACATTTTTTTCGCTATTGAACTGACATGGAATGACCCAGAGGAGGAGATTACAATAGTTGATAATACTTAGCAGGGGTTTATTTTTACAGTCATCCAGTAATCTGATTACAAATTATTCTAAATTAACCCCTGGGGTTAAAATTAATGGGCCATTAAATTCTAACTCCAAGGGTTAATTTAGAAATGGTCAATTTAGAATACTTAGTCATCTCAGATGACCAGGTAATTGTTAAAATAAACCCCTGCTTAGAGATTAACTATAGAAAATGTAAATTTATAGGCAACTTATTAAGCTGTCTTTTTTTTGTGAATATAAAATATTTCTATATAATTACACTTTGAAATGAGTACAAATTATCACAAATACTGGTTTTGTATGTTCAATTTTCTCTATTCATAGATCTTGTTTTGTGATGAAAATATTAAAACCTCAAATAATTAGTCAGTGAATCAGCTAAATTTGGCTGATGCTGATGGCCAAAAAAAGGCCAATTCTGCCAATACTGACTAACCAGTACACCACTATTATTTTTCCTTGACAATCATACCCTAACTGGAGTGAACTATACTTAAACCATTACATACATTTTTTTCTTTCTTATCTAATGGAGTGGACATGAAAAACGTAATCTTTCAACAAGATCGGGGTAACTCCTCATGATGCCATTGCTGGTTGCAACTTCCTATATTCAACCTTTCCTTAATGCTGGATAAGATGTGGTGGACTGATAGCATGGTCATCTCAATCACCTAATGAAAGTTCTTAGAATCATTTTTCCTTTTCTTTGTGGGTTTGTATCAACCATATATATTTGGAACAAGTTCTACATTTATCTTTGCTTCATCATTTAATCAAAACCTTTCCAATGTAAACTGTAGTTGGAACAGGATTTTCATTTAATATCTAGCACACATGCATCTTACACGCTACATAATCTTTACAAAATTAAAAAAAAAAATAGCATCAACTGCAAGAGCTTCAGTCCCCTGGGGAGAGGACCATAAATGTCCCCACTTCTGGCTCCCCCCCCCCTGCTGATACTGGGAATGCAGTCCTGAGCAGCGGGGCTTGATTTGCTACTGCCCATTCAAGATGTTCTGGACCTCTGTCTGATTCACTTTTCTTAAACTTCTGCAACATTCATGGACTTTTCTCAAGTTTTCAGTCTGTTGACCACCACCTCTCCTCCTCTAAACCTCATCTTTTCCTCATTGAAACTCAGGTGTCTGGGATGACTGACAGCAACCCCTTTTCTGTACCCTCTTACTTTCTCTATACTCCATTTCACTCCAAAGGTAGATGTTGTGTATATATACACAATGACCTAACTCATTCTTGTATTCCCAAACTCGAATTTTACAAATTCTATACCCTCTAGCTATGGCTTACATGCCACTCAAACTAAATACATCTGCACTGTTTACCTTTCTCCTATTTTACTGACTGTCCAAAATTCTTTCACTACCTCACTTCCAAAGTGGAATACATTCTTTCCTGCTCTTTGCTGAAATCTCCATTTTAGGAGATTTCAATATTCGCCACCACCTTTGGCTTTTCTCCCATTTCACTGACATCCCTGGTGAACTAGCTTACACCTCTATCCTAAATGACCTGGAGCATATTGTACAGCACCCTACTTGTATCCCTGATTGCCTTGGAGATACACTTCAACCTTTCAAATGTTCCATGTGATGATTCCTCATTTCACGAAGGTTAAGCTTGTTACTACTCCTCTCTCAGTCCAACATTCTGGATTTATTTCTTACCTCTCATCCTTCTTCTTACTCTGTGAAACTTTTCTATCTGTTGGGCTCCTCCAATCACATCTTATATCTGTTTCCTCTCCTATTGCTCCAATTTGGCCTTTGGATCCTCCCAAGAGGAGGCGCCTTTGCAACTTCAGGGCTGCTGATTGGGAGGCCATTAAGCAGTAATTCTGTGATTCCCCATAGAATGATTACTGCTTTCATGGCCTTGGCCATGGCCTCAGCCATGGAGGCATACATTCCATATTCTATTCCTACTACAAATGCAAAAAAAACCTTGGTTTAACTTTACTTGTTCTAATGTTATCCGCAACAGAAAAGAGGCTTTCAGAAGATACCATCACCATCCAACTCCTGACTCTCACTCAGCTTATATTTCTACCCAAAATCATGCATTTGAAATCTGTTCTTCAACTAGCCAAAAATTCTTTCATCTGACAAAAATGTAAAAATCTATCTAATTCTAATTCTTCTCTCTTTCTGGTATCTAGCTAAAAACCTCCAACAACTTTACTTCCTCTTCTTTCCCCCCCTCTTTTCCATTCTGATGGCACAGTTTCCATCTCTTCTCCTGATGAAGCTGAACTCTTCACTCAAATTTTTGCTTACAATTCAACCCTGGATGATTCTAGTGCTGTTCCTCCATCTCCTCCCCCATCTGACTTAATTATGTCAGAAATTAAAATCTCTTCTAAAGATGTTTTTTCTGCCCTATCTGGGCTCAACTCTGGGAAGGCATATACTCCTGATGGTGTTCCTCCTGTTGTTCTTAAGAACTGTGCTGACACCCTGCCTAGGCAAACACACTCATCTTTCTCTCTCATCTGGTACTTTTCCTTCCTGCTGGAAGTTCACTTTCATTCAGCCTGTCCCAAAGAAGGTGACTGCTCTCAACCCTTCAACTATCTTCCAATTGCTTTGATTTCTTGCCTTTCCAAAGTTTTTGAATCTATCCTTAATAGGAAGATTCTTAAACAGCTTTCTTCTCACGATCTTCTTCTATGCCCCCTATGCCCCCCTTATGTACGCCACTGCCTCCTCCTTTAATTAAGAAGAGCATGTAGTACCACTTTCTACACTTTCTCATTCCTTTTCTGTCCAACTATCTAATGCAAAAGTTAATCAGTATTTTCAGTCTTTTATATACTCAACTGGTTAACTCTAGAACAATCTTCTCAATCCATCCTTCCTCCTGTTTATGACCTCCCATCTTTCACACACACACTGTCTTGACATCTCAAAAACCCTGGACCTTGATTTTGGCTCTCTTCTTCAATGGGAGGGGCATCTTTGTAGGCATTTGCCACTGGCCCCTCCTTCCTGCATGAAAAAAAAATATATATTGGTTAATGATTAATAATAAGAAAAGTGACCAATTATTTTGGCACCATTATTTCTTGGACACACTGTATATTCAACAATAAGAATTAATATGATCCTAAGTCAAGTGAAAAGGTTTTTCTTGACATTACCTACTTAATAATTTCATCACTTGTAGATTTATATTTAAAAAAATAAAATTACCTTTCAGCAACAATTACAGTTGAATTTTTACCAAAATAATAATAATAAAAGACCTCCCCCAAAAACAATATATTGCATCACTAAAACACACACACACACCAGTGTGCAAGGGTGTTTTAACAGGCCTGGATAAAACCTGGTAAAAACCTGGTTGAATGATGGGGGTAAAACCCTGTTAAAACCAGGGCTGTGGAGTCGGTGATAAAATTTGCCAACTCCAACTCCAACTCCAAAAATTTTAACATTCCGACTCCGACTCCAGAAATCTGACTTGTATAATTACGACTCTGACTCTGATGGAATGTTAAGGCCATTAACCACTTAACAAACTTATTTATTTCCAAGAAAGTGGACAATATATATCTATTTTTTTTAATAGAATATTTTATTCTTTATATTGTGCTAAAGAGGAAAATAATAGACATTTTTTTTTTTTTTTAAGTTATAAAAAATTACATGTCCTTTGAAAAATTTGCCCGAGTTTATACGTTCATTTTTTAAAACGAAAAATACATTTTTTTGAATAAAAATAATAAATGTTAAGCAAATTCCTTTCAAAACAACTCTGAACTAAATAAAAACTATGTAAAAGAAAATTGGCATATTACTTTTAAGAGAAATCATACTTCGAGTGATAATCACGAAAGCACGGTGCAACGCATAGGCCTACATCGCAATCTCTGCAGTAATATCTTGACTCACAGTGAATTTTTTTTCCCCTTTCGGTTTTCTTTCGTGTACAAACTACACATATCCTTGTTGGGTTCATTTTTTTCTCAGTTGCTGGAATAATATCTGGAAAGTGGCACCCTGACATTCGAAGTGGTGTTACAGTGGTGCTTGGTCGACCCCTTGAAGTTACGAAAGATACTCTGTATTTTGCAACCATCATGTTGATCAGCTCCATTCTGTAGTCTAATGGTTTCTTGTTTTGTTCCGTTTGTTTGAAAAGAATGAAAGAATTCCAGACAGCTAATTCTAAAAAATGAAAAAACAACTTCCGGTAATACTTCTTTCCCCGTTTCCTCATGATTGGGTAGCTTGAAAGTGTTTGATCAACCCGATCAACTCCTCCCATGGTGTTGTTGTAATCCTTCACAATCTGAGGCACACGGGCAACATCTCGCCTTCTTACACATTCTGTCATTTCTGAAGAATGAACAGTTGATAGAAGAGTGACATCCCTTTTGTCTTTCCATTTCATAGCCAAAACTTTTCGATGCCTAAATGCAATACTTTCCCCCTTTTTCAGTTTTTTGTTTTTTATTTGCGCAGGTATCCCTTTCCTTGTTTGTTTTACAGTCCCATAAGTGTCTGTACGATTTTCAACCAATAAGTTAGCCAGCTCCGGTGAAGTATAAAAGTTGTCTGTAGTCAGGCAATGACCTTTCCCCAATAATGGCTCCATCAATGACATCACAATTTGGATAGATACTGGAAGATCTTTATAAACCTGACTCACTTGAGTACCTTTTCCAGTGTATATGATTGTTGACCAAACATAGCCTGACTTTGATTCGCAAAGCATGTATAATTTTATGCCAAAGCGAGCTCTCTTCAGAGGCATATACTGCACCCACCCAAGACGTCCTTTATACATCATAAGGCTCTCATCAATTGTCACATCACGATCTAGGTTGTATAGAGAATTGAATTTGTCACTAAGGTATTTGTAAACTGGATAAATTTTGTTCAGTTTCGGGTATGGGTGGGTATTTGGGTCATAATCTTCATTATTTGCAAAATGTAAATCACTTTTCAAAAGCTGAAATCTTTTGAGAGTCATGCACTATCTAAAAAATGGTGTATCCATGATAGGCTTTTTTGTCCAATAAAGCCAATAGTTAGGCTTTGGAATTAGGCCTTGCAGCATTGTTATTGCTAAAAACACTTATCTCATTACTGTCTGTAGCTCTCCAAGCACTGTTCCCTTGTTGCGTTGCATACTGATTCGTTTCAGTTACAATAATATCGATGAGTTCATCAGTAAAATATAAATTGAAAAAATCTAATGGATTACCTTCAACGGGAACATTCGTATTTGCATTACTCTTTGTGAAGTCAAATCTTGGAGGAGCTACCGTAGGCTGAGTCTCTTCAAACCACGATTGACGAAATTGTTCAAATGTTTCATCTGATTCATCCTCCGAAAAGTCTTCTGAGCAAGAGGAATCACTGTTATCATCTTCGGAAGAGCTCAGATGTATATCTTCAACATTTCTTAACAAACTTTCTTCTTCACTATCAGAATCCATCTTTATATGACTAAAATTACCATATGTAAAAAAATGATTTGGACAGACATACAACGCCCCTTGGATGACTGTTGCGCACTGAGAAAGTACTGTATATAAACCTAATTATATGTGCAAAAAACTTCACTTTTTTCTACGTGAAGGTCAAAATATGAAAATAAAAACCCACTCTAATACACAGAGTTTATTTCCATGACAGTTTCGACGCCCGAGGAGGATGCCAGTGGGCGTCGAAACTGTCATGGAAATAAACTCTGTCTATTAGAGTGGGTTTTTATTTTCCTAATTATGTGTGTTATATGTCAAAAGCCAGGCCTCAAGCCACGCCCAGAGGCGTGGCTTTCGAGAAGTACAGCAAATTAGAGTAAATGCATGAGATATCTCGTTCAAATTTTAAACATACTTCAAATTTTTCATGCGCCCGAGTAAATTCGGGTAAATTATTTTAGAGCGAGTCTTTGATGCCCGAGTATATTCGGGGCAAATTCGTTAAGTGGTTAAGGCCAAATTGATTACGATTAGCTTTATTAGGCCAATGGAGATTCATAAACAAGGCATTTCGTCACCACCACATGACTCATCAGGTTACTTAGTGGCTGTAACTATGCCCTAATAGCTTTTTTTCTCTTTATTCAAAAATTACAATAAATCCCAAAATACAAACTGATTGAAGCTTAAACAAAATAAGATTATTATTGGTTTAGCAAATTAATAAGATGTTTTTGTATTATTATAAACAACCGTAACAAAATGTACTAACCTAAACTGAATTTGTTCTTAAAAAAAGGATCGCTTCTATTAAATCTTCTTTCAGTGATGCTCTTAAGGGCTGAAAATAAGCGTCCTACACTAATTTGAGTAGGTGGCAAGGCCGTAACAGTCATAGAAGCATCTTGGACAATTTTGGGGTATTTAGCAACTGCTTCTTTCACAGTCAACTTTGATGAATGATCAATCTTTTCCACCTCCTCCAGTGATTTATAGAAATTGATTTTGAATTTATCCAATGCACTCTTGGGGTGTTCCTCCTGTTCCAATTCCAATCGCCTTCACTTTGATCGTTCTTGTCTGTCCAGATGTTTTTCAAAATCTAATTCTTCATCAGAACCTGAATTTGATGACGATGATGAAATCGTATGACTGCCATGAAGTGGCCCAACTACTGCCTCGGATTCATCATGACCATGATCTCATAGACCTTCAATATGTATGGCTACATCACATAAGGCAGCTTTGGCTCTGATTTGCTGCGCTTCTGTTAATGTCACTCTGTACATGGCATCAACATATATAGCAGCCAAAAGAATATCATTGTCTAGCAGAAGCTTTTCTCTCTGTATCATCGAATTCCTTATATCATCGGCTAGTATGCCACAAGTTTGAGAAAGATGGAAAGTAAGCGTCTTCCACTCCTTATAGAATAAACCAGGAGTCAAATCATCTGATTGCAATTTTTTTGTCACATTATAAGGATGGCGAAGTAAGCCCTCGAGTTGTTTTACCTGATCTCACTGAGCCTCAGTCATGATGACATCTGGGGAGGCCATGTCGCTAAGGAAAGGTTTTATTTCAAGAATCCGTTGAATCATCATGTATGTGCGGTGTCCGGAGAACTGCCCCCTGGACAACCGCCCCCCGGACAATTGCCCCCCAACAACCGCCCCCCCAGATTATTGCCCCCCATAAGTAAATAAAAATTAAATAGAAATTAAATTTATGTTTAAAAAATGGCAAGCTAAAACAATATTTAACAACATTATTGCCAATTCTTGCTTAATTTTGCTTGTAGCCTGAAAAAAAATTATATTTAAAAAGTTAGCAATATTTAACAAAAAATTTTCCAATTATTGCTTACTTATTTATAATAAAATTATGAAGTTTAGCTACTTAATTTTATTTAAACAGTTGGCAAGACTTATTGTATTTCATATATACTATGGATTAATTAATTATATTTAAACAGTTGGCAATACTTATTGAAAGGTCGTTTTGAAAGTCATAGTTGGTGGTTAGGTTAGGTTAGGTTAAAGACTTTGAGAATCGCGAACTAATTAATTTTTTAAGAGGTATCGCCTATAATTTGAATTTTTAGCATTAAAACCTCTTTTCCAAGCAAGTTTTACTTTTTTTTTAGTAAATTTAATAAATATGAACTCTTTCATAAGTTTGTTTTTTATAAATATTAATAAATTTAATTCCTATTTAATTTTTATTTACTTATGGGGGGCAATAATCCAGGGGGCAATTGTCCTACGGGGGCAGTTGTCGGGGGGGCGGTTGTCCTAGCACCATATGTGCTGTCCCACCGAGTCACTTGGTCCAAAATTGCTCCTTTGCCAGCTCGTCGCTTCAAAATAGAGTCTAGTTTTGGCATTCTAGCTGCCACAGCAACTTTTCGTATTCTTCCAATGAGATTAGCTGCATGTCCTTTCAAGCCATCGCGTATTGCCAACTGCAGCATATATGATGGATTTTGGATATTCTTGCTGCAGTATCCACAAATGAATCTAATGTATCGTGACTATCATGATCATCAACCACCATTACTTGTTCATTATCTTCAGAATAATCATCAACATAATCATCACTGTCTTCTGAATCTTCCATAACTTCTTTTTTGTTAAATTTTTCAAGTGTTTTCACCACGTTGGAAGCATTGTCCGTTACAATTGACAATACCTGGTCCTTTCTGATGTTAAAATCATTTAATACATCCATTAGTAGTTTTTCAAGATAATCACTGGTATGCTGTGCTTTAGTATCTCTTACTGCTAATGTCCGCATGACTACTACTTTTTTATCATCGATAAAGCTAATATTAATTGCAAAATAGTTTACTCTATGGCAAGTACAGGAATCCATCGTTAAGAACAGGATTCGTCCTCGAAGACATTCTTTTACTGCATGCTTCTGCTTTTGCGATTCTTCCATTATCATATTACGAATGTTGCCACGTTCTAATGAAATGCCAAGTATATTTGCCATTTCCCCATTCAGATTAGCAAAGGCCGGGGTTGAAAAAAATGTTAGAGGGAGAGAATTCTTTACAACCATTTCAATTATGCATGCTTTAAATTTGTCTGCTGTCATAGTCACTGTGACTTTTTCACTCATAAAATATTTTGTGACAGTAGTTTGACGAGAACTTGTGCTTGAATTGTCATCAGCCTTCTTCTTTCTTTCATCATCCTTTTCATTCACAATTTTGTAATCCTTTGGATGATGCCGTTGAAGGTGGTGTTTTAGATTTCTGCTCTTGTTGGAGCATTGGATCCTTCACCTGAGAAGGCACTAATTTTGGCATCACATTTTTTCCTGATCATCAGTGCCCTTTTGGCACTGACATACGTAATATTTTCCATCAGCAGTGAGTGAAAAATATTCAAAAACAGCAGATTTATACTTTTGATGTGACATTACGCTGTTATCATTACTTATCAAATTGAAATCTAAAAATCTGAAAAAGATTTAGGGTTGCTAGTACAAAATTTTTAAATTTCCTTATTAATAATTGTTAATTAATTAATTATAATCATTATTAATTATAAGCAACTATATTTATATATTATTTATATATTATATATTAAAACATTAGGTTAAATCTATTTTATTCATAAAATTGAGCTAGGTCTAGGCCTAGGCTGCTATGGTTACAGTTGAAGGATTTGCACCGACTCCGACTCCATCCAACTATGCACTTCCGACTCTGACTCCACAGCCCTGGTTAAAACCCTGTCAAGCACTGTCATCCAATGCAAGTCTTGGTTCGTGACAACTTCATATACATGCTAGGTTAAGTTTGCCTAAGTTTGGTTTCGGTAGAACCCTGTGGCTTTTACTAATGGTTGTCAGTAGAGAAGCACTGGTGAACAAGGTGCACCCAGAAAATGATATGCTACCTTCGTTATAAATGCAGCTTTTATATTTACAGTAATTTCACTTTCCATTAATTAATAAGTCCTATTCATGTTTTCAGTAACAAATATCTCATATTTCATTCTGATTTCTGAGGGTTGTCTGGGGATAGGAGAAGTGGGATTTAGCCTACTAGGGACTGCAAACTGGGGAACTCATTTCCCTTAACTGCATGTATAAGACACAGGGTGATTTTCAGAGACACTTTTCAGGAAGTGTGTGTCTTATATCACAGCACAAAATACAGGTAAATCTGAATTTCATGTTAAACCCATCCATACCTCTCCTCCAAGCTCCCTTGCCACCCTCTTCATAGTTTTCCAGGAAGCAACCCTCAGGCCAACAGTGGTGGGAGGGTGGACAGGACACTGGTCAGTCTCTCCCAGGGAGAAAACACCATTACCAGAGCAAGAAGGAAAGCAATAGGGCATACAATATCCAAACACCAAAGCATTTCCCATGGCAAGAGAATACAGGCCAGGCATGACCTATTAACATACCCATTAGGAGAACCAAATATCCAGGGAGGATTGAGACAAAAACCCAGCAGCAAGGTGTGTGGTTGATGACCATAACACATCATAGGCCAGAGGTACCAAGGCTTCTGGATGGAAATTACGATTCCTCAAATTAACCATTTACTACCCAAATATTTTGTAGGGTTAAGTTATGAATGCGTGTATTTCAAAGGTTACAAATTTGTCCTTTTGGGCAGTAAAGGGTTAACATGTAGCCCTGATTGTTCATTAGGTGATCATTAGGTTTTACCAGCATTTGGATAAAACTCTGGTAAAACAATCAAAAGGCTCTCTCTCTCTCTCGTACTAATATACGTCAGAGACACGTTGAGTCCAGTTGACTGCCAGTTCCGGTCGGAACGGGAGCTGCTTGGCGTCGATCTGAACGTGGGAGGAACGAACTATAGGTTAATCTTGGTGTACAGACCTCCGCATCTCCTCCTTGAGGAGGATACAGCCCTGTACACCGAACTCAGTAGCCTGCTATGGGATAGGGTGTGTGTAGTTTTAGGAGACTTCAACTGTCGCGGCATAAAGTGGGAAAACAGGACTGCCGATGCTGAAGGTAGGAGGCTAGTTGACTTTGCTGATGAGAACTTCCTCACTCAGTGGGTCAACGAGCCTACACGAGGCGAAAGCGTGCTAGACTTAGTATTCACGACCGAAGACAACCTCGTCACTGGCCTCACCATTGACGAATCATTGGGCGGGAGTGATCACGGTCTTATTAGGTTCCGTGTGTGCGGCCCTCGGGTGAAGTGTAGTAACTCGAGAGGCAGTAAGCTCGAACTCCGGCGGGCGAACTTTGTTAGCCTCAGGGATAGCGTAGGAGAGATGGGGTTAGAGGTTGGCGGCGATGTTGAGGGAGTGTGGAGTGCATTCCGGGACGAGTTTATGGTGCTGCAGTCTGCTGCCATACCCTCAAAACCAGTCACCCCTGCTTCAACGCAGCCTAAGTGGTTCAATCGTGACATCGCTTCGGCTATCCGAAATAGGAAAGTAGCGTATAGGAGGGTGAAGGCCAATCGTTCCCACGAGAACACTGAAGCGTATGTCTGCCTGTGTAGGGAAGTGAAGGCGAAGGTTAGGCTAGCGAAACGTAGCGAAGAACTACGGGTGGCAAGCCTCTGCAAGGGGAACCCTAAGGAGTTCTTCAGTTATGTTGTTAGTAGAAAGCCCATTAGAAGCATGATAGGTCCATTAAAGGACGGAAGCGGCGTTCTGTGGACCTCCAACGCAGACATCGCTAATGTGCTTAATGAGTACTTTGCGGGAGTGTTCACCAGGGAGGATACCTGTGTCATCCCCGAGCCAGGCGTGAGGCACGAAGGTGCTGGCCTGGATAGTGTTAGATGTACCGCGACAGTCGTTGCCGATAGAATAGACAAACTGAGCGCGTTTAAGGCTCCTGGGCCAGACCAGTTTCTCCCCAGTGTGTTGCGAGAAGTGCGCGACCAGGTGGCTCCCCACCTGGCTACAGTCTTCAAGAAATCATTGGAGATGGGCCAGGTGCCTGGTGACTGGAGGGAGGCCAACGTGACCCCTATCTTTAAGGAAGGGGATCACGAAAGTCCAGGGAACTATCGTCCCATTAGTCTCACTTCAGTTGTAGGTAAATTATTAGAAAGGATAATAGCTGATAGGATCGTTGACCATTTGGATTCCTACAAGCTGCTTGGGGACTCCCAACATGGGTTTAGACGGCATAGGTCGTGTCTCACCAACTTGCTCGAGTTTTTCCACATCATGTTGAGTGAGTACGATACGAGTAGGGCGATTGATATACTTTATCTCGACTTTCAGAAAGCCTTTGATAAGGTACCTCACCGCCGGCTAATGGCGAAAGTGCGCGCGCTGGGTATCGGTGGGGAAATAGGTAGGTGGATTGAAAACTGGCTGAGGAATAGGCGGCAGAGGGTGGTAATTAAAGGGGCTAGTTCGGGTTGGGCCTCGGTCACTAGTGGGGTTCCTCAGGGTTCCGTTTTGGGGCCACTGTTGTTTATCATTTACATAAATGATATCGACGGTGGCATCGTCAGTCGGGTCGCCAAATTTGCTGATGACACCAAGCTTGGTGCCAATGTTGGGACGCCCGAAGCGATCGAGGAACTGCGTGCGGACCTAGGTAGGATAGGAGAGTGGTCCGAAAAATGGCAAATGCCGTTTAACTTGGGTAAATGCAAAGTGATGCACATTGGCTACGCCAATCCCAAGTCGGACTACTCGATGTTGGGTAGTAATATCGAGGTGACTGATTTAGAAAAGGACTTGGGTGTGCTAATTAGCAGCGACCTTAAGTTTACGAAACACTGCGTAGAGGTGGAAAAGAAAGCCCAGAAACTACTGGGTTATATCAGGAGGCAATTTCAGTTTCGGAACAAGGAGATTGTGCTCTCACTGTACAATTCCCTTGTTCGGCCGCACCTGGAGTATGCTGTGCAGTTCTGGTCGCCCACCCTCAGGAAAGATATTGAGAGGCTGGAGCGAGTGCAGGCGAGGGCCACAAAGTTAATCCCTTCCATTAGGCATATGGGCTACAATCGACGGTTACGCGCCCTGAACTTGTTTTCGCTTGAAACTCGGAGGCTGCGCTGTCAACTGATCGAGGTTTTCAAGCTCTTACGCGGGTTCAATGATGTCGATTTTAGAAGTATGTTTAGTTTAAATGATAACCCAAATCGCAACAATGGTTGGAAGTTGGATTTAAAATGGTTTAGGACTAGTGTGTGTGGGAATTACTTTACGTATAAGATCTGTGACACATGGAACAGGTTACCTTCAGAAGTTGTGAACAGTTCCTCTGTGGATCAGTTCAAGAAAAGGGTAGACGAAATCTTGCACACTATTTGAGTGTGTAAAGACATTTAGGACCTCAGTCTGCGGAAATTTCTTTTCCTATAAAATAGTTAATATCTGGAACCAACTTCCCTCAGAGGTTGTTTCCAGTCAAAGTGTAAATGTGTTTAAAAATAGGCTAGACAAAGTACTGAATACTCTCATAGTTTAAGAAGAAAACTCTGCAGGAGTTCGCTTGCATGGTGTCTCTGTGAGCAAGCTAAATATAGAGCTATTTATATATTCTCCACTTTCCTGTAAAATTTCCTTGGCTACTTTTCCAGGGTCAAGGTATTTTCTTCAACCTTTTTCCGTACCTGCCTCTGGCAGGGAGGGAGCGGAGGGTGGGAAGAGAGCCTTCTACTTTTCTATCCAGTTTTCTACTACTGCTAGGATAGTTGAAAGAAAAATAAACTTTTACAAAATTTTCCCTGGCACCCGTTGCCATTGGTACCTCCTCGGTATGGGCCGCAAGGCCTTTTGAGGTACTTCTTTTCCTTGTAACACTCTCTCTCTCTCTCTCTCTCTCACGACTCCAGATTTGAAAAAATTTACTGGAGCACAGCTCTGAATTTACTTTTTTTCCCCTTACACCACTAGATAGGTTAATGATAGTAAACTCTTGAATTGACGACATACCAATTACAAATTGTTTTAGCTAAACATAATAATACAATAATGTACAGTTTATAACTCACCTTAAGTTTATTTATTCATTGCAGCAGCAACAGTGGACGATGTTAGACCTTGCATGTAGGCATTTGTTGTGAATTTACCGCCATGTATGCTTGGCCACTGATCAATGGCTTTCTGTGTGATCATTACAGCAGATCTAGTGCCTGGAGCTGGACCCTCCTTCACAATTCTGCACAGCTTAGTCAAATGAGATGGCTTAATGGATCCTTTGTGTTCAACAATGTAACCAAGAATGGAGAATGTCCCTTCAGCTGGTGCTTCACTCCAGGCAGTTGATCCATCTTTATCAAAATGCTTTAATCTCTCTGTGATTCCTTTCCACAGCTGTTCTATATATTCTGTCAGCCAATTTATCACTGAGTCTTTTGTAAAACTACTTTCAGATCTGGTTCTGGATGGTCTAGCAACTTCAGCAACGTGGTAGTAATCAGAACGTTTCTTGATGTATTTGTAAACTTCATTTAGTATGTAATCCTCAGCTGTTAGTTCCTTTTGCTGCCCTGTGGTATCGTGCTTAAATTCAGAAACTACATCATTTGCATTTCCTCCATTAGCTAATTTGGAAATTGTTTCCATCACTCTTAACATAACAGTTTTCCCTCCTTCTTTATAAAATATATTTTCTACAAATTCTGCACTAACTGTGGTTTTTTGAGCTACTTGCAACATAATCTTTGTTACATAGGAAATCAATACATAGAACTTGGCACTAGTTTCTTTCTCTTGTGGATGATCAAAAAACACACAATTTTCCACAAATCTGTCAAATTGATCAAATTCGTAATTAACCATGCGAGTATCAGATTTGAGTTTTGGTCTCTTAAAACCAATGATATTGTCAAGAACCATATTGGTATAGTCAAGGCCTGATCTCAGATTTGAAGTGTGATTCTGAATAAAGTCTAAAAGCTCACTTAGTTTACAAATTTTCTTCAATGCATCAACGTGGGCTCTGTTCACAAGATGCATTAAGTCCCATTGAAATTTGAAATTTTCTCCAAACAACTTTTTCATTTCGTTTTTAAATGGCTCGTTGTCCTTACAAAAAGCCCCATCTCCAACCATTCCAGATACCTTGGATTTAATTGCTTCTTCAGATAGTTTCAAGTGATTAGGAGACTTCAACACATCAAAAATTTCATTGGCCAAATAAACTCCTGATTTGCTGCGTACTAAATTTATCCCAGCAAGTTTTACAGTCTTATCTTCTTCACTCATAACTAATACAACTAGCATGCTTAATCCCAAAATTGTTCCAATGTCAGCTGTTATTGTTACTGAAGTTTGTTCTAAGAACCACTTTACAGTTTGTTCTTCAAGTTGATTATCTAATAGCTCACAAATTGTCTCGCACACATGTGTGCTATGATTCAAATTTCCAACCTCACAACCTGACCTATGTAATACAGCTAGAAGTACTGGATATAGAGCCCATGCAGTGTTTGTTTTCATTATGTAGTATAAGATGTTGCCACATAAGTCTTCTATGCATTTAGTAGTGTTCGAGAAGATGTTTTCATCACTTCATAAACAGCAGCTCTTTGATGATGCTGAAGTTTAATTAAATGTCTCTTCAGGTGAGTTTCAGATTTCTAAACCATCTCTCTTGATTTTCTCTTTGTTTGCATACATAGGTTAAATCTTTAACATTGAAGTAACCTTTTATGTTAGAATGTTTGTCTGAAGCACATGCTTTGGGGTCTGTGCAAGCTATGCAATATAATGTAAACATTTTATCATCAGAAGCATCATCAATATCTTCTTGATTATCATCATCTTCATCCTCAACAGCTATATCTACATCAGGCATATTAGTGTCACTATTTGCAATGTTTTCCATTATATCACTTGGTACTGAAAATGAATCATCAGCATGCCCTAGATCCTTCTTTTCCACCAATTTGAATGTAGATTTGATCAAATCATTGTTCAGGATTTCTTGTATTGATTTACACTTGCTTAAATGGGCTATGGGAAATGTCAAATTTGTTGCTTTTTGCTTTATTAGATTTGGATGCAACACTTGAACCTGAAGGCATATTTTGACTCTTCTCTTTATTAACCACAACAGCTTGGTGAGTTTCTTTTGTTAGGCGCAAAATTGCATTCAATGTCTTCTGGATTTGGGAATTTTCAAATTCCTCTAAAGCAGTTTTGTTAGTCTGATGCGCAGATTCCTCATTTACCTTTGTTTCTTAGGTCGAGGAGAAGCACTTTCTTCAGTCTGTGAAACATCTAGTGAAAAAGTTTCATTTTCTAGATTAGCAGTTGATGAAGTTGGTTCATTTTCTGAGGTCTAGCACTAGCACATTTTGTGAACAAACTAAATGACTGCTTTGCCGTATCTCTTTGCTGCACTTCATCCTGGTATTTCTTTACTGCAATATCTAAGCTGTGGGCCTAAACTCTGGGACCTCTTGTATTGTAACAAATATTTTTTTGGAATTAAAATGTTCCTCCCAGTTTTGCTTCTTTGAATATTTGTTCTTGCATTGACCACAAAAGTAACCCCTTTTAACACCCTCACTTTTCTCTCCAACTTCATCAATATTAGGATCCATTATTGATTATTGACTACCTGAAAAAATACAAAATAAGTAAAAGTTAGTAAATATAGTATGGTAAAAGTGAGTAAAAGTAAGTAAATATAGTACAATGAAAGTAAGTAAAAGTAAGTGCTTTAAACTTAGTAAAAGTAAGGAAGAGTAAGTAAAAGTAGGTAAGTTAAAGTAAGTAAAAGTAAGTTTAAACTTAACTAAACTTTTCAATTCTAGAGTCATGGTGGATTACTTAAAACTGCACAAGTAATTATCTGGCCAATTTATCAAACCTGGCCGAGATCAATGGAACATAGTCCAATCCTGATAATTTTATATTAAAAAAATATACGTTTTAATAAAATTTTAATTATCAAAACATTGAAGCTTAACAAAAAATAAAAATAATTGTTAAATATGGAATTACCAACTAAACTTAAAATAACTAAATTTGTAATTTAAAAAAATTGGTTTGTACAAGAACGTATACGCAAAAAAATTGCATAACGTCTAGCGGATGAACAAAACCCAAACCCAAATTTACTTTTTCTCATGGTCAAATTTACTGGAGCAATGCTCCCAAGATCCCAGAAATCTGGAGTCATGCACACACACACACATACTTACCTTAACCTCAAGTTTACAATCAGTGAAGTCCATATTTTCTTCAACAGGAATGTCTTCAATCCATTCATCTTTGATCTGATCACTCTGAAATTGGTTTACTTTTCATCATATTCAATAATTAATTTCTTATTTCAATTCATTTCTTAGTTTAATAAAATTGCCTAATAATCTATTAAAGCTTTAAAAATTAATTCATCAGATTATGATAATAAAAACCCACTCTAATAGACAGAGTTTATTTCCACAACAGTTTCGATGCCCACTGGCATCCTCTTCGGGTGGATATAGAAAAACGAATGAACCAAAAACAAGAGGGAAAACAAGCCAGAGACCTTTAAGAAATTCGCACATAGATTAGATCCTGTTATCACGACACTGGAAGGGCATTTTTATTAAAGGGACCCGCTTTTAAGTACATTTGCATAAATTTAAAACTATCTTCTTCTTGTATACATATATAGATTCTATTATTTTACATAATTATTACATTTATTATTAAATATGTTACATTTAATATTGTATTATTATTTATTACAGAAATTATAAATTTATTATTACAGTGATTATTACATTGTTGTTTATTATACAAAAATTATAAACTGAAAAATGAATGAAAAAGGGATGAGGAGGGAACAATCAAGAGACTGTTATAAATAAATTATGTCCTGTTCTTCAGACACTGGAAGGGCATTTTTATTAAAGGGACCCGCTTATAAGTACATTTGCATATATTTAAAACTATATACTTGTTCTATACATTTATTATACATTTATTATTCAATTTAGTACAGGTGACCCTCTGTATACACGGTTTCAGCTATGCATTGTTTTGGTATTGCTCCCCACCCCCCGTATACATGGGAGGGGATCTCATCCATACACAGTTTCCTGAGCCGACACAGCTGTGTGTGGTGGCCTGTCACTCTACCCCTCCCCTCCCTACCCCTCCACCACTCAGTCAGTAGCGCACCAGTTACCAGTGTTGCCAATCTACAATACAATTGCCTTAACCAATCCCCCAATATTGAATCTAATTGTGGCGAGGATTCTATTACCATTTTTGCAAATGTACAAATTATACATCACATAAAGGATATTATCCAATATTTTAATTAATCATTATATTAAATATACCGTATGCATCTCTAATGATTTTAACTTCTTTACAATGTATTTTTATACTTTATTGGTACTACAATTAAAAAAATAAATCACAATAAATAACACTCACCAGTAAACATTGTTTGCAGCAACTCTACCCAATCTGCTTACCTTTATTTTTAAGTTAAATCATTTTTTTCTTGTTACTGCAGTAATATTATGTGCAGTTAATATATAAATATACATGTATAGTATGTGTTTTGGTGTTTCTGTATGTGTTTTAGTGATTATGAGGAAGTAAGTGTCATGGAGTTAGTTGGTCTAGGGATTGATGGTATTTTTTCCCATAAGGTATTAGTCCCCGTATGCACAGTTTCCATTTACACAGGCATTTTCAGGAACCTAATCCCCATGTATACCGAGGGTCACCTGTACATTTAATATTGCATTATTATTTATTACAGAAATTATAAATTTATTATTACATTGATTATTATTATTGTTATTTATTATACAGAAATTGTAAACCAAAACAAATGAAAAGGCGAGGAGGACACAATCCAGAGACTGTTATCCTGTTCTCCCAACGCCGGAAGGGCATTTTTTTTTTATTATTACAGGGTCCCACTTACAAGTACATACGCACAAATTAAAACTATCTTCTTGTTCCATACAGATTCTACTATTTTTGACATAATTACTGCATTTATTATTGCATTTACATTTTTTGTTTTTTTAACATTATTATTACCATTACACTCATTACAGTTATGTTAGAACCCATTCACCCGACTCCGTAAGGGATTTTTTAACCAAGAATCTCATTAAAGGGTCTAACTTATAGGTACCCTCACACAAATTAAAATTATCTTCTTGTTCTATACACACAGATTCTATTATTTTCCTGACATAATTATTACATTTATAAAGTACTTTACTTGATTCCCAGTCTATAGCATGATTAGTTTGGCTGGCATGATAAAAAATAGCATTATTAGTATTACAACTTCTGAAGGCATATTTGTGTTCCTTAATACAGGTGGCAATATTTCTTCCAGTTTCTCCTACATATACTAAATCACAACTTTTACAGGGAATGCTGTAGAGACAGGCTTGTTCCTGTTTGGCAACGTTATTCCTAACCAATTTACTTTTCATGGTAGACGAATATTTGAACACCAAAACAACCTTAAAATCTTTCATCAACAGTTTTACTCTAAGCCAGCAATGTAAGACAAACTCACATTGTTTTTGGTTAACTGAAGGTTCCTGAGAGACATAAAAAGATTTTCTGGCTTTAAAATATGCCTTTCTGATAAATCACTCAGGATATTTTAAATCCTTAAAAATATCCCAAATCTTTGAATTTTCTGGGTCTAGCAAATGTGGGCTACAAATCCTGAGTGCTCTTAGAAACACAGAAGAAATAATTGAGCTTTTAACCCCTTCATCATATGAAAAATAATGAATGTACAAATTACAATGGGTAGGTTTTCTATAGACCGTGAAATTGGGCTTTCCACTTTCATTAATGACCAAAACATCTAGAAAAGGTAATTGTTTATCATTCTCCCATTCATATTTAAATTTAATAGAGGAAACAAGATTATTTAATGACAAAGAAAGGGTCAAAATTGTTCCAGTGGTCAGGCCAAAATGAGAAAATATCATCTACATAACGAAACCAAATTAGATTCCTGGGACATATTGTTTACAATTCAACTCTAATATTCCATGTATAATGTCCTCAGTATTGGGGATAAAGGGGACCCCATTCCCATACCAAAACGTTGCAAATAAAATTCTTTCCGAAGGAAAAGGCATTATTGGTGACACAGAGTTTTATCAGTTCTAAAAATACCAATGTGGGCATGCCTAGTTCTATGTTACATGTTGGCAATTTTCTATCTAAAAAACAAAGTACATCATCAATGAGAACTTTCATAAACAGGGACTCAACATCAAAACTGATCATTCTTCCCCATTTTAAATCTAAGGACATAACTTTGTTAATAAAGTCACAGGAATTAGTGATGTGCGAGCCTTAAAAGTAAATTGCTTAGGAATAACATTGCAAAACAGGAACAAGCCTGTGTCTACAGCATTCCCTGTAAAGTTGTGATTTAGTATATGTAGGAGAAACTGAAAGAAATATTGCCACCCGTATTAATGAACACAAATATGCCTTCAAAAGTTGTAATACTAATAATACTATTTTTTATCACGCCAGCCAAACTAATCATGCTATAGACTGGGAATCAAGTAAAGTACTTTATAAATGTAATAATTATGTCAGGAAAATAATAGAATCTGTGTGTATAGAACAAGATAATTATTTTAATTTGTGTGAGGGTACCTATAAGTTAGACCCTTTAATGAGATTCTTGGTCAAAAAATCCCTTACAGAGTTGGGTGAATGGGTTCTAACGTAAGTGTAATTAGTGTAAAGGTAATAATAATAAATGTTAAAAAAACAAAAAATGTAAATGCAATAATAAATGCAGTAATTATGTCAAAAATAGTAGAATCTGTATGGAAGAAGAAGGTAGTTTTAATTCGTGCATATGTACTTATAAGCAGGACCCTGTAATAATAAAAAAAAAAAAATGCCCTTCTAGTGTCAGGAGAACAGGATAACGGTTTCTGGATTGTGTCCTCCTCGCCTTTTCATTTGTTTCAGTTTACAATTTCTGTATAATAAATAATAATAATAATCAATAAATAATCAATGTAATAATAAATTTATAATTTCTGTAATATATAATAATGCAATATTGAATTTAATAAATGAATAATAAATGTATAGAACAAGTATAGTTTTAAATTTATGTGATTGTACTTGTAAGTGCGTCCCTTTAATAAAAATGCCCTTCCAGTGTCGGGATAACAGGATCTAATCTATGTGATAATTTCTTAAAGGTCTCTGGACTGTTTTCCCTCTTGTTTTTGGTTTATTCGTTTTTCTGTATCCACCCAAAGAGGATGCCAGTGGGCATCGAAACTGTTGTGGAAATAAACTCTGTCTATTAGAGAGGGTTTTTATCATCATATTTTGACCTTCACATAGAAAAGAGTTTTTTGCATTTATTAATTCATCAGCTTAATGTTTTCATGCATGTATTATTAAATAAATTACTAATCTCAGTCAATACTCTCTAGTCATGAGAAGAATGAAAAAGATCTTTATATTTGTTTTCATTGTGCCATGAATGGAAATCCATTTAAACTACATAAGAAAATAAATTTTTCATATTTATTCTTTACCTCCCATTTATCACAAATGTTTCTGTAGCCAATTGAATCTTCTTTGAAGTAATTTGTTTCACAGGAACTGACTTCTTCTTCTTTAATATAAACTTCATTTTTAATGTTCCAATAATCTTTCAAATTACACTCACTTTCACCATTTTCCATTTTGAATTAAATGGCATCAAATGAGTGATGGAAAAAAAAATCAATTTCCTCAGCAAAAGTGGCTCCCTTTAATTAACAGTTCATTATTTTTAAGGACATAAAATATTCCTTTAACCGAGAACAAAATTTTAAAATTAAAAAGTTCATATTTTGCTTTTCATAGTTTCTTTTAAAGAAGTGTACCTGAAGAAATAACTTACGAATGAAGACGCAGTTCTGTGCAATGGTAACAGCATCAAATCTATTATAAAAATAAAAATGTGGTTTACAACATCAGGACAGAAAAAGAGGCTATTTTGTACTTGAGCCAATAAACCTAACTGACACAGTCTATAATTTATTCTTTCAAACTACTCTCAAAAATCAATATTCATGGCTAAAGTTCTGATTTCATTTTAGTCTTCAAACATAAAATCAAACAATTTTAGTTCTCAATAGGAATCAAAAGCAGTATGCAGAATCTATAAAATCCGACACCCAAACTTTTAACATATGATGCCTGTAACTATAAGAAGAGTCTACAAAAAAAGTGATACCAAACATATGAAGCTATAAGTACGGGTCAGAAGATCTCAGTTTATGTGATGATTTACCATCAATTTTTGTGGTGTGTGTGAAGGATTTCTTTTAACTTCAACAGGAAGGTGGATAAAAGAAAAGAAGAAATTGAGTAATGAATGGTGTGTATAGGCTGAGAAAATACTCAATATGTATTACCCAATTTATTATAGAAAGCTTACTAAAAACAATATATCAAATGATGATAATGAACATGAATATAGATAGTAAGTGAAGTAACACAATTAGCAAACAATGAAACCACATTTACACCAAACTGACATCTTACATCATGAGATCTGTCCCAATAGGACAGAGTATGGACTCATTTCTGGTAAATGATTTCACATTGCCCTTAGTGGTAATATATGACACGATCTTAAACTCATCTTTCACTGCAAAGTCACCCATATAAAGGAAATTCTAATGAAATACACTAATGCTGAAAGCCCTACTCCCTCCAATTTTAATGAAACTTGGAACCCAGGGCAGTTTTTGACCAAATGCCTCATTTTCCAAATTTCAATTCAATCTAAATGATGGTTCAAAAGTTACAGGTCAAGGTCACTGTAGGGTCAGACCATGACCATCATTTTGAAGGCCCATGGCTTTGGCAATAATACTTGTATACTCTGAAATTACATTTTTTAAATCATGAGAGACTGAGGATTCAAAATATTAGTCTTATTTATGCAAATAGTTCTATATATAAATAAATTCACTCTTTGACCAACAACAGTAAATGACCTTTGAAGATCCAGTTGCCAAATATTTTAAACAACAAAAAATAAGATATATCTTTTTTTTAATTTTGGGTAGTTGTCAAAACATTGCATATTTGACCCAAAATGGGCGCAGTTCACTTAAATATAGAAAGGGATCCAAATTCTCAGGTCCAAAAACACAAAGTGGTACACAAAAAAAAATCTTGTAAAACTGTTTATGACAACAAAATGACAATAAAATTACTGCAAGCTGGAATGAGTGTTACTAGCATTATACTTTTTCTTTTTAAGAGGAAACTGACACAATGAATGCACACAGCTCTCTTTTCTGGAAAGAGTAGCTGACCCAATCAGTGGGTCAAATGGATTTTGACCTATGAGTCAATGAAGGTTTGACCATTTTTGGGTGCCTGAGAAGTAAAGTTGAACAGTATAAATCATAATCCCCATATTTCTGGAACTACAAAGAAAACCAAGATATTCTCATAAGCAAAGGAGTTATTTTTCTGCACTCAGTGACCCTCACCAAATGACAACTCATATTTTCAACAACTATGTGGGAATAAGTTCCCCAGTCCCTGGGCAATATTTTGGGAAAACTGGAGTACCCACTTGGATTTAACTCTGGAAACAGTTCTTCCTATGGTAGGAATCCAATTCTACTGGCCAGCCACAAAGTACATGTAGATTAAATAGACTGGAAGGCAGGAGATGAAATTGTGGTAAAAAATCTTCTCCCAAGCAGTGTACTAGATATCAAGTGAGCAAGGACCATTCCTGAAAATGTCAAGCAAGAAGAGCAGGACTACCACAGTACATTCAAGCAATGGAAAGCAAATAGTATATGCCCCAATTCCATAAGAACTGCTGTCTGCTGAAACTATGAGAGGAAGTTTAGGATCATAATGCACTAGGAGTGTGGACTTTAGTAGTACGTCCTTGGAAGCCTCAAATGCTTCCTTTTGAGTTTTCTCCCATCTCCACTGTTCCCCAGATCGTAATAGCTTATTTAGGGGTTCAAGGAAAGTCGATGCATTAGGCAAAAATTTCCTATAAAAGTTTAAGAGACCTAAATAAGCTTGTAACTGTGTGATGTTTTGTGGAGGTGGTGCCTTTTTTATTGCTTCTAGTTTATCCATCGTTGGATGAATGCCTGAGGCATCTATGCCGAACCCTAAATGTGAAACCTCGTTAGTGACCCATGAACACTTTTCTCTCTTTGGCTTAAGTCCGGCATCCCGGAGTCTTTTTAGAACCGTGGTTAATCTAGTTAGGTGTTCTTTTTTAGACGAACCTGAAATGAGGACATCATCTAGAAAGCAAAGTACCCTTGGAATGTGACCTAGAACTTGGTCCATTGTCCTCTGAAAAATACCCGGAGCCGATGCTATTCCATAGCATAGCCTATTGTACTTATATAAGCCTTGGTGCGTATTTATGATAGTTAATTCTTTAGAGTTTTCATCTAAACTTAGTTGAGTAGGCTTGGGACATATCGAGTTTTGTGAAATATTTACCCCCAGCAAGAGAGCTAAATAATTCATCAGGCTTGGGTATAGGATAGCAATCTAGAAGGACGGCTCTATTTGCTTTTAAATGGTAATCCCCACATAACCGCACGGACTTGTCCAGTTTTAGTACAGGAACTACTGGGGCAGCCCACTTAGCGTGTGTGACTGGTTCAATAATTTTATCTTTTAGCAGCCTGTCAATTTCTAAATCTACCTTCTCCCGCAGTGCATGCGCAATTGAACGAGCCTTACAAAATTTTGGAGTTACATTAGGATCTACTTCTATGCAGACCTGATGGCCTTTTAGGTTGCCTACTTCAGGCCCAAAAACAGAAGAAAACTCCCTTAACAATGAGTCTATGTCAGATGGATATGAGAGTGTATGCACATCTGCCTGACCCCTTGGCAAGATTTTGTCAATCAGCATTTTCAAAGCATCAATCCAATCACGGCCTAGTAGAGTAGGGCCTTGCTGATCCACCACTAAAAGGGTTAAGGGATGAGACAAAGTTTTCTGGTTGAGTGTAACTGTGATGGATGCTTCTCCACAAAGAGGTATTTGTATGTCCCCATACTTCTTCAAAATAGTTTTAGATGCATGTAGTTTAGGTGTGTTTTTGAAAATCTTATCAAAAACTGTTTTGGACATGACATGATGACCATCCGGGCAGCACCTGTATCTAATTCTAGAGGAACTGTAATTCCATTTAGGCCTACCTCTACAATATATGGGCCTGTATTATTTCCACTTTGCTGCTCATAAAATAGGTACACCACTCCAATGTTCGAAGTACTTCCCCTTTGAGGATTTACACTAGAAGTGTTAAAATTAGACTTGTCACCCTTCGTTTTCTTTGAAAAACACACTTTAGCTATGTGGCCTATTTTACTACAGTTTCGGCAAACTGCTTCTTTAAAAGGGCAATCCTTCTTCCAATGGTGTTTTCCACACCCTGTACATGGCTTGGAAGCTTAGTAGAATTAGTAGGCTTAGTCGTATTCGCCTCATACCTTTAATTGCCTGTATAGTAGGCTCATTAGGTCTGCCAGGCCTAGAAGAATTTAAAGCTATTTACGTGTTGGGCTTTACTACTGTGATTTCCAAAAGCTCTAACATCTTTAGCAGCTGCTTCTCTAGCCGTAGCTCTATTCTACAGCCTGACTAAAAGTTAGGTCCTGATGGCTAATAGGGCTCTCTGGGTAGACTCCTCTTTGAGACCCATTACAAACCTATCTCTTAGCATTTCATCTAATTTATCTCAAATTTACACGTACGGCTATGGCTTTTTATTCCTGCAACAAACTCTGCAATGCTTTCATTTCCCGTCTGATGCCTTGAATAAAATTTGAAACGTTCATAGATGAGAACTACTACTCGGGGTTTGTAGTGATCGGTTAGGGCCTGTACCAATTCATTATAGGTGCAGGTTTCCGGTGCTTTAGGAGAAACTATGTCCATAACTAAACCAAACGTTTTAGGGCCTATTATAGTTAAAAAGGTAGGTACTTTCTTAGCATCAGGAATGGAATTTGCCTCGAAAAACAACCTCACCCTAGTGGCATAAGCTTCGAAGTCCTCCCCAGAGTCTTCGTAGGGGGCTTATATGGCCAATCACCGACATGCTAGAGCAAAACCGAATTAGGCCAAATCTTGTGAAGTAGGTTAGATTTGGTTTAAATTTGATCTAGTTACTCCCCAGTTAGGGCTGAATAGTGAATTGTATTAGAGTTAGGGCTGAGTAGGAATTAGTTTTAGAGTTAGGGCTGAGTAGGAATTAGTTTTAGAGTTAGGGCTGAGTAGGAATTAGTTTTAGAGTTAGGGCTGAGTAGGAATTAGTTTTAGAGTTAGGGCTAAGTAGGAATTAGTTTTAGAGTTAGGCCGGCGGGACCTACGCTATAGTACGGTAGCTTACCCACACAAACAAACCAAATCGGACGACCCACTAGGCTACATCTAATTTTCCAAACAACCACTTGAACCCAGTAAGCCAAATTAAACCAATGAGCCAAATTTAACCCACTGAACAAAATTTAATCAAATGAGCCAAATTCAATCCAATGAGCTAAATTAAATCCAATGAGCTTAATCGAATCCCATGAGCTTAATTAAATCCCATCCTCGTCGCCAAATGTGATAGCGTGGGGTAGACACCCCAGTTAGGTTACTTAGGTTCTAGCAAACAGTCAAAAGCACTTACCGGTGCGTTGAATTAGATATTCCTTTGGGAGCCTACCATTAGATTCCTGTGTCCCACAAACAGCCTACCTAACTCTCTCTTACATTACCAATTTAGAAGCTATAGACATTACCCCTCCCTATACTTAAGTACGGACGACTTCCTACCCCATTTGTCACCTTAGAAACACCACTATGGAAAACTGATGAGTGGGTAGTTGGGAGGTAACGAAAATGGTTCACTGAGTAGGTAGGTAGTTAATCTAACAATTATTAAATTCCTTTTATGTCAATAACTGGGTGGATGAAACCAATTGGTTGCTCACCAGAGTTATTCTCCACACTAGTATTTATATACTGTGTGACAAGAGCGTGCTCGGTAATAGATATACATTACCGATCAACCAACCGAGGAAAAAACCAAGACGACGCTGGTGGGAAAAGCCCCGCGGAAAGGAGAACGAAAACGAGGAACGGGGCGAGAGGACGCAACTGGAGAAGGGACGAGAACAGACAACGAAGAAAGATCCCCACCAGCAAGTACGCTCTCGACAATTATACAGGAAGGAGAAAAGAGACTCTAATAACTAGCAGTAAGTGACTAATTGTGTTTTTAGCCCAGTTAGATCTTTTAACTTCTAACTTAGAAGTAAACGCATTAAATTAAGCTGGGTCAGACAAATTAGGCCTACATTGTGGCCTAAGACCCAGCATCAACTCATAGCTTAACAAAGGTAAAGGTAGATTGCCCTAACCTAGTTTGGTGAGGAATCCTACTGTGGACTTCAATTTATCTGCCCGCTCTGGACCATTTCCGGAATCTCTAGGCTGACCCCTCTAGGCTAGACTTGATCTACTCTATAGTTAGACTGGAGATATAAGGGGTGGGTTAATTGTGGACCAATTCATACAGAGCATTTTCACAACCACCTAATTACACTCAGCACCAACGATTAGGTCAGATAGGAAAAAACATCTCTAGGCTAGCCCAAAACAATACGAACAGCCGCGTTGGTTCGTTTATGACTTGCTCTTGCCATTCAGCTTAGATTTAGTGATATTTCCCCTTTAGTGACTTTTAGACTATATCATATATATACACACACGTCACCTCAGCTGCCGAGTCCACCACCTCATTGCCCAGGATTCCAACATGTCCAGGGACCCAAAGAAGAACAAAACTAACGCCACTGATATACAGGCAGTCTCCGGGTTACGAACGTCCGACTTACGACATTCTGTACATACGAACAGACCGCCGTAAAATCTATTTTAAAAATCCGAGTTACCTACAATGTTTCGTAGTAATGAATCGGCGCACTACTTACTGCGCACTACATCATCCATGTAAAGTCTGCCTTTCTTCCTTCAATAATGCCACTTCCAGTATGCAAGACATCATTAGGACACAGAGTATGTGTTAAAACTTTAATTAGTTACAAATTATTATCTTTTTTTATGTTTTCAATGTTTTCGTAGCTTTTATAAATTGGGAGTGTGTTTAAAGTGTTTAAGTATATTTGGAAGTGTGTTTTTAATGTTTCTTATACATACATATGTTAAGTGTGTGTATATATGTATATATACTATTAGACAAACAGACGTTAAGTACAAACCGTTCGTATGGGTTCTGACTTACATACAATTCGACTAAAGACC